>JAMXBD010000394.1:600000-1050956 GCA_024138025.1 Combretum micranthum | reverse complement strand
AGAACTATCAGATCAAATATCTATAGTTCCAAGAGTATTTAAATTTTGTTTCTAGACCGAAATGTTAGAAATTAAGAACTTGCAATAAGAACTTAATTTGAGAATTGATTTTAGATAAAAGATATTTAATTTGAGTTCGGGTTTAAGAACTGATATTTTAAAATAAGCAAATGAACTCAAATTTTACTGAGATTTAGGAATTAGTGTTTAGGCTAAGAATCAATGATTTAGGAATTCTCTAAACACTTTGATGATATGTTTAGGGAATTTGAAACTCAAATCTCAATTAATAGCTAATTAAATTACATCAACTTGTCTAATTAAATCCTATAATTCATTTTAGTCATTTAAATCTATCTAAACCCAATTTTTATTTTAGGTGAAAATTTGGGATGTTACAAAAAGAGACCTTCTCTTTTTATAAATGTTCAAGTACCAAAAGAGACCTTCCCTATATAAAAGGAAGAGAAAAGATCATATATATTCATGAATGGTTATCATATATCTTTCATCAAGAGATCTTCCTATGAAAATTAATATCACTTAAATTAAAGTTATAACTCTCCTTAATAAAACTTACTGAATTCTAATATCTCACATTTATGAGAATACCCCTTCATTATTCTAGAAATATCTAACTATATATATGTCGTAGGGACAATTGATTTTAAATCACATGTTAACAGGATTTTAATCTTAAATTAAGATTCTTTTCATGTTAGTGTTCTTTTTTTTTTCCCAATAAAGTTCCTTTTTCTTGAAAGCTCAACTTTTCAATTTTTTTGGCATATCTTTTCTCTAGATAAGGAATCCATAACATCATATTATTTTGAAAACATGTTAAATTCAGTATTTAAACTTTATATAGAAATCTAATTTGGCACCTGAATTATGAATATTGAAATCTAAATTTGGTATTTAAACATGTCAAATTGGATATGGTATCCTTTTTATTTTTGACAAAAAAAAAAAAAAGAATACAATATCCAATCAAAATTTTTATGGCTATTTTACTATCTCATTATCATTGCTTGCTTAATAACTTGACGTAGAACAAGCAATCTATCAATATTAGACAATGTTAGGAGTATTATTAAAAATTCAATCATATGTAGTCTCTTTTGTGTTTGCAAAGAGACTAAATCATGTTAAGAGGGCAATAAAAATAGTCACAAAAAATTTAATTAGGTATTAAACTGGCTATTTCAAAGTTTAGGTATTAGATTGAGGTTTTTTTTTATAAAATTTAACTATCAAATTTGACATTTACCCTAACCTTTTTATTAGTACTATGTTATTTCATGTGTACAAATTTACAGGTTAATTAATTTCTAATTGATCATTTTAAAGATACCCACAATTGCAAGTCGGGTTAATCAATTGTTGACTGATCTTTTTAACTATACCTACAAGTCATGCACTTATCTCTTGTTTGGGATGGGGAAAATGGGAAGGAAAGATTTTGGAGGGAAGGAATTAGGGGAAAAATATTTAAATTTTATTATTTAGTTTAGAAAATATAATAGAAAAAGCAATTCCTAGGAGCTCACACACTTTCTTTCCCTCCAAAATAGAGCGAAAAGAGTAAAAAATGAGAAAAAAATGATGAATCTATTCTTCTTTTTTCCTTTTATAATTACTATTCCTTTCATTTTTCTTTCCTCATTTAATCATTCCTCATTTAACCAAACTCAACGAAAGGAATTAAATATTTCCATAATTTATTTATCTATCTCATCTTCTTTCCTTTTTTTCCTTCCTTCCGTGAAACAAAATGTCAGTCTCAAACATGGAATTAGTTCCCCTTAGCTCCTAAAATGGACTGTATAAAAAGATTCTCACACCCCAATGTAGAGATAAGGTTAGGAAGCAAAAAATATAATATAATTTAACCACACGAATTGCTATAATCGAGTGGGCCGATGCAACTAAAAGAGATTTATTCGGCGGGTATAATTTCTCGACCTTTTTTCCCGATTTAGAGTACGTGGATGTCAGATCGGTTTTTTCTGGCTATTTCCCTTTAATTGGGTTTTTATTCCCCCTTACTCTTTGATTTTTTTTTTATTCTCTCTCTCAAAGCACCTTGTAAAAAAAGTTTTTGCCTAGCTATTATAATCATATGCATACATTTTGAAAGGATATACCATTACCCAGGAAAAAAAAATAAAAAGGAGATATACGGGCAATTTCTCTATTTTATTTGTAGATTCATTTCAATTGAAAACTTTAGAAAAAGTTAATAGACCTTATTTAGTAGTTTAATGGTGAGTAGATACATGGCAAAAAAAAAAAAAAAAAAAAAAGAGGTTCATACTTAAATAAGCATATGCTCTCAAATTTTAATATAAAAACGGGGGCCATAAATGAATCGAGTTACTTGAGATCGGACTGTTTAGACCTTGTTTGACTTGAGCTCATCTTAAAACTCATTTTGTTAAATGAGTCGAGCTTGACCTTTTTTAAAGTCTTGTGAGTTGGCTTACGAATAAACTCATTAGGGGTTCGCAAGCCAGGCTTATAAGTAGACTTTCAAACACTCTTATTAAGAGCTTATGGACAGATTTTATTTATAATATTATTTTATTATATACAATTTTTTTGTATTAATATTATGTAAAGCTTAGGCTTATTAAGTTAAATGAACCTATGATCCAAGCTTAGCTTCATGAATCCTTAATGAGTTCTTACTCAATTCTAGCTTGACTTGAGCTTCTCAAGTCAAGCCAACCTTGAGCTTTCAAAATCTCAGCTTGAATCGAATGGTTATAACCTTAATTGAAACCTACTCTATATCATGCAAGAGCTATCTTTGTATATGTGTAGCGGAGCTTACAAAGTTCAAAATAACCTATAAAACTTATAATTTTTTTGTACCTTGTTTTACAATATAATCTTTTAGATATGTTGCCTAAGAATTTATAAAAATTTTCGCATTGCATAACTATTACACTACCAATTAATCAACCAATTCATCTTCCAAATTCAATTGATTCAATAATTAATGCTTAAATAGATTAAAGGTTAAAAAATATTTTAATATTTTCTTTTACTTCTTTGAAAAAAATAAAGCAATTTGCTCATACTCATTATACCAACAAAATTTAATGCAAAATTAATTTTAGAGAAAATTGCAAATTACCACCTTGGCGGCTCCTTGAACTTTTACTAAGCTGCGAATCATCCTTTAAACTTTTAACATTTGGCATAATTAAGGAGAATTAATATTTGTCAGTTGTACCTTGAAAATTTGGAGATTAAATCCACACATAAAGAAAAGTTCAGAGGGTGAATACACATATATTTGAAAGTTTGAAAATACAATTTGCAATTTCCCTCATTGTTGTTTTAACGGAAATTATTATCTTCACTATGCTTTTTTTTTTTTTTTGTAGTTTAATGGGTTTAAAAGTGTATTTTAAAAGTTTATGGGATAAATCTACACCTTGGTAAAGGTTTATGGATATAATTTATAATTTCCCTTAAATTTATTCAACATCAAATAAGTGATTTTATGATCATTGAAAATAAAAAATGAAACCTTAACAAATTTTTAGTGTGCCACCACTCTTCAGCCTACTCATTAACTTCAATTGATTATTCTAAGAGAAAATTAAATCTAAATATATCGTATCTTAAGAAATCATCAAATAATGCCTATGATTGGCATTTTCAAACTATAAGTTCACTTTTTTCTCATGGAAACACCTTGAACTATGGCAATTTCCAATTCTAGCACAATCAAGTCTAAACTTTTAAGTATTATTTTTATCCCAACCTGAAATTCAAATTATATGGGTAGATATCATATATAGATTTAAATATGTATACTAATGAATATCAAGTAACATACAACAATCACATATAAAAATTTTCATATAAACCACGATTTAAAGAACATTTTTCTTTTCAAACTAAATTTATCAACAAATTTGACAATTCCAAAATCACATGTATAATATTGAGTTTAAACATACATAGATCTTATGTGACTAAATGAACACATAGCTTTGAAGACCATAATTGGTTGAATCAAAAGTTTCTAAGATTTTTCAATCAAACGAATACATCTACCATACCATTACAACATCTTACAATAAATATATTAAATACCAGACTAAATTTATATTAAACATCTAATCGTGGAAGCTTAAACAACATAAAGCATTCACTTACATACTCTCATACTTGGGTTGCTCAAGTTCTTGATAAAGCTCCATGAAATAGCCGTAATTTCTCAAATCATATTTTATAAATGTGTTAATGAATTTACGCATGATCATAAAGCATGATGAATGTGATTTATGTTAGTATATGATATATGTCACGCCTCGAGGGGTACCCTAAACATGGTAGTCCGCCGTACACAATATTAAAGCCTAGGAATGACTACCTCAGTCATGCAAAGGCTTCCATATCATGTACAAGGCGTAATCACAACCAAGGGAACACATCGGAGTAACGCAATTTATATTGATAAAATAAGTAACAAGGCAAAGAGAATACTTATCATAAAACATAAGCATATTAAATTACAACTCTTAAGGGCATGTCCCTCTATTTTCTTCAAATAAATATACATCTTAGAATCTCCAAAATACTAACATAAAATTCATTACATATAAAGAACTTTACAAAATTATTTCATCTTATGTTTCTATTTCCTTCATAGAAGCTTAACATCCTTCCATGACTTCCTTAATGTCATGGTCCTCAATTTAAGCCACGGGTATACCTGTTTCAACAAAATCTATAGGGGTACAAGCTACAACTAGCTTAGTGAGATATTCCTTTTCATTCGCACCATGTTTTCAAACAAGTTTATTTAAATTTTCACACATATGCTATGCGTACAATGCAACAATCACGTGATTACGCAAATATATATAGTTATTCGGAAACCATATATAGAACGGATTTATCCCTCCGTATCGAAAGTTAGGGAATCGGTGATGAAGATCCTCGATCTTCTACTGCTAGTCCCTAGGTCCCCACCTAAAGCGTTCGGTTAGCTGGGCTCCGAACCTAGAGTCGCATTCCCCGGGCGATTTGGATTTTGTAGGAAGAAACATGGCCAGTGTCACAGTACGATAACAGCTAATCCAACTCTACGCGTAGGAGTAACAACCTTCCAAAAGAAATGTGACTCGATGGATGCTATGCGTGAGCGTTTTATTTTTTCTTAAGCCAAACCTTATTAAGGTTTATTAAGGGGCGATCAATCAATTTACCAAATAATAAACTGTCATACAAGTAAGTAAACAAAAATACTTAAACAAGCAGTTTGAAGTTGCGATATTCTTAATTCTCATTTCACGCATAAACATAGAATCACATATATATACATAACCCCGAATTCCCAAAATATATATCCATTTCTATCTTTTCTTAGTATACTAGTGCTACTACTTTACAAGCACAAGCAAGGTAATGAAATTAATAGGAATAACTTACTCGTCCATTTCATGATCTTCTTAGTCGTAGTAATCCTTGGATAGGGTATTCTCGTATCCTTCGTTACTTAGACAAAAGAAATACCCGGGATAAGTATTTCGTAGAAATTCTACTTAAACTTTCTAATTCTATTTCACTATGTTCGTCAAATTCGTATAGAATAAAATTCCAATCTAAAATGGCTATAACTTGCTCATTTTAACTCGGAATTTCGCATATAATATACCGTTTTCTACCTATTCGAAAAGATCTATCCATTTCTAAGGTTATCTTTATCAAATAAGGTCATTTGGACTCCGAAAACATTGGGTACAGATTTAAAACGAAAATTTTTAGATTTTACAAAACCATTTCCTAACTCAACTTCATTCAAAAAATCCTTTAGTAAAATATATATATATTTGATAAATCCTTTGAGTATATAGATAAGCTCACTTTATATGCAAAATTTCTAATGGTAGTGTCTCAACAATTTATTTCATGAAATAATTCTTTTTTTTTTTGAAGTGTTGAAACTTAACTTGATAAATTTCCTTTCAAGTATTTTGAAGAAACTTTATATTTTCATAAGTTATTATAAATGAGTATATTCTTATTTTATTTTGTTCATTCATTTTTCTAAAACAAGTAGATTTTCCTTTAACCTTAGTCTTTCATAAATTTTACTTCTAGTGATAAAAGATCAAAGTTAACAAAAGTGTATTAAGTTGTTGAAAATCTTTTTATATCTTTAGGATGGTTTTAGAAAATGAGTCTTGTCTTCTTATATTTATTATCTAAAATATAAGTTTTTGTTTTTTAAAACTTGTTCTTTTATTTCCTTTGAAAAGAATCTTTATTGATAAAATCCTTTGTTTCTATTCTTACTTTATTTATATTTTTTTGAAAATAAGTTTCTTCTTTAGGAACTTGAAAATCATTATTTTCCTAAGTGGGTTCATAACTTTATGAGTTGATTTTTATCTTAACTTTGAAACTAGTTTGTTTCTTGGTTTTGTTATGGAGTTTAAAAGAGTTTAATCTTTAAGCTTTTTGTAAGATCTTTGAAAACTAACAAATTATTTTACTAAAACTTTGGTTCCCATAATATACAATGAAAGTATTTATTTCTTATGTTTCCTTGGTAAAACTATTTTTGTTATTTAAAAAAACTTTGAGAAAACTTATATTACTCTATTTCTATGTTGTTTGATAATAACTCCATTATTTTGCAATATGTTACATAATAGAAAATCTAGTTTGAAATTCCTTTAGTAAAATTCTACTTTTAAATTAGTTGAGACAATATTATTATGTAGATGCAAGTATTCTGAGCATGTAAAATAATAAGAACATAAGAAAATACTAGAAACAAATAATAATAAGTAAGATAATAAAATATCAAGTATTGAGAACCTTAGCTTCATCAAGGTATTCCGGTCAAGTATTGGGAGCCTTAGCTTCATCAAGACTTCCTGGGACTGAGAATAAACTAGTCCCAAAAGAATAAAGAAAATAAATAAAAGGTTGTTTTGACTTGATATGGACAAGTCTAAGACTAGAAAAACTAGTCTTAAGGAAATAGCATGAAATAAATAAATTGCAAAATATGAAATTAAATAAATAACGAGGGAGCTTATATGCTCTAAAGATTATATATAAATACATAGATATATTTAGTTATTTATGAATAAGAAACAATAACAACATAATAAAATAGGAAGTTCATGTGCATGAACAAAACATGAACATGTTGTTGCTTTTACTACTCATATGAGTTTCAAAACAACATCATTGTCATGTTAAGTTACATGACATGGGTAGATAAATGGTTGGAAGAAGTTTACCTAAAGTGTTTATGTGGTATGAAGATGGTAGATGAAAGGGGTATTATGTGAGTAGTGATATGTGGTAGAAAGTTTGTGTATAAGGAATGACTTTTGTGAAAAATTGGTTTAAGAGAGTTTTGGTAGAGAGAACTCTTGAAGAGAGGATTTGTGGAGAGATTTTGAGAGAGTTTTAGTAGTGAAATGAATTGTGTGAAAGAATGAAGGAGCAAGAGGGGTATTTATAGAATTTTGGAGTGAAAATTATATGTAATTAAATTAATTAAAAAAGAAAATAAATGGGAAGGAGGAGAGAGAGTGGTGGACGGCAATGGGCAGAAGGAGAGAGAAAATTTGATTAAAAATTAATTTTAGAAGAAGTGTAAGAGAAGTTTGATAATATGTGGTGTAGAATTTTTATGGGAAAAAAATTGTAAGAAATAGATATATAGGCATAAGAATAGGTAGTAAGAAAAAGTAGAGATAAATGAAAAGTACTATGAATAGTAAACTAGATAATTAAAGTACCGGTAGTAATAAAATACGCGTAATAATGCGAATCTGTCATTTTTAGCTACCGAAAAATTCTAAAGTTAATATTTTTGAAAACCTTATATTTTTATGAGTCTATTGGTGTTAACAGAATATTTTTTCCATCCGGTGTACTAGGGCACGATTTTTGAAAACTGATCTCGTTTGGATCCAAAGGACACTAGAAATTTGCGAATTTGATATTTTTAAGCTTCCCTATATTATTACGAATTATTATCAACAATTATTTTCATTTCGTTATTTAGGGTTTAAGAGCGCGGGATTGCCAATCTTAAACACTAGAGTTTGTTATAAGCTTTGTCGACTTTTAGGGTTCCAGTTTGACTTTCGATTTTGTTGAGTTATTCGTAAGATCATATAATATTGGAGTTTTGACCGTTCTATATTTTTACTCGATATCTATGGTTTACCTTATTTTATTTGTGGTTATTTAATAGTCTTTAGTTCTTGGGATCGTTTAATCGAGTCTAGGGTTATGAGTTGACTCAGTTTGACTTTTGGTGAAAATTGAAATTTTCGATTCTAAAATTTACCAAAGGATTTAAGATCTTAGCATTTCATTGTTAAGCATTATTTGAATATATTGTCTTGATTTGCTTGTTTAGGAATCGGATAGGTGATTTGATTGATGTGCGGAGTTGATTCAACCGATAGTTGGATTTTCTTTTTTTTTTTTTTTTATAGAGTTCTCTTTTTCTCAGATTAAGAAATCTTGTTTTAGATTTTATTTAGAATTAAGTTTTAACTTGGTTCAATATTTCAGGGTTTTGATTCCGATGTTTGACTTTAGGATTATTTTTTAAGAATTATGAAATTTTCAGGGGTTTACAATATATTTGTTGTGTTAATGTGTTTAAATATTTATATATCTTAGTGTAACTAAATATTACGTTTATAAATTTATAAATGTAATAAAGTGTATGAAAAACTTCTTGAAAAAAGTTAAATAAGTTGTGGACATAGCAGAATTTTTGGCTAATTAAACCAAACTCAAAACACCATTTGAAGGCCCTAAAACAAGCCCATTTAGTGCAAAATAAGCCCATCCCTTTTGACAGCCCCTGAAGTCAAAGTTTGGATAAGTATTAGCCCCATTTGATGAAGAAAATAACCTCTAAAACCTGCCAAAAAATTTCACACGAATTTGACCACATTCTTTACAAGTTTCTCCTATTGTTTCTTTCAAAACCCTACACTTCAAGCCCTAAACAAGGTGAAGATTATAAGCCCAAGTGAGACAAGTGATTCAAGTGTTTTTCTTTAAAGTTTAAAGCCTCTTAATATATGTGTGTTTTTTGTTGTATGTATATTTATTAGTAGGCTTTCTTATGTGAATAAGGTTCTAATGCTAAATATGTGGTTGGATGAGTTTTATGTGTTGATGATGGTTTAAGTAGTTTATTGATGATAAAAGAGCTTGTAGTATATGCTAAACATGTAACTTGAAGTGTTTGGATGATTGAAGTGTGGGATGGTGGTGTTGTAAAGTGTGTAAGTTAAATGAAGTTGGGGTATGGATTAGTGTTTGATAGTGTTGAAGTGGAGTTGGTGCATGTTTGGGAGTGTTGAGATCATCTATTAAGTTTTAGGAAGTTTGAAATGTGTTTGAAGAAGCTAAAACGTTTTGGAATAAAACAAGTTCTGTAAAATAAAAACAGGGGATTTTGCAATTTTTTTTAAATTGCGTACTGTAGTGTATGCTGGCACTTACATCGTTGGTGTAGAAGCTTAAGCTGCCGGCGTACATGTGAATGCTGGTAATGTACATGGGTTCACGAGCTGTATACCCTTCCGTGTACCTCTGGGCAATTTTTTCAAATTTGAGTTCCAGACTACGCTGGCACTTATGCCACCAGCATAGGATGACAAGTCGTCGGTGTTGAAGCTTAGGCTGTTGGCTTACTAGGCGGCATATTCCCTATTATTTTCATTTTTCAAAAGCTTCTTCAAATGTTTTCCAAAGCTTGATTTATGATCTTTTGAGTATTTATTGAGCATGTATGATGTTGTATGATGTATAAATACTATGTTATGACCTTATGTTGAATTTATTTGAATTTCTTTGAGTGTTTTGCTTAGACTTAATTATGTTTATGTATGAATTAAAATTATAATGTTGATTTGAGATGATTTTCGTGGAACAGTGATAGAACCTCGCTTGGCTACCCCTATTAATTCTCGATTTGGTTCAGATATGCAGTAACATGTTTGTTTCTTGCCTAGAATAGGCATAATTAAATTTACTCTTAATTATGAAAACTTAAATTTTACTTGAATTGGTTGTCTATTATGTTGTTGAATCCAGTTCAGGGAGCGGCACCTTGTCATGATGCAATGACATGCTAGTTTTAGACGCTTAGGCTACCTCTGGCATGACACAATGACTTTTATAAGTGGTACGACGGGTAGTCGATGAGATTTTTGGTATCGGTATAATGTTTACTTAAGCTTAGGATGAAGTAACATGATTCAATTCGATATTTTTGAAACTTGAGTTAGGTGATGTTATGGACTGAGATAAGTAAAGATGAGAAACGGCTGAGAACCTTAGATGAGACTATTTTTTGTTTTCAGATATATCATCTAGGAGATATAAGTCTCCAAACAACTTATATCAACCCCCTTAGCGTCGAGGCTGTTACTCAGATCCTCCCAAATATCCCTCTTGCTCGGAGTTTGGATACTCCAACATTGCTTGATTAATTAAAGATTATCTAATAACCTATTGATTGTTGCATATCCATATAGTTTAAGTTTGTGTGTATCACTCACATTTGTTTTTGTTACTTGTGTACTAAGTCTTTGGCTTATTATTTTTTCTCTTTCAAGAGTCGAAGATGATGAGTTTTATGCTAGCATAGGCTATGGAACTGATTTTGAAGACTTTCTAGATGGTTTGGAAGATTAAGTTGACCAAAGACTTTATGGATTTCTTCTTTGTAATAGAATAGGGTAGACTCTTTTGGGAAGATACATAATAGATGTTATAGCTTGGTTTATCTTTTATGTCTTTTGTATAATGCTTGTTATTAGCCTTTGTTTGTAATATATATATATAAACTTAGCTATGTATGTTTTAAGTTATATCTCTTATGATATGTGATGATGATGATGATGTATATTTTTCTTAAAAGTTTTAAAAATCAACAATTTTTAGGTTTGTTCTTATTGGGGATTTAGACAAATTATTATTGAAATACTTTTTTAACGACAATCTTATATATAATACTGTAGATTATATGTAGTTAGGGACTCGAATTCACCTATTGTATGTGTGTGAGTCTGGGTCCTTACACTTCAAGTAGGTTTCTAACTTATGGGTGACATCAATCATATACTCATATTATAGATAGTACAATCCAAGTTTAATCTTAGTTTCTTCCATAGTTTTTAGGTAAAAATCCAACCAAATAGATGTAATTTGGTCTCTTCTATTGGTTGCACGGTAAACATAGAAATGAGCTGGTAAGCCTAGGTTGACCATTTGTAATCTCCTTGATTTTAAATAACCCAGTTATAATAAATATTATAAATAAAATATAGAATCATAAAAGAACTATAATAAAAATATAAGAGATCACTCCAAATTTTTCGCGATTTAAAATTTTAAGTATGAACAAATTAGAATAAAGAATCTTTATCACTAAAGCTTTAAAAGTTCATAATATTTGAAATAAAGAATAAAGAAAACTATTTAATATTTAAGAACCTAAGTTTTAATGTTCGAAAAATATTAAAACCTTCAAGTTAAATAATTCTGAGTCTATAAACCAATTCTGATCTAATCTAGTAACTTATAGTTAGTAAAAAGAACTAAGTAACAAATATAAAATTAAATTAAATTTCTAATCTAATAAAAAGTCTAGAATAAATTTATAAATAGAAATGAATTCATATATAACTTCAAATCTTAAAAATTTATAATAAAGTCGAATTAAGGACAATATAATTATTAATTTATCAAAATACTACCAAACAAAGCTTTTAAACAAATAAAATATAATTTACGATAGTAGGTATAAAAACTAAAAAGTAAAAGCATTAAACTAAAATTCTATGTATACTATCATATTCAGAATATTTAATATCATTAATATGTAAATTTTTATCCAAAATATTATCAAATCAGTATTTATCATACGTGTTATTTAGATCCACAAAATTAATTTTTTTCACCGGTTCATATTTTTGTCCACTTCTTATATATTTATTGGTTATAAATTCATCATTTTCTTTTGTTTTTCGTATTCCCATTCATTCATAACTCACTTGCATTTTTTTTGTTTCGTTTTACATATTTCGTTTGCTTTAAATTTGAACTCCACTAGATGCGAACAAGTTCCAACAAAAGTGAAAAATTAAACACATCTACACATATCTTTAATAGAAATTCTATGTATACCATAGTATTTAGAATATTTAATAACGAGAATATGAAAATTTTCATCTAAAAATATTACCGAATCAATATTTATCATACGTATCACTTAGACCCGCAAAATTAATTTTTTTCACAAGTTTATATTTTTTCCCACTCCTTACACAATTGTTGGTTATAACTTCATCATCTTCTCTTTATTTTGTATTTTTATATACCCCATCTTTTTTGCATTTTTCTTACTTCCATTTGCACGTTCCACAATTTTCTTTAAAATTCTGGAGAACTTTCACATGCAAGCTACGCAAGCCGAAATCGTCCCTGTTTTGCTCCAAATTGATCTCTTTATAGTCAACAATACACACACACACTCCACTCATAATTGAACAGCTGTATGAGTCATTAATTGAAGCAAAAACAAGTTATGAAACAGTAGAAAGAGTTGGAGAAATCTGGATGTAAATCGCGAACTCATTCTTCTTCTTTTCTCCCTATACTTCTATATAAAAACTCATTTATACACAAGAAAACAAGAACAATAAAATCTCCAACTCTCCAGTTCAAACCATCACTGAAACCATGACCAAACCAACCCCAAAACCGAACCAAATTCGTTACAAAAACTATAGTCTAGATCAAGAACATAGCCGCTATTTAAACACAAATAAATCTTGGAAGAAGACATGAGGTAAGTTGTTGGAATTTGAGTTGATTTCTTGCTTAAGAATTGTTCTAAAATGTGTTGTGAATCCCAGGATCTTAAACAAACCAAGAACAAATTTTAAAAATGTCCAAATAGCTCCAAGAAGGTAAGAGTTCATAAACTTTAATTTGCACCATTTAATTCAAAAATCATGAACTAAGATGATGCGTTTTGATGTTTTGTTGTTATATGTGTAGAAATATCATGTGTAAGTGCTTAGGAATGATTTAGAATGAATTTGGATGTGTAAAATATACAAAACAAGCTTTGGATCCAAGGTTGAACATGATGAATAGTACTGCTGGTATTGTTCACGTAAATAGTAAAATGAATTTGTAGAAAATTAAAAACAAATTTAATATCTGGTTGGTTGAATAATTACTAATAATATATATTTAATAATTTTGAAGTGAAAATTATCTTTAATAATTTTTTTAGAATTATTTTTATTAATATATAGTTATTTAAGTATATGTGTATGTAAATACTTTAGCATTATAAATGATGTAGGAAAATATAATTTTATTAATTATGATTAGATAAATAATTAATATTATTGTATTTATTAATTCTCAGTTATTATTATTTTAATTAATTTTTAATATTAGTTTTAATATTATAAGCTAATTAAGATATAGATTTTATGTTTATGTATTAGTAATGCAAAAAGTTTAAAAAATAATATTATTATTTATTATGAATTTTATTATAAAATTATTAAAAATATATATAAATTAATTAATTAATTAATAAGATTTACTTATAAAATCTGTTATATTATTCCAAATGTTGTTGTTGTTATTTTGTTGTCAATGTTCTTAATGTTATTATCCTTAATATTATCATTGCCACTATTATTATTATTATCAATAATGATGTGATTATTATTACACTATTATTAGTGATATTATTATTATTAATCAGATTATCATCATCATCATCATCATCATTACCAATGTTAGTATTAGTAATATTGTTAATGATACTATTATTATGATAATTGTTATTATTTAATACCAATTATTATTATTTTTATTAGCACTAATGAATATTATTATCATTATAATATATATATATATGTTATAAATAATATTATTAATGATACTACCACTATTATGATTATTACTAGTATTATTATTACTATGATATGCATTACTAGATTTTTATCTTTAAGATTACTACTATTTTTAATACAGTTATTATGAAAAATAAATTGGTATTACTAGCAAATTACCTTAAATTAACTGTCACGCCCCGAAGGGTACCCTAAACGTGGCAGTCGCCGTACACAATATTAAAGCCTAAGAATGACCACCTCAGTCACGCGAAGGCTTCCATACTATGTACAAGGCGTCTAACACATGGAGAGACATCGGATGATACATTTTCTGTTGATACTTGAGTAACAATGTAAAGGAAATACAAATTTACTATACTTCAGATACAATTCACTACACTTCAAAATACAAATCATTCAACTCCAATTACATTCATCCACAGACTTCCCTACACAAACTATTACAAGACAAATCATAACTAGCAATAACTTCAACCATTCGTATTCCTTGCCGAAATCCCAAAGTCATTCCCGACTTCACCAATTCGGTTCCCACCTTGCATTCTTGAGATAACCTGTTCATTTAAACAACTATTGGGGTATAAGCTACACTAGCTTAGTGAGAATTCCCTTAATTCCGTACCATAACAAACAAGTTATAATCAGTCATATGCTATGCATGAACAAACACGTGAGCAAGCAATTATGCATGGGTATCCGGAACCCACACACAGAACGGATTTACGCCCTCCGTATCTTGGGTTAGGAATGGTATTGAGTCTACACGACCGCATCTAGTCCCCAAGCCCTCGGCTCTTAGCACTCGACTCGGCTAGGCTCATCCAAGAATGCATCCACATGCGCCTTAGTACCCCTGAATGAGCTCTGGCACCGGGCTCGTTATCCAAACGAATCATCCACGGACCATACCGATCGACCTGCGTAGGAGTAGCATGCTACCAAATGCAATATGTCCAATGCGATGCATGACCAATTTAATTTTTGCTTAGGTCAAAAACATTTATACATTCTTTGGAGTGACCATTCAATATCATACATATAACAGAAATAATATGAACGGTGCAGTTATCCAATCAAATCGGGATTTCGATATGCTTTAGTATTCTTTGGCACACATTCATCACAGTCTCATCATATATCCCATCCCCATTCATATCGATTTTTATCTTGTTCCTATAATTCTAATGCAACTAACTACAATCACAATCAAGGTAACAAAACAAGGAGAAAACTCACTCGGCCATTGGATCACCGGTCTTCTAGTAATAATAATCCGGTGGTAGGGAATCGTCGAATTCGGGATCACCTAACAAGGAAGAAATACTCTAATAAGTATTTCAACTCAAACTAATCCAAACGATTTTATACGAACCTTCAAATTCGTAATTCGCGTCCTAAGCGGGAATTCCAACTTAAAACGGCCATAACTTGGTCATTTTAACTCGGAATCTCGCAAATTATATATCGATTTCTATCTACTTCGAGAGATCTACCTAATTCTAATATTATATTTTAGTTTTGAAAACATTGAAGCTTCGAAAAGGTCGGATCAGATTAGGTCAGCAACAATTTCAATTTCCGAAAAATAGTTTTGTAAATGTTTGAAATGTTCCTACTATATAACTTAACTATATATGCAATATGAGTGATTTTCTAACATGAATGACATGAGATGAGCTTAATGTATGTATGATCTTGATGATTTTTGCTAAAAAGAAATTTTATAACTTTTTATTTTGCAAGACCATAATAACCACTTACTTATGAAAAATCTAGTTTTCTAACTTTTATCATTTCCATTTGTTTTGGATTTGTTACTTAAGAAAATATAATTATTTTTGTCAAAATTGAGTCTTCATTATATATATTACTTATGACCTTCATTTCTACATAAAAATTTCCATTTTACACTTTGTAAGCATGTTTTCAAGTGGGGTTGATTCCAAAATCCGAATTTGGTAAAAATTGGCTTTTGAGTGATTCCTTTGAGTAAAAATCATTTGATATTTAGAAAATTAGGGCTCAATCATACATAACCACTAAGGACTTCATTCTCACACAAAAATTTGCATTTTACACTTTGCAAATATATTTTCCAATATGATTTACTCAAAAATCCGAATTTTAGAAAATCCACTTTTTGAATGATTCACTTGGGAAAAACTTGTTTAATGCATTAAAATTTAAGACTTTACTACATCTATTGTCTAAGGACTTCATTTAACACATAAAAATTGCAATTTGAGCTCAAATACTAAGTGATTACATATGCATCATCTTAAATTACGAATTTGACAATTTGATTACTAACTCAAATTTTTCCATTTTAATTCCATTACTTGTTTTACACATTACTCATGCCTAAGCTCATTTTAACTTGTAAAAATCATTGCTTAATGATATCTATTACCTATATACTTCATTTTTCACATAAAGCATGAGTTTTAGAGTTGATACATGGGTTCTAAAAATTGGTCTTAGTTGGGATCCGAATTTACAAAATTTATTTTTGGTTATATCTTTTGATAAAATCTATCTAAGCTCATGAAAATCCATTCCTTACATATCATATCTTATGAGCCTTTCATTTCTTAAATAAAAACTTCATTTTTGAGTTGGAAAACATGTTTTTAAAATAGGCCTTGGCCAAAATCCGAAAATAGGATTTTTTTTGAAAATAACTTTTGAAATCACATTGATCATTTTGTAAAAAGAAGTCTTGATGATATACATATATTAAGCCTTCATTTTCTTAAGTAAAATTACATTTTGACACTTGGAAAGTGGTTTTTAAATATTGGTCTTGCCAAAATACGAATTTCAATTTTGTTTGAGTTCATAACTAAGATCTAACTTAATATGAACATAAACAAAACAAATGCATGGTAATAAGCTATAAACATCATGGATCTAAACTTTACTTATCAAAATCTTTCATTTATGGTATCTATACCCTAAGCCCTTCATTTTAAATGAAAAATACATTTTGAAGTTGAAAAACCACTTTTCTAAATATGGTTCCATTTTCATCCGAATTTCAAAAATGGTTTTTGTTGAAAATAAAATAGATCTTGAGTTTCTTAACACATTCCTACATCATCATGCTATACAAGTTGTTATGAACAAAACAAAAGTCTAATGCATTCATGAACTCAAAACTTAGATCTAGTTTTCTAAACTAGTTTCAAATGCATGAATCACTATGTGATGATAGATCTATGCATGAATCATAAGAATAACAAAAATAACAACTTAAATGACAAGATCTATGGCATAAACAAAAATCAAAGCTAAAAATTTAGATCTACAAAATATATCAACTTTAAACAAGAAAATAATTAATACAAGTAATAAAAATGGAGAAGAGAAAGATTTCATTTTTGGCATCATCATCCTAAGCTTTTAAGCTTATGGAAGTCATTTGATGCATGAAACCTTCATTACACTTTACCTATATCACCTATGGAGCTTTAGGAAGAAGATTGGCTTAGAAATCTTTAAAAATGAAGTGTGGAAGCCATGAAAGAAGAAGGGGGCAGCTTGTTTTCCATGGAGGAACAAGAGGAAATGAAGAAGAAAGAGAGGAAAAAAGAGAGAGAAAGACTAAAGAATGAAAAAGGAAGGAATGAGTAAATGAAAGGGAGAGAGAAATGAGTGTATTAAATGAATGAAAGAGAGAAAAAAAATAAAACAAGGGCAGATTTTGGGGAGGGGATTCACGTGAATTGGGAGAGAGAGAGAGTGTGTGTTTTGTTGAATTTTGACTTGAATTTAATTTGTGTAATAAATGTGTATGTGTAGCTTCTTAAAGAAGGAGTAGAATTTATTTAATTTAGTCAAAATAGGAATAAATGAAGGACAATGGCAGCCATAAAGAAGGAAAAATCTGCCATGAAGTGTGGGATTATGTGTAGAAAGATTGAAGTGAAAAGGAAGTGATATGTGTAAGGTGTACTTGAAAAGATGGGTTGTAAGAGTACTTTATTAATAAAAAAAAAATAAAATAAAATTGAAAATAATTCCAAATAATTGTAGCAGATTTTTCATAATTAAAATTAAATAATTATTTGAATTATTTTAGTATTTTAACAAATATGTTACCGGTATGATCAAAATACGCGAATATGGGCTATAAATAATATTTTTATAACCCGAAAAATTCTAAAAAATTATTTTATGAAAATAAAATATTTTTGAAATATTTTCAATTATTAAATTAATTTATTTTATTTTTAGTATCGGATCTTAAACAGAATCTGATCCCGTAAAGACCCGAAACGAATTAAATTTTAGAAAAACAAAATTTTCTATAACATATAAAATATTTATCTAAAAATATAAGGCTTTATAAAATAATAAAATTTTGTAATGAAATAAAAATGAATAGTGCAAAAGACTAATCAATTACCGGTAATAATGGAAATACGATAAAAAGGTTATAACTGTAACTTTTATAACCCGAAAAATTATATAACTGATATATTTAGAAATATTATGAAATTACGAGTCTAACGGTACTATTGGTATATTTTTGATATCTCGAGCCCCGGGACACGCTTTTCGAAGTCTGTATCCAAACGGGTTCGAAATAGGTAAAAATTTACCAATCTGATATTTTTAAACAAACCATATTACTATGAGCTATTCTACATATCTAAACTACATCTCGGCCTCTAGGGTTAGGGGCGCTAGATTGCCGACTTACACTATTGTATTCGGTTAGGGTTTCCGGGTGATTTTCCGGTTTAGACCTTTGCCAATTTGGAAACTGATATTTATGTTTATACAACATATTTAATTTGAGAAATTTATTTTAAATTTTATTTTTGTAAGTATTTAATATCTTTAATGTTTTCGGAATTCTTGAATTGAGTTATATTTTCGAAAGTCAATGTTATTTGCTTTTTAATAATTTGTTTTTGAGCTTTATATTACCGATTTTATAATCGGAGTTAAATATGGAATTTTTGTACGTCGGGTTTTGAATTTGAAGACCACTGTGTTCTTATTTTATTGTTTAAAGATTTTCATTTTCTCAAGATTAAGAAGTTTCGAATTCGTTTTGTTTGGACTTTGAAATTCGGTTTTAATTTGGAGTGATTTTTAGGGTTTATTTTCGAAGTTCATCTTGAAATTATTTATTGAAATTTTCCGGGGCTTACATTAACATTATTAATATTACTAACATTATTATCATTATTATTTATTTATTGTACTTTATAAATGAAATAAAGTATAATAATTGTAAAATACTTATTTTATGCATAAGAATGGAAATTTAAATAAGATAAATTTTTGAATAATGTAATACATTTTACATATCAAGAAAATTATATGAAGTATATAAAAAGAAACACGACGATACTAAATAAGATTAAATAAATACGAGTACTATAATGGGTCGGGTAAGGAACAATATAAAATAGCAATAATAATAATTATAAAAATATAAGCCTACTAAATATTAATTTTTCAAATTCTCGATAGAAATATAAAATATTTTTAGATCAAGACAAGCAAAATGAAAATAAATATGAATAATAAATTAATTATCATAGGATCATTAAAGGACCAGTACGAGTAATGAAAATTAAATATCAAGATAGGACACCTAGATAATTATAGAAGTTTAGTTACATTATTTATAATGTGTTAATAAATATTTTGTCATAATAAGTGACAATGAATTGTAATTAATATCAATAAAACTAATATATCTTAAATGAATTATTTTACTAAGTAAAAGCATATTGGATTGATTAAACTAATTAAAATAGATTTAGTAATTGAATTAGGCGATTAGTTTCAATCAACTCGGCTTAGATTAATATACTAAGTAAAACCATAAAAAGAAAAGAGTACGTAATTTTTAAAATATGTCTAATTTAGAATTAGTGTAAATAATAGTACCATAACTAATATGATGAATATGTTATGTCAAATATCTTATTTTTAGAACTAATAAAATAATAGATTAGTTAAATAATAAATATTTGTTATTTAATTTTCATAGGAAAAATAGACCAATTCTCGAATTTCCAGTGGCATATTCTGATAGTTTAGCGAGGATCACAGGTGAGTAACTTTTACTTTATCATACTGTTTGTGCTTGTAATATAGTTACATTTATAATAATAATATATTAAACTAATATGCATGTGGGGTTGGGTATACGGCATTATGTTTGGTGTATACTTCATTGACAAAATTATCCTATTATAAGTGATAAGTTTATTGTATGATAATTACTATGTGAAGCATGTTGATATTGTCTATGAATTGTATGATCACCTTAAACTTGACTAAAAACTTTTGACACTACAAAAGAAAATGATCATGTATTACACGATTTGCATAAAAAGTATTTGAGCAAGTGGCAGCCTACTACGTGTTAGTATTTCGGCCCTCTAATAATGCTTGGTTGACCTAGGCTAAAGGCTATTAGATCAACACAAGGTCACCTTTGAGCTATCAGTACTATAGGAACTAAATGGTAAACGAAGGATGGTGCTTATGGTATCGCTTTGAAAGGACTAACACTTAATGGAGTTTCTAAGGTAGAAAACAGGAAATGAGAGATTTAAGATATAGTTAATTTAAAGAGATAATTAAAGTGAGTGTTGTTGTGTTCCTGTATGCTTAGTCTCTCCTAGGTAGGTGGGCCATAACATTGTGATCCTTCAACCCCATGAGAGGGTGTAAATCTCCATCCTACTTTGGATTCTAGATCATCCAAGCTTGTAATGTACATATGATTGATTATTACATTGAATATGTGTAAACCCCGAAATTTTCGGAATCAGTTTAGCACAAAACTCTAATCGGAAGTCAAACGAAACCCTAAAGGTCAATGAAACCCTAGTTTACCGTATCCATCTAAATCCGGCATTGCCGTTTTCTTTGGCCCGGAAAAACGAAGTCGGGATAACTAGCTAAAATAGTTCGTAATAACCATAGGTTTTATAAAAATTTCAGTTTCGTGAAATTCGGGTGTCCTTCGAACCCGATCAGACACAGTTCTCGAAAAACGTGTCCGAAAGCCCGGAATAATAAAAATATTTTTAATATACCATTAGACTCGTAAAAATATAATTTTTCCAAAAATATCAATTTCGTAATTTTTCGGTAAGTAAAAATAACAGATATAGCTATTATACGCGTATTTTCTTACTACCGGTACTTTAATTGTCATATCTACTTTACATTACACTATTCATTACTATTCTACACTATTCTTTCATCTCTACTTTTTCTTACACCTACTCTTACACTCTACATAACCTATAATCTTAACTTTTTACCTTTCCCATAACTTTATATCACATCTACCTTACAAATTACATCTTTTATTCTCCAAAAAGTCAAAAAATTAAATCACCCCCCCTCATCACACAATGGCCGGCGCCTATGCCCCCCCTCTCCTCCAATTTGTTTCAATTTTACTTTAATTTAAATCACACAAAAATCACTCCCCATTTTCCTATAAATACCCCCCTCCTCTTTCACTTCTTTCACACATTCACTACCCACAAATTCTTACCAAAACTCTCTCAAATTTTCCTCTCAAAGCTCTCTCAAATTACTATCTCAAAACTCTCTCAAAATAATTCCACAACAACTTCCACCAACAACAAAAACCCATAACCACATAACCATATCAAATCTTCTTTAGGTAACCCCTTTATAATTCTTTCTTCTTCTTCATGTCATGTAACTTTACATGACCATAGTGTGAGTTTCCAAATACTACAAGTTGTGAAACTACATTATGTTCATGTATTGTTCTTGTTCATGCCAATCCATTTATGTTTATGTTGATTATTATTGTTTATATATCTATACATATGTATACATTCTTTAGAGCATATAAGCTCACTTGCAATTTATTTATTTCATGCAAAGCAATTTATTTATTTTTCCATTGCAATTTATTTATTTATTCCTTGTTGAAATAAGACTAGTCTCTAGTCTTAGACTTGTCCTCATCAAGTCAAAACAAGCTTTTCTTCTTTCATTTTATTTCATTATGGGACTAGTTTATTTCTTAGTCCCGGGAGCCTTGAAAAAGCTAAGACTCCAATACTTGACTATTATTTATGCTTTATGTTATTTTATTTATATTATTCTCATAATCATGTTCATTTAGATTGTTGTCCAAAAGTTTTATTTTCTAAAGATAATTAAATAAAAGAAGGCTTTTTGTCACTTAGGAATAATTTATGTGAAACATAAAAATATAAGATAACAAAAATAAACTCATTCATTTTCAAGTTACAAAAAGAACTCACTATGAATTTAGAAACTATTTTTACTTAAAAGCTACTTAAATCTTTTCTACCTTGTTTTTCAAAAGAAAATATTTTGTTGACAAAAATGGTTCTTTTCATAAAGAAAGAAAATAAGATGGATGACTAAGGAAATTTTTAAGTAAAGATTGCAAACAAATAGGCAAAGAAAATTTATGTTTGAAAATAATAAAGTTATTCCTTTTCAAGTTACAAGAAGAAGTTAAATAGAAATTAGTTTTTCTACAAAAAGTCCTTAATTGTTCCACATTGTTTTTATAAGAAACCAAATTTTCATGCATGGTAATTATTTTTGAAAAATAGGAGACATGAGAAAAGAATGAGAAATATCAAGAGAATTTTTGCAAAACAAGTAAACAAAGGAATTTACACAAGAAAATGAAGAAAACATATTTCCTAGAAAACTTCAAATATTATTAATGTAACTTAGAAAGTAGAAATTTTATTTTCAAAAGTTACTTGGAAAAGATAAATAAAACCAACACAAAAAGTTTTTAGAAAAAAGAAAGCAAGGTATTATTTCAAAGAAATTTACAAAAACAATTTCCGAAAAGCTTCAACCCGACATTGTTTTATCTAAGAAAAATAATTGGACAACAAGACACTTGAGCATGCTTAAATATGAGTTATATAGTTATAAAAAGAGAATTTTTCAACTATATGATAACTAAGTATTTATCAAACAAATTTTGATTTCTTGAACCAAAGTTGTTTTTACTTGGAAATCCGTGGTGAATTTTGTCCACTTTTTCGGAGCCTATATGGCTTTGTTTGTGGAAATAATTTTAGAAATGGGTAGATCTTTTCGAGTAGATAGAAATCGGTATATTATATGCGCGATTCCGAGTTAAAATGACCAAGTTATGGCCATTTTAAGTTGGAACATTCTTCTATACGAACTTTAACGTTCTTTGACATTGTTTTGTCAAAATTCAAGAAAATCTTCAAGAAAAACTCATTATGGGTATTTTCTTTGGTTAGGTGACCCCGAGGAAGGATTTCTTCACCCCGAGAACTATTACGATTAAGTGGAGTGTGTGAACGACTCATCCGCTTAGAGGAATAGACGACAATGGCATCGTGAGTTTATTTCCATTAAATGCTACACTTGTTGTGCTTGTAAATTAGTTGCACTAGAGTTAGGAAAAGATAAACCGATATGCATGTAAAATAATTCCTTGAAAGAATTCTAAGAATATCGAAGCCCGAATTGTTCTAAGTGATTGTTTTAGTTTAATATTGATTTGTGTGAAATTCCTTGATCACCATAAAGTTGAAAATAATTATGTTATGACTTTATAAATTAATGAACTCATGCATACCACGAAGTGAGTCACATTGCATGGTTGGGTTATTATCCTTGGGTGAGAAGGATAGTAGGCTCATGTCGAAAGCAACACTTGGCGGAAGATCCGAAAGCGATTGCTTGGCGGCTTAATGGAATATGCTTGGCGGTTGATCCGAAAGCAAGGTCAAATCAAGTAGATTCGGAATACTTGGCGATGAGTGCTCGCAAGTTTAAAAGTTTTTAATGAATGCTTGGCGATGAGTGCTCGCAAGCTTAAATTTTCTATTGTTAAAACTACTTGTTTTGAGTATCACCAAACCCCGAATGGAGGGCGTAAATCCATTCAACATATAGTTCCCGGAAAGCTATATGATTGTTTGCCCACGTGTTTGATGCATTACATATGTGTGATTAACCAACTTGTTTGAATCTTGTTACAAGAAGTTATTTATGGAAATAGTTCTCACTAAGCCTATTAGCTTATACCCCGATAGCTATCTTTTGCAGTTCCCGTACTTATGGTTAAGGCCACGTGGACCATGGGCAGGTAATCCCTTTTGAATATTAGAAATCTGAATAAAGTATAGCTTAGCATTAGCATAATATTATATAATAGATTAGTAATTTAGGGAGTTGTCCTAAGTTTGTAAAGTTTTGCCATGACAAATAATTATTGTGATTCTTCTTTTCTTAATATGTTTTTATATCTCCTTAAGCTTCATTATTCCATATATGGTCCTCTAAAATTGTGAAAGTAAGCCTTACACTTAATATAAAAGCTTTTGGAAATGACTAAGGTTGTCATACTTAAGCTTTAATATTGAGTGTGGCGGACTGTCACGTTTAGGGTACCCATTGGGGCGTGACAGTTTAAGTTGGTATCAGAGCATGGTTTAAGAACCTAGGAATCATAATTATAGAAATGGACTTAAGAAGAATTGACTTAGATAGAACAAGAAAACTTAGATAAAATAGAATGGGTAGAATAAGCCTTCTAATATCTTTCTTTTACGTAGATCACCATAGATGAGGCCCGTCTCCAAGCCAAGAACTTTCGAAAAGGATCCTTCGAAACACCCGAGAACTTCCGAATGAGACTTAGAGTTTTATGTGAAGAATTTGCCCTAGCTGGACAACCTAAGACCCTCCGAGAAATGTTCCAAATCTGGAAAGGGGAATGATGCAAACCGAGTGGAAAGGAGTGTTACGAACTATTCACAACTGCCCTATAGGCAAAAGGATGACCGAGTTGGAAGTAATATATGCTGTGGAACGAATCATTGCTATCGCGGACCACCGACCAATGCTGAAGGAAGCAACCTTCGTTCTTAGAGAAGAAGGAGGACGAACCCCACCGGATTTTCGGACCTGGACCAAGATCGGACCGATATTTGTCTATGCCCATGACGATTTGATGGATCACCTCGAATGGATGAGAGCCGACCTCAACGATACTTTCCATTGGCATGGAGTATATCAGGGAATACTACGACCCCCAACAGAAGTATCCACCGAACGCCTACCTTCACAGGAATCCAACTAGGGATGAACGAGCCCTTACGATTGCGAGAAGATGGAACAGTGATAAGAGATGAACCAATGCAGGAGGCGAACGACAGCTCGGATAGTGAACCCGGTGAGGACTCGGAGGAAAATCAAGAAGAAAGACCGGCGCAAGAGATAAGGAACCAAGCTGCCGTAGGAGTCGAGGAACCTTGGACTAACGATGAGTTAAGAATCATTCGCTACCTAGAAGGAAGACATGTTCGGGGAGGACAAGATGTAGACTCCACGATGGATAGAAAATGCCCGGCCAATGAAAACAACAATAGGGAACCGAAGGAACAATCACTTGGAAGACCATTGATGAGATAGCACCAGCAATGACGGATGAGGAACTAATTGCCTATCACGAACAAGAAAGAAAGAGAGCACGAAATAGAGAAAACACTTCAACCAAATCATGAGGAGTTTGAACCCAGGATCATCCAGCAGCAACCCGGGAGATGCGCCCGAAGAATGAAGAAGGAGAAAGGAAAACGAAGCATATCCCTAGAAGTCCAGCTTAGATTTTGTAATCATAGACTAGATCATGATCTTAGTCTATCTTTTAATTCTCGGAACAATGCTTGTTATTTTCTATGTAATTTTCTTTTGTGATTTGTCTTATTTCCGATTTCTGTATGAACTTTATTTCTATGATAATGCTCTAAGTTTGATTTCAGAAATTGTTTTGATTTAAATTTTGTTAGCTTTTATGCATATTTAAATTTCGTTATATCCACCAATTTCCGGAAAATTTAATTAAGTTATCAAAACTTTACAAACTAACTTAGAAAAGCTTAAAACAGCCGAAATAGGAGTAGACGAAGAAGGGAACGAAGCCTCTAACCAACCAGACATAGAAGCAGATCAACCTGCTGTTCAAAGAGCCGCACCTCAAAGGGACTTACACGCCACGTTAGGACACCTAACCCACGTATTAGAAGAAATTAGGCAAAATATGCCAGCTCAAGCACCCGTACCAGAGGCAACACCAGCAACAGCATCAGCGACAGCCCCAGTGTCTATACCAACCCCACCACCACAACAAGCTTCAACAGAGGCATCTGTGCATAGGAACATGCATAGCCAAAGTGCACCCCTACCTCCATCTCCACCGCCAAGACCATACAAAAGCATGTTACCTAACTTCATCAAAAGTAACCGCTTCTTTGAAGGAGCTTATGACAAGCCAGAGGAGGCAGAAGATTGGTTATCTCAAATAGAGATGTCTTTTGATGCATATGAAGTTCCGCCCCATTTGCAAATCAAGTATGGAACATTCATGCTTCGTCTAAACGCTAGGATATGGTGGGAGTCAAGGAAAAGAGATCTAATGACTCCAATCACTTGGGAAATGTTTAGACATGAGTTTTTGGAGAATTATTTTCCAGGAAGTTTACGAGTAAGATATAGTGCAGACTTCTTGCAAATTGCTCAAAAAGGAAGAACAATCGAACAATATGAGACCGAGTTCAGTAGATTGTTGCAATATGCACCAGACTCCTATAAGTACAGTGAAGAATTGAAAAGACAAGTCTTTATAGGAGGATTGGACGAAGACCTAAGGATGAAGTTGGAAGAATTTGACATAAGGAATTTTCGAGAATTAGTGGAAAGAGCTCGGATTGTAGAAGGAGCAAGGAAAAGGAGAGAAAGAATAGAAGAAGAAGAAGACCCAATCATCGAAAGGGAGTTTTACATAGAACCCCATCTCATGCCCCTACCAAAGAAAATCAAGAACGACAATAGAAGGATCATACCAAGAGGTATTAAGTGTTGGAAGTGCAATGGAGCACACTACCCGAAGAAGTGCCCCAGCTATTTGGAAAGTGTTTCTTTGTGGAAATACAAACCATAAGATGTCAAAATGCCCAAACAGAGGGATAGATGCTTGCTATGTTTGCAATCAGAAAGGACATTTTGCCAACAACTGTCCACAAGGAAGGAACATTCTATCAAGATCATCAGAGGAAGTTGTTCCTATAAGAGTAGAAAAAGGAAATGGAAGTAGAAGTGAAAGCAGACCTGGACCTACTGCTTCGGGAATTCGAGTATACAACTTGCAGGGACGATGGATAGGTGAAGAAGTGAACAAAGGAAATGAAAACTTGACTGCCTTGGAGTACATTAGAGGCTATAACAGCGATGCAGGAACCAGTCAATCCCCAACCTTCTTTTATTGATGTTGTAGCAGAGGAATGTAAAGTTTTCTTTATGTGGATGAATAGGAGCGATAATCCCCTCTTGTGTACATGAGAAGTTTTAGTAAATCAGAATGTTTTACTCTCTTGAAGTTCAAAGTATTACATTCTTTCTATATATATGACAAACGATCAACCTAGTTTAAGAGAAAGAATGAGGAAACCCAAGAAAAGAAATTGGTCAAACGTGAGACATGAAGTCACCTGTGACTCTAAGGAATAATGGAAATAAGTAATCTTTTGAATAAGATGTATACCTCTCAAATAAGATCCCAATAAGAAGAAACAAGGAAAACATAGAGCTTACAAAACAAAAGAAAATAGTTGGCAAAGGATTTGCTAACATAAGGAAAGAACAGACACATTCTTTCAAGTTGATAAGGAAATTAAATAGCTAAAGAGTGAAGAGAAATTGACCTTTGGAGACATTCATAAGTTCCAATAAGAAGTTTTGAAAAGAATTCTGATACAGATCTCAGAGAACATGGAAAATAGACTTATAAGGAAGTTGAGAGAAACAACAACGAAAATCGAGACCTTACGAAGTGAAGTATGCCATCACGAAATATACCCATCCAGCTTATAATGGAGAAAACCCTAAGCCAACGTGTTAACTTTCGGAAAGGAACAGAGTGAAAACCTTTTAAGGACAAACAGTTTCTCTCAAGATTAAGATCACGATATCAAGAAGGATGCATGACCCTCAAATTCTTCATAACCCACAGTTTTAGTAATGCTTTCTGGATAGTGATAAGCCTGAAGAAGGAAAGAAGTAATCTAAGAATGTAATCTTAAGTATAGGAAATAAATTAAAGAGAGTTGAAAAGCCAAACCTTGAAGCTCATAACAAGGTTTAAAAGAGGAACCACGTCAGTAGGATATTAAGATCAACCGTATAAAATAATAAAAGAGCTTAGATAAGAAGATACGAAGGATAAAGAAGGGATAAGGAAGAAATGTATTAAAGGAAGCTAAAGGATGATTTAGCATAACCTAAGGACAAGGAAGTTAGTAAGAAGAATCATGAGTACGGTTCATAATTTGGGATCAACAATATCAAGAGAACTCAGATAAACCGAAGTTCAAGGGACATAGAAGAAAAGAAATATGGATAAGAATAAAGACACCAAAGGATGAAAAGGTTTATGAAATTCAATGAAAACGGAATTAACCTTCTCAAGATTTTGGATTTCTCACAAACGATAGCAAGAAGGCAAGGATGCTTATGGTATATTTGAGTGACTAACAAAGATGGTTCGTTTCATAATCATCAATATAACACTCTCTAAAAGGAAAAGAGATGAAAGCAAAAGAGATCAGTCAGAGATAGACAAACCTGGACGCAAGAATGGGAACAAAGAGGAACTAATAAAGAATTTTGGACCCTGATACTACAAACGATCAAGGAAAAATCATTCAAATACCTTGGAGGAACAATCAAGAGCATCTCATGAGATGATAAAGGCACAAGATAGACGAAATAAGATGAATCGGAAAAGAAGACCTTAAAAGTCTCAAATTGAGAATCAGGTGAGTTTAAAGATAGGAAGTAATCATAAGACGAGAAGGAAGTTGATTATTACATAAACATCGGAGATGTGCAACAATTCCCCGTTTGACAAAAGGTTAAGGAATCAAGTTATAAGGATAAAAGTCAATGTTTTAAAAGAGAATTTTCCTTATGAAATATACCCAATACCGATATTATCCGCAAGAGTTCAGAGGATAAGAAATGAGGAAATCAAGTAAAGAGATCTTTTTGAAGAATGACGCATAACCCAAGTAACCAAGTTTGGTTAGAACCACAAGTAGGAATTTCCAAGTTTTGAGGACAAAACTTTCTTTAAGGGGGGTAGGTTGTAAACCCCTAAATTTTCGGAATCGGTTTAGCACAAAACCCTAACCGGAAGTCAAACGAAACCCTAAAGGTCAACAAAACCCTAGTTTACCGTATCCATCTAAATCCGGCATTGCCGTTTTCTTTGGCCCGGAAAAACGAAGTTGGGATAATTAGCTAAAATAGTTCGTAATAACCATAGGTTTTATAAAAGTTTCAGTTTCGTGAAATTCGGGTGTCCTTCGAACCCGATCGGACACAGTTCTCGAAAAACGTGTCCGGAAGCCCGGAATAGTAAAAATATTCCGAATATACCGTTAGACTCGTAAAAATATAAGTTTTCCAAAAATATCATTTCGTAATTTTTCGGTAAGTAAAAATAACAGATATAGCTATTATACGCGTATTTTCTTACTACCGGTACTTTAATTGTCATATCTACTTTACATTACACTATTCATTACTATTCTACACTATTCTTTTATCTCTACTTTTTCTTACACCTACTCTTACACTCTACATAACCTATAATCTTAACTTTTTACCTTTCCCATAACTTTATATCACATCTACCTTACAAATTACATCTTTTATTTTCCAAAAAGTCAAAAAAAAATCACTCCCCTCATCACAATGGCCGGCGCTATGCCCCCCTCTCCCCTAATTTGTTTAATTTTCTTTAATTTAAATCACACAAAAATCACCCCATTTTCCTATAAATACCCCCTCCTCTTTCACTTCTTTCACACATTCACTACCCACAAATTCTTACCAAAACTCTCTCAATTTTCCTCTCAAAGCTCTCTCAAATTACTATCTCAAAACTCTCTCAAAATAATTCCACAACAACTTCCACCAACAACAAAACCCATAACCACATAACCATATCAAATCTTCTTTAGGTAACCCCTTTATAATTCTTTCTTCTTCTTCATGTCATGTAACTTTACATGACCATAGTGTGAGTTTCCAAATACTACAAGTTGTGGAAACTACATTATGTTCATGTATTGTTCTTGTTCATGCCAATCCATTTATGTTTATGTTGATTTATTATTGTTTATATATCTATACATATATACATTCTTTAGAGCATATAAGCTCACTTGCAATTTATTTATTTCATGCAAAGCAATTTATTTACTTTTTCATTGCAATTTATTTATTTATTCCTTGTTGAAATAAGACTAGTCTCTAGTCTTAGACTTGTCCTCATCAAGTCAAAACAAGCTTTTCTTCTTTCATTTTATTTCATTATGGGACTAGTTTATTTCTTAGTCCCGGGAGCCTTGAAAAAGCTAAGACTCCAATACTTGACTATTATTTATGCTTTATGTTATTTTGTTTATATTATTCTCATAATCATGTTCATTTAGATTGTTGTCCAAAAGTTTTATTTTCTAAAGATAATAAATAAAAGAAGGCTTTTTGTCACTTAGGAATAAGTTTATGTGAAACATAAAAATATAAGATAAAAAAAATAAACTCATTCATTTTCAAGTTACAAAAAGAATTCACTATGAATTTAGAAACTATTTTTACTTAAAAAGCTACTTAAATCTTTTCTACCTTGTTTTTCAAAAGAAAATATTTTGTTGACAAAAATGGTTCTTTTCATAAAGAAAGAAAATAAGATGGATGACTAAGGAAATTTTTAAGTAAAAAGTGCAAACAAATAGGCAAAGAAAATTTATGTTTGAAAATAATAAAGTTATTCCTTTTCAAGTTACAAGAAGAAGTTAAATAGAAATTAGTTTTTCTACAAAAAGTCCTTCATTGTTCCACATTGTTTTTATAAAGAAACCAAATTTTCATGCATGGGTAATTTTTTTGAAAAATAGGAGACATGAGAAAGAGAATGAGAAATATCAAGAGAATTTTTGCAAAACAAGTAAACAAAGGAATTTACACAAGAAAATGAAGAAAATATATTTCCTAGAAAACTTCAAATATAGTATTAATGTAACTTAGAAAGTAGAAAATTTTATTTTCAAAAGTTACTTGGAAAGAGATAAATAAAACCAACATAAAAGTTTTTAGAAAACAAAGAAAGCAAGATATTCAAAGAAATTTACAAAAACAATTTCCGAAAAGTTTCAACCCGACATTGTTTACTAAGAAAAATAAGTTGGACAACAAGACACTTGAGCATGCTTAAATATGAGTTATATAGTTATAAAAAGAGAATTTTTCAACTATATAGATAACTAAGTATTTATCAAACAAATTTTGATTTCTTGAACCAAAGTTGTTTTTACTTGAAATCCGTGGTGAATTTTGTCATCACTTTTTCGGAGCCTATATGGCTTTGTTTGTAGGAAATAATTTTAGAAATGGGTAGATCTTTTCGAGTAGATAGAAATCGGTATATTATATGCGCGATTCCGAGTTAAAATGACCAAGTTATGGCCATTTTAAGTTGGAACATTCTTCTATACGAACTTTAACGTTCTTTGACATTGTTTTGTCAAAATTCAAGAAAATCTTCAAGAAAAACTCATTATGGGTATTTTCTTTGGTTAGGTGACCCCGAGGAAGGATTTCTTCACCCCGAGAACTATTACGATTAAGTGGAGTGTGTGAACGACTCATCCGCTTAGAGGAATAGACGACAATGGCATCGTGAGTTTATTTCCATTAAATGCTACACTTGTTGTGCTTGTAAAATAGTTGCACTAGAGTTAGGAAAAGATAAACCGATATGCATGTAAAATAATTCCTTGAAAGAATTCTAAGAATATCGAAGCCCGAATTGTTCTAAGAGATTGTTTTAGTTTAATATTGATTTGTGTGAAATTCCTTGATCACCTTAAAGTTGAAAATAATTATGTTATGACTTTATAAATTAATGAACTCATGCATACCACGAAGTGAGTCACATTGCATGGTTGGGTTATTATCCTTGGGTGAGAAGGATAGTAGGCTCATGTCGAAAGCAACACTTGGCGGAGATCCGAAAGCGATTGCTTGGCGGCTTAATGGAACATGCTTGGCGGTTGATCCGAAAGCAAGGTCAAATCAAGTAGATTCGGAATACTTGGCGATGAGTGCTCGCAAGTTTAAAAGTTTTTAATGAATGCTTGGCGATGAGTGCTCGCAAGCTTAAAATTTCTATTGTTAAAACTACTTGTTTTGAGTATCACCAAACCCCGAATGGAGGGCGTAAATCCATTCAACATATAGTTCCCGGAAAGCTATATGATTGTTTGCCCACGTGTTTGATGCATTACATATGTGTGATTAACCAACTTGTTTGAATCTTGTTACAAGAAGTTATTTATGGAAATAGTTCTCACTAAGCCTATTAGCTTATACCCCGATAGCTATCTTTTGCAGTTCCCGTACTTATGGTTAAGGCCACGTGGACCCTGTGGGCAGGTAATCCCTTTTGAATATTAGAAATCTGAATAAAGTATAGCTTAGCATTAGCATGTTAATATGTATATAATAGATTAGTAATTTAGGGAGTTGTCCCTAAGTTTGTAAAGTTTATGCCATGGACAAATAATTATTGTGATTCTTCTTTTCTTAATATGTCTTATATCTCCTTAAGCTACATTATTCCATATATGGTCCTCTAAAATTGTGAAAGTAAGCCTTACACTTAATATAAAAGCTTTTGGAATGACTAAGGTTGTCATACTTAAGCTTTAATATTGAGTGTGGCGGACTGTCACGTTTAGGGTACCCATTGGGGCGTGATAATATGATTGGTAATTATACTTGTTTGTTATTGTTTGATGCGTGCGTGGTATGGTCAGGTTATCTCACTGAGCTCGTGGTTTGCTCACCACCAAACAGTTTTTGTGCAGGATCAATACTAGCTGGGATTGGGATAGGAATTTATGAAGAGAGCTTCTCCAACAAACTCTATTAAAGATAGAAATATGGATATGTAAACTTAGAATGTAAATTAGATAATTTTTATAATAATTTGAAAATTTGTAAGTCGTAAGTGTGAAACCCATTTTCACTATTTGGTAGGGAATACTGATTCTCTGCGATCTTAGTAGAAAGTAGACAATCGGATTCCATAGTTGAAATCTAGTAATATAATATATCATCTATATAATAGATATTGATAAATAAATAGTCTTGTACACTCTGACTTCCCAGACTCTCATATTACGGGTGCACATGTGATATGATAGCTTTGGATTAATCCTAGTAGTCCCCTTTTTGAGGCGTGACACCATATGATTGATTAAGGTCTACTAGTTAGTCAGTTGGCCTAGTGACCAATTGTCATGCCCCAAAGGGTACCCTAAATGTAATAGTCCGCTACATTCAATATTAAAGCTTATGTATGACAACCTTAGTCATTCCTAGAAGCTTTGGTATTAAGTGTAAAGTGTGCTTTCATAAATTTAGAGAACCATACTTTGAAATATGTACCTTAAGAAGATACAATAACTATTTAAGAAAAGTAAATCATAATATTCATTCATTCGTAATAATTATCTTATAAGTCTTAGGGACATTCTTCCGTCAAAATAACTATAATCTATTATAGAAATTTTCTATGAAGTCTACATTCAAATTAATGCTAAACTTCATCTAAAAATTCCCTAACTAAAAAGGGGGAAAAATACCTGGTTGCAGGGTCCACATGGCCTTAACCACAAATAGTTAAACGGCAAAAGATATCTATAGGGGTATATGCTAATAGGCCAGTGAGGATTATTTCCATAAGCAAATTATTGTGTAGTAAAAATTCAAACAAGTTATTTAAGCATTCAAGAAAATGCAACATACATATGAGCAAGCAAAGCATAAAGTTTTTCGGGAACTATATATTGAATGGATTTACGCCTTCTGTAAACCCCTGAATTTTTCGAGAATGGTTTGGAATACCGAATCGAAACCCTAAAGATGACTTAAGTTGAAACCGAACCTTAAACAATTTTGATCACAGAATTTCATAAGATAATCTTCAAAAACAAAAATAGAAAATTCAATAATCGTTCGATTAAAAAAAAATCCGAGCATGAGAAGGTCCATCTATCCGATCCCTAATGTAAACCCTCAATTTCCAGGGTAAAGTTATGTAAACCCCTAATATTTTCGGTTAATTTTAAGTTTGATATTAGAATTAAAAGTTAACTGAAACCCTAATGGTCAACAAAAGTCTAGTACAAACCCTAGAATTTAGATCCGGCATTCCCGCATTCTTTAGCCTTAGAAAACGAAGGAGTTAATTAGTAATAATAGTTCGTAATATCATGAGGAAGCATAAAAATATCGGATTAGAATTTCGAGTATCCTTTGGACTCATACGAGATTAGTTTTTGAAAAGCGTGTCTCGGAGCTGGAAATAATAAAAATATTCGATAACACCATTAGGACCGATTTAATACAAGGATTTCAAAATATCAGTTTCGTAATTTTTGGTAACTAAAAATGACAGATATCACATTTATGCGTATTTTCTTACTATCGTATTTTACTAGTCACATTTACTTTACATTATACCATTCATTACTATTCTACACTATTTTTTTATCTCTACTTTTTTCCAACACCACTCTTACAAACATCATACACCTATTATCTTTATTTTTTACCTTTCTCATAACTTTATATCATATCTACTTTACATATTGTTACTTTTAATACACAAAATTACAAAAAAAAAAAAAAACAATCTCTCCTCTCTCCATACATGGCGACGTCCACCCCCCCCCCCCCCCCCCCCCCCCCCCCCCCCCCCCCCCCCACCCCCCCCCCCCCCCCCCCCCCCCCCCCCCCCCCCCCCCCCCCCTTTCTCTTTTTTTTTTTTCAATTTTCTTTAATTAAATTGCTCAAAAATCACTCTCCATTTTTCTATATAAATACCTCATCTTTCACTTTATTCACATATCTTCTATCCACAAGTTTCACTCCCAAAACTCTCTCCAATTCCCCTCTCAATTAGCCTCCCAAAACTCTCTAAAATTTTCTTACACAAAACTTTTTCTTCTTCTACAAACACTACTTTAAGTAAGAATTTTTTAAAAATCTTTTTTACCATATCATATAACTTTACATGACCATGGTGTAAGTTTCCTAAACTTAATGTTATGAAAGCTACACTATGTTCATGTATTGTTCTTGTTCATTAATATGCATTCATATTTTTATGTTGTTATTTTACTTTTGCTCAAATTATTATTAATTTTATGTTAATCTCTTATATATATGTAACTAGATATAATTATGTACTCATATATGATCTTTAGAGCATATAAGCTCATTGTTATTTATTTACTTTCAAGATATGCAATTTATTTATTTATTTCATGTTATTTTAAGACTAGTCTCTAATCTTAGACTTGTCATCATCAAGTCAAAATAATATTTGCTTTCATTTCCTTATTTTTTTGGGACTAGTCCATTCTTAGTCTCGGGATACCTTGATGAAGCTAAGGTTCCAATACTTGACATATTTCTTTACTTGCTTATTACTTATTATGTTTTCTTATGCTTTTATAATTCTATATTCATGATCAGCATGAACATATTGATTTTGTCTCAACAAGAGAAAAAGTTTCTTAAAATAGAAGTTCTTCTTCAAAATAAATGTTGTCATGAAAGAAATGATTTTTCTATGAAAACTTAAGGATCCATCTTAGTAAATCTTTTCTAAGAAATTTAGTAGAGCTCATAATAGAATTTAGAAACTAAGGAACATATGAATTCTTAGATAATACACACTTACACCTTGCAAATTGCAAAGTGGAAAGGTATTCTTAGAAGTAAAAATTTCAAATTCTTGTTTAAACAAAAGTTTTACTAAAACTTCACTTTTCATCAATACTTTGAATTTAAATTAAACCAGTTTGACAAATACCAAGAAAATTCCTTCATAAAAATAGAATGATCTTAAGGAATAAGATTAATGAACAACTTAAGAAATCATTTCTTTAAATGTAAGAAAATATAGAATTATTACTACTTTCAAAAAGTATTAGAAACTAAGCTATAAGAAATTTAGAAAAATGAAAAGCATTCTTTTGAAATTTAAAAAGACTAAGGAAATGGAACAAGGAAAGAAAATATTTAGTTAAAATAACTTGAGAAATTTTTAGTAAAAAAGAAGAAATTTTCAAAAATTTTACATTTCCAAAACTTTTAGAAAACTTTACTTTTACCAAAAATTTATAGTTGAGACAACTTTATTAATTTCATGCATTTAAACATGAGTCAATGAATATATATACACATTTCAAAGGTCTTTCAAACCATTATAATATCTATATCTTAGATATAAGTTTTTGTAAAAAGAAGACAAAGTAAGTTTTGCAAAATTCGTGGTGAATCTGATCACCACTATTTCGGAGCTCAAACGAATTAGTTTGATGAAAATAGTTTTAGAATTGGATAAATCTTTCGAATAGCTAGAAAACGGTATATTATATTCGCAATTCCGATTTAAAATGACTAAGTTATGACCATTGTAACTTAGAATTACTCTATATGAATTTTAATGATCTTATGACATAGTTTTTTATAAGTACCATAGAATCAACAAAGAAATACTTATTATGGGTATTCTTCTTGATTAGGTAATCCCGAGGAGGAGTGTTCGTACCCGGAGGATTATTTCGATTAGTGGAATTACCGATCGACTCATCCATAAGAAAAAAGTGTCATCATGGCTGAGTGAGTCTACTCCTTTTTATTTTTCATACTTTGTTTGTGCTTGTAATTTAGTTGCATTAGATTTAAGAAAAGATAAAATGGAAGTTATATGATAATATGTTGAAGGAATATTAAGTATATCGAAGCATGAAATGCTGTAATAAATTGTATGTTTACTAGCATGATAAAGTGTCTGAAATTGGATGATCACTGTAAGAAAATAAAATATGACGGCTAGGCTTTAAACAAAAGTTGACGCATACACTTCACATGTTGAGTCATATTGCATTCGCTATTATACAATTGGTGGGACAAGTGTATGATAGTAGTGGTAGGCATAACCGGTATATCATATATATGGCGAGTAAGAGCCAGTAAAAACTACATAATTGGTGGCTAGTAGGAGCCTGTAAGAACTACATGTTTTAGATGGTGTAAGAACCGGTAAGATCTATAAAAATGTTTTTAAGAGAAGTAGTGGCCGTAATGGGTCGGAATACCCAACCCAAATGAAGGGGCGTAATTCATTCAACATATGATTCTTGGAAAGTCATATGTCTTGTATGCTCATGTGTTTGTTGCATTCCATTTGTTTGCCTAATAAACTTGGTTGATATTTTACTTTAAGTATGAATCTTTGGGAGTTACTCATTAAGCTCGTAAGCTTACGCCCCTATAGATATTTGCATTCTCAAGAACATCTATTTTTCTACCTGAGGTCTCCTCTTATCCGTGTAAGTTTTCTTTTGGAGCTTTTGAAGGAAACCTACTTGAAGAATTCGATTAGAATTTCTTTGAAATCTTTTGATGTAGTATTAAAATTATTGTAAAGACTATTAGTTATTTTGATCTGTGGATTTTAGTGGGGGTATGCCCTTAAGAATCATGTAATAGACCTTTGCTTATTAATATTATAATCTATTATTTCTGGATTTTTGTATGTTCATTTTTACTTGCTTAGACCACCTATCCAAAAGCATCTCCTATTACAGTGCTAGACACCTTACATGTAATACTAAGGCTTTCGCGTGACTAAGGTGTTCATTCTTGAGTCTTGATATTATATGTAGTGGGTTGCTACGTTTAGGATACCCTTCGGGCGCAACAAGTTAGATTAAACCCTAACCCTAGTCAAACCGGAGTTTCAAAAGTCAACAACGATTAAGACGTTCTAATAGTTTCAACTCCGGCAAACCCGTGCTCTCAAACCCTAAAAAAAGGAATTGAGTTAATGGCTTATAAAAGTTCCTAATGATATAAGGAAGTATAAAAATATCATATTTGCTTATTTCTAGTGTCTTCCGGATTTGAACGGGATCAGTTTTCTAAAACTGTACCGGGAATACCGATGGTAAAAATATTCCGATAACACCAAAAGACTCATAATTATATAAGGATTTCAAAAATATCAATTTCATAATTTTTGGTAACTAAAAATATCATATATAGCTCGTTTACACGTATTTTTATTACTACCGGTATTTTATTTGTCAGTACTATACATAGTACTATTTATACTATTTATTACTATTTCACTATGTCTACTTTTTCTTACAACCTACGCATCTACTTTTACACTTTTATATTTCCAACACAACTTTATTCACATATACTTTACATATTACTTATTATTACATCTAATTTTCACTCCAAAATTCTATAAATATGCCCTCCCTCCTTCATTCTTTCACACTTCATTTTACATAATAAAACTCTATCAAAATTTCCTCTCAAATCCTCTCTCCAAAAATCTCTCTCAAAACACTCTTTACCATTTACTATTCTTCAAGAAAAATAATAAATACACTACCCATTCATCTTTTTCAAATCCTCCATTAAACCTTAGGTAAAATCCTACCTATATCTCTTTATCATATCATGCAACTTAGAATGACCATGTGTGTGTGTTTCATAAACAAATAATTGTTATGGAAGCAACGCTATGTCATGTTTTGTTCTTGTTCATGAACAAATCTTATTTTCCTATTATATTGTTTTATTGTTATTGTTATGTTATTATGTTATTGTTATGATCCTAATCTAACTCCTATATGTTAGTAAATATATCTATGTATATATTTCCTAGAGCATACGAGCTCACTAACATAACATTTATTTATTTATTCATGCCTTGTAATTTATTTATTTACTTGTTTCAAGTAATTTATTAAGATTAGTCTTTTTAGTCTTAGACTTGGTCTTATCAAGTCAAAAAGATTTTCTTTCTTTTTTTTTTCTTTCTTTTTGTGACTAGTCTGTTCTTAGTCCTGAGTTGCCTTGATAAAGCTAAGGCTCCCAATACATGATTGGAATACCTTGATGAAGCTAAGGTTCCCAATGCTTGACCATATTATTATGTTTATTTGCTTATGAGTATTTCTTTCTATCTTATTATGTATTATTCTTAATTTTTCATTGGTACATAATTATACTCATGCATGATTAGAATGTTGTTGTCTTAAATAAAAATAAAAATGGATTCTTTCTAAACAAGGAAAAGTGAACTAAATTTATCAACAAAGGATTTTCAACAAGAAGTCTAAGTATTGTTTTTAATAAATTCTTTTAAAAAGCTTAGACAAGTTGATAATAAGTTTTAAAGTATTAGTAATGAAGATTTCCTCAAATGGGAACTCATTTCTTTTATAAATCAAAACTAAATACGCTATAAAGATAGAATTTAACTCAACTATATCTTTTATAAAATTTAAATAGGTTCACTATAAACTTCGAAAATCATATACTAAGAAAGTTTCTTCAAAATTAATTTTTACACTGTTACTCTTTTCAAAATTAAGATGAAATTTTTGCTAAGTTCTAATATTGACAATTCTTTATTAGGAAAGATTTTCTTATAAACTTATCTAAAGAATTATTCCACCAGTTAATAAATATTAAGAATAAAACAAGTTTTTCAAATCAAGGAAAATCAACTCACTATTTTAGAAAACAATTTAGAAAAATAAAATTTGCTAAGAAAGTAAAATTTTAAAGGTAAACTTATTTTCTAAAGAAGAAAAATGACATAAAAATGAGAGGAAAACATACATTTAACACAACTTCAAATATTTGACCACACCAACAACTTAAGGAAAATTTTGAAAAATCTATTTTTCAATCACTAGAAATAAAGTTGGTAGATAACTTAAAGAACCAAATTTTTGGGAATTAACTTACTTCTGAAAAGATAGGAAATGGAATTATAATAGGAAAAAAAAACACTCACTTATAACAACTCAAGAATTTTTAAGTTTCCTTCTAGCATTTTAAAAAAGAAAATTTTCAAAGTTTCATTTTTAAAAAACTATTAAAGACAAATTATTTGTGAAATATCAATATTGAGACAACACTAAAAAAATCATGCATATGATATGAGTATAAATATATGTTCAAAGGATTTTTCAACTATATAAATATCTATATATTTTGCTTAAGGATTTTTGAGTAAAGAGAAGTTTGGAAAAATCATATTTTGTGGACCATGAAATTCGTAACTATTTTTGTACTGCAGTAATTTGCAACCCAAATAGCTTTTATGACAAAAGTAACCTTAGAAATGGATAGATCTTTTCAAGTAGGTAGAAAACGGTATATTATATCAAAATTCTGAGTTAAAATGAGCTAGTTATGACCATTTTAAATTGAAATTTCCTCTTATTCGAATTTTGACACAAATGCTAGAATAGAATTAGAAAGTTCAAGAAGATATTCCATGAAATACTCATTTTGGGTATTTCTTTCGTTTAGGTAACGAAGTTTGAGAGGATCCATATTTTGAGGACCATTGCGAGTAAAGAGTTTTTAGCAAGGATGACCGAGTGAGTTTATTTTCTACCTTTTACGTACTTGTTTGTGCTTGTAGCTAGAAGCACTAGAAGTAGGAAAAGATAAAAATGAATTTTGTATGATAACATTGATTGAAAGAATACTAAGCATATTTGGGCATGAATTGTTGTTAGATCAAATTGTGTTTTATTATTACCATGCTGGAATGTCTGCAATTCTATGATCGCTTTAAGGTACCTTAATTACATATTTCAAGTTATATATATTAATTAATTCATGCATATCACGTAGTTAGTTTCATTTCATTAGCTACTATACTCGATGGGACAAGAGTATAGTAATGGGGTTTATAAGAGCCATAAGTCTGCAAGATGGGCGAATAGGAGCCAGAAAGAACTGTTTTAGGATAGGCGAGTAGGAGCCAGAAATAAACTACATAAGTTGGATTTCAAAGATGGGTTTTAAAGAGCTTGAAACACCTAACCACTGAATGGAGGGGTAAATCCATTCAAAACATATGATTTCCAGTAGATCATATGTATTGCTTGTTCTCTTGCTTGGTGCATTCATATGCTTGTTTAATAACTTGTTTGAAATTATTGATACGAGTACGTTGATTTAGAAATATTCTCACTAAGCTAGTTATGCTTATACTCCGATAGACTTTTGATGTAACAAGACCAATTTCTCTTATACTCAAGGACTTCATATACTCGAGTGGGATTATATTTTGGGGAGCTTCTAGAAATCCTTTGAAGATCCTAGGCTAAATATCTTTTAATATCTTTTGGTTTTAGTATTTTTTCCTTGGGTGAAAGATTAAGCTGATATTATGATTGTTTGGAGGTTTATAGGGGGAAAGCCCCTAAGAAGATGTAAAGACTATATTCTTATAATGTTAAAATTAAATGGTTATCTATATTTCTTGTATGTTATGTTTACTATCCCGAACTACTCATCCCACCGGTGTCTCCTATTGTTGTGATAGACGCCTTACATATGGTGTTGAAGCTTTCATATGATTTCAGGAAGTCATTCTTAAGTTTTAATACCATATGTGGTAGACTGCTACGTCTAGGGTACCCTTTGAGGCATGACACCCTCCATTCGGGGTTTGGATAAGAAATCTCAAAACGAGTAGTTTTAGTTAAGTTATGCTTTCGATCATACCTTCAAGCATATTAAGTCTACTCGCGTTGAGCCATGCTTTTGGTTTAACGCCAAGCATTGGTTTAATTCCATGTTGCCAAGCAATTGCTTTCGATCATAGCCGTCAAGTGTTGCTTTCGACTGTGTTACTATGCTTTTTACCCAAGGATAATAACCCCATGCAATGTGACTCACTTCATGGTATGCATGAATCAATTTATTTAAGATATCATAGCATCATTATTATTAATTTGAAGTGATCATAGAATCTCATACATATCAAGTTTTATACTAAAACAAACGATTACTTACAATCAATTCCGCTTCGATATTCTTAGAATTCTTTCAACAATTTTTACATACATATCAATTTGTCTTTCCTTAATTCTAGTGCAACCAAACTACAAGCACAATCAAGTAAAGTATTTAAGGAGATAAACTCACGTTGTCATGACGACACTTCTTCTAAATAGATGAGTCAATCAAACAATCCACTTAGTCGAAATAATCATCGGGATACGGGTATTCTTCTTCAGGATCACCTAATCAAGAAAAATACCCGAAATGAGTATTTCTTGATAACTTTCTTGAAATTTGACTAAACTATGTCATAAGAATGTCAAAGTTTGCATAGAAGATAATTTCAATTTAAAATGGCCATAACTTAGTAATTTTAAAAAACTTGGAATTCGCATATAATATACGATTTCTACCTATTCGAAAAGATCTATCAATTTCTAAAACTATTTTCATCAAACTAGGCCATTTAGGCTTTGAAACAATGGCGATCAGATTCACCATGAATTTTTCCATCCTAAAAGCATTTGTTTAAACATTCAATCATCCTAAAATTGCTTTGATAAATACTTCGTTATCTATATAGTTAAGAAATTCCTTTTAATAGATATATAACTTATATTTCATCCATGTTCAAGTGTTTGTTGTCCAACCAAAAATTCTTTAGTAAAACAATGTAAGTTTAGAAGTTTAGAAAACCATAATTTACAAGAAATCCATTTTGTAAATCCTTTAAAATAAATATTTTGATTCTTTTGTTTTCAAGGAATTATTTTATATTTACTTACTATTTTCCTTAATGATTCTTTAATAAATTTCTCTATTTTTCTTTTACAAATTTTCAATATTAGTATCACTTTTCCTATTAGTTTTCTATACAATCTTTCTTTGACCATTACTCGAAAAATCTTGGTTTGAAAACTCTCATTCCTTTTTTATGAGGTTTCTTTTATATATGTTTTTATGGAAAAACATTTTAATATCAAAAGTCATCTTCTCTTGGAAAACAATTTAATATAGAAATGATTTAAGAAAAACTTTTCAAAACAAATGAAGCTTTAAATTATAGTGAGTTCTTCCTAAAGTTTTGAAAAGAATAGATTTTCTTTTATTAAATCATAGATTCTAAATTTCATATATAACCATTCTTAGGTGTTAAAATCTCCTTTTTGCAAAAAGTATAATTGAAGCTTTAAGGTTTAGACAACAATCTTTATGTACATGATTATGAAAATAATAACAAGCAAACATAATGAATAATAAATAAAGTCAAGTATTAAGAATCTTAGCTTTTCAAGGCTCTCGGGACTAAAAAATAGACTAGTCCCAAATAAAAAAAAATAAAAGAGAGAAAATTGTTTTGACTTGATGATGACAAGTATAAGACTAAAGATTAGTCTTAAAACAACATGAAATAAATAAATTGCAAAGAAAAAAATAAATAAATTGCTTTGCATGAAAGTAAATAAATTGCAAGTGAGCTTATATGCTCTAAAGAATATTATATATATATATAGATACATAATTATACTTAGTTAGATATAATAACAACAATAATATGAGCAAAGTAAAAATAACAACATAAATATATAAAAAGGTATTCAGGAACAAGAACAATACATGAACATAGTGTAGCTTCGATAACATTAACTTTTAGAAAACTCGTACCATGGTCATGTAAAGTTACATGACATGGTAGAAAGAAACATCTCAAGAAAATTTTACCTAAAGAGGATTTTGGAGTAATATGTGTGAATGGGTTTTGTGTATGTGGGAGTGGTTTGAAAGTATTTTGGAAGAGTTTTGAGAGTATATGTGGAGAGAGTTTTGAGATGATAAATTTGGAGAGTTTTGGTAGTGATTTTGTGGGTAGTAAATGTGTGAATGAAGTGAAAGAGGAGGAGGTATTTATAGGAAAAAGGATGGAATTTTGAGTGATTTAAATAAAGAAAAATAAAAAAAATTCGAGAGAGATTTTGGGGGGAGGGGGGGGGGGGGGGGCGCCGCTATCATGGAGAGAGGGAGAGAGATGATATTTTTTGTACTTTTGTTAATTAAATATAATAATATGTAAAGTAGATATGATATAAAGTTATGAGAAAGGTAAAAAGTAAAGATAATAGATATATTGTAAGGACCCGCTATCACCCCTATATTTAAAATAGGAGATAACGGTTCTCCAACCACATATAACCCCTAAGATTATATGTAAGGTTGCCTGAAGGATTTGTTTGAGTAATTGTTTATCTAATTCCATAAAGATACTATACAATAGGAGACATAGCTTTTTTTTTTTTTTTTTTAACCTTAAACAAAACTATACTACTACACTACCAACACAATTTGCAAAGGAGTACAACTTTATTTTTAAATAGCTAAACACTACATATATACATATATATTACATCTAAAGGCTTCTTACAAGCCTTAGCTGTAAATCACCGAAAATTATGGATCCAAATTATAGTTTAAACCCTAAACGGAAGTCAACCAGATTTCCAGAGTCAACCAAACCCTAGTTTACCGTAACCGCTTAAGTCCGGCATTGCCGTTTTCGCAAGCCCTAGAAAACGAAGTTGGAAAAATTAGCTATAATAGTTCGTAATAGTTATAGGTTTTATAAAAATATCAGATTGAAGAATTTCAAGTGTCCTTTGAACCCGATCAGACATGATTCTTGAAAGACGTGTCCGGAAGCTCGGAATAGGAAAAATATTCCGAATATACCGTTAGACTCTAAAAATATAAGATTTCCAAAAATATCAATTTCATAATTTTTCGATAGCTAAAAATATCAGATATCGCTTTTATACGGTATTTTCTTACTACCGGTATTAAATTGTCATGTCTACTTTTACATTACACTATTTTCTACTATTCTACACTATTCATCTATCTCTACTTTTTCTTACAACCTACTCTTACAACCTATACACCTATTTCTTACATATTTTCATTTCCAATACAATTTCACATATTTCATTTCTTACTTTTAATTAACAAAATAACAAAAAAAATAAATTTCTCTCCTCCCCATACACACAAATGGCGCCGGCCCCTCTCTCTCTATGCATCAATTTGTTTTATTTTCCAAGTATTTAATTAACACAAATTATCTCCCACATTTTCCTATAAATACCCCCTCATACCTTCACTTCTTTCACACCTCTTCTTCTCTAAAGTTACTCTACAAAAATTTCTCTCCAATTTCTCTCAAGAGTTCTCTCAAGAAGTCTTCTTAAGTTTAGTTTCCTTTAGGTAAGAAATTTCTCAAAAAAAAAAAAAAAATTCTTCATGTTCATCTACTTAGTATGAGCTTAGTGTATGTTTTCTAAAACCATGAAGGTTAAGAAAGCAACATTAGATTCATACTTTGTTTTTGTTCATAATATCAATCTCTTTATGTTCCTTTATGTTCTTTATATTTCCTTTATGTTACTACTATCTAATATATCCATATAACTATATATACTAATTAGAGCATATAAGCTCATTATCTTGCAATTTATTTATCTTTCATGCAATTTATTCACTTCATTGCAATTTATTTAATTTCAAGTTGATTTTAAGACTAGTCATTCTAGTCTTAGACTTTCCTAATCAAGTCAAAACAACTTCTCTTTCCTTTCTTTTCGGACTAGTCTTTTCTTAGTCCCGGGGTACCTTGATGAAGCTAAGGTCCCAATACTTGATTTACTCTATTATTTATGCTTTCAAGTTATTATGTTCCTTTATATTTCTATAGTTATGATTCATATTCATACATGAACAAAATGTTTTTGTCTCAACAAAAATAAATGAGAAAGTGTTTTCTTGAATTAAAGATTCTTTCTAAAAAAAAAATAAATATGGAAAATGGATTTCTTAAAAAAAACCCATGAACATGTATGGGAATGATTTTTCTTACATAAACAAAAGGTTTTATGAAAAACTTATCTTTTATCAAGAAGTAGAAATTCTTTTGGAATCATTACAAGAAATAAAAATGTCATTTGCTACTTTTGAAATCCAAGTTTAGTAAATAAAACCACACTTTAGGAAATTAAAGTAATTACAAGAGACTTCCTTTAGAAATAGAATATTCATCTTAATAACTAAAAGATATTTCAAAAGTAAAATAGAATCTCAAGTTCAAAGTCTTTTAAAACCTTACTTTTTAAGTTGAGACAACTTCATTTACTTCATACATTTGTTATGAGTCATTACAAATATATATACCTTTCAAAATTTTACAAAATAATTAAAATATTTATCTTTTCAAAAGAGCTTTATTACAAGAAGGAAAACAAGTGTTTGCAAAATTCGTGGCAAATCTGGTCGCTGTCTTTTCAAACCCAAACGACCTAGTTTTATGGAAATAAGCTTAGAAATGCGTAGATCTTTTCGAATAGGTAGAAAACGATATATTATACGCGAAATTCCGAGTTAAAATGAGCAAGTTATGACATTTTAAGTTAGAATTTCCCCTTATACATTTTAAGAAAAAATTTAGAATCTTCAAAGATAGAATTTCATGAAATACTCATTTTGGGTATTCTTCTTGATTAGATAATCACGAGGAGGATTGTTCGTATCCCGAGGATTACTACGATTAGGTGGAAATTCCGAACGACCCATCCAATTTAAGAAAGGTGTCGTCATGGCCGAGTGAATTTATTCCCCGTTATTTTTCATACTTTTGATTGTGCTTGTAAAATTGGTTGCACTAGAATTTAAGAAAAATTCAAAAGGAAGTGTATGATAATATGTTGAAAGAATACTAAGTATATCGAAACTTGATTTGTTTATAATAAAGTTGTATGTGTATTAATATCTTGAAGTGTTTGAAATTGGTTGATCACTTGAAAGAAGTTAAATGTAACTACTAGACTTTAATTAAAGAAATTATTCATGCACTTCATATGTTGAGTCACATTGCATTCACTACTATACAATTGGTGGGACAAGTGTATAGTAGTGGTGGTAGACATAACCGGTATATCATGTAAGTGGCAAGTAGGAGCCAGTAAGAACTACTTAAATTAGTGGCTAGTAGAAGCCTGTAATAACTACAAGTTTTTTATGGCGTATAGGAGCCGGTAAGATCTATAAAAGTGTTTTAAAAGTTGTGGCTATAATTGGCCTGAATACCCAACCCTGAATGAAGGGCGTAAATTCATTCAACATATGATTCCCGGAACGTCATATGTCTTGTATGCTCACGTGGTTGTTGCATTTCATATGTTTGAACAATAAACTTGATTGATAATGCTATTCGAGTATGAATTTTGGGATTTACTCACTAAGCCCATAAGCTTACACCCCTATAGATATTTGTATTCTCAGGAACACCTATTTTGTACCCAGGTCTTCTCGTATCCATGTACGTTTTATTGAAGCTTTTCGAGGAAATCTACTCAAAGACTTAGATTAGAATTCCTTGCAATCTTTGATGTAGTATTTTGGATGTTATGAAGTTTATCTCGATCCTTGGAACTAGCGGGGGAATGCCCCTAAGAAGTTATGTAATAGACCTTTGGTTATTTATGATATGATATACTTTATTTCTGGATTCTTGTATGTTTATCTTTACTTGCTTAAACTATGCTTCCCAAAAGTGTCTTCTATTACCGTGTTAGACGCTTTACATATAATACTAAGGCTTTCGCATGACTAAGGTAGCCATTCTTAAGCCTTGATATTATATGTGACGGACTGCCACGTTTAGGGTACCCTTCTGGGCGTGACATTAGCAAAAATCCTCAAAACACAACTCAACTAACACTATAATTACATCATTAACCAAAAAGGATCACATCTAATCTATTACATTCATAGGGGTCCATTGAGTCCATGGTCATCTCTAATCCTCCAACCCATCAAGAAAATTTTTAAAGTCGGTTCCGTACCCTATACTCGTATAGAACTCATCGGAATCATCACCTGAAATAGATAAAATATGAGCCAAATGCCCAGTACACAAGTGACGAATACAAAATGCGAAGTAGACCACACAATCTTAGGCTAAATGCATTATGCAACAATCACTTGTTTATTATTAAGTCTTTAGTTAGTAAAACAATACAGGAGTATTCAAACTCCGGACAACAAGGATCTAGTATTATGTTCGCCTCCCTGAGTGGTCCCTACTGTTCATACAGACTAGGCAGCCCACCTTTCGGCGTAGCCCATAATACTAGGGGATTCTGAGTAACGCATCACGATGCTCAGGGGGTTGATATAAGCAGCTCAGATACTCATATCTCCTAAACAATTCTATCCATTAACGAGAAAGTACCCTGCCCCCAATCTAAGCAGGGTGCCACTCTCCGAACCAGATTCAACGGCAAACAATGACAATCAACACTCATATATCAATAGGATTTTTTTTAATTTAAAGTAGTTTGATTTTGATGCCTATCCTAGCAAAGAGACAAGCAAGTTACTGCATACCTGAGATAGCTCGGGAATTAACGGGGTTGACTGGGCGAGGATCTATCGCTGTTTAAATCAATATTAAATTTCACATTTAGCCCAAGTACTAATTAACTAATTGAAAATACAATAAATCAAAGAAATTCAAATAAATTAATACAAAGTCATAATAAAGCATTTAAACATCCTATTGTATCATAGAACACTTAACAAATATGTAATTGATCATATATCAAACTTTGGAAAATTTTGAAGAAAGTTTTTAAAATTCAAAAGCGTAGGGGATACGCTGGCACTCAAAGCCGGCGGCTTTGAGCCGGTTCAACACTATGAAAATTAACACTGCCAACGCTGGCAGCGCTTAAGGGTACGTCGACTGCCTTCATTCTACGCCGGCGGCTTTGAGCCTGTGTAGAATGCAAATCTAAAATTTTGCAAAGCGTCTAGAGAGGTGCAAACCGGGCGCGTACATGGATACGCTGGCAGCCTCTCACTATAAGCCAGCGGCTTTGATTCCCAGTAGCCGGCATACAATGTGAAAGAATGAACGCCGGCTAACTTTTCCAGTAAAAGCCGGCGGCATTCGATCGGCCTTAAGAAATTTGATTCTGTTGGCTTCCAACATCGCCTATAGGCCGGCGGCATAGAAGCCCCAGATGCTGGCGTACGTTCAAATTTTATCCTATACGAAAATGTTTTTGATTTCCCCTGTTTTATTACAACTTGTTCATTTTTTTCAAAATTTCTCCAAACTAAATTCAAACTTCCAAAGCTTGTTATAGGATCCAAACACTATCCTAACAACATGAATTCTACTTCTAATCATCATAACAATAATCACACTTCCAATTCACATCTCAAATCTCAATCCTTCAATCTCCTAAAACATTCATCCCCTCACCTCAACACTCCTATAAGATATAAATTACCACTCCATTAACCACACAATCTCATTCAAACTACCATCAATGCACCAAATTAATCCCACACCAATTATCACATTAAAATCATTTCTATTCTAACATTTACAAACAACACAATATAGAACATAAAATAAAAGATAAAGTTTGCATTAAACTCACATGACTAAATCTTGGCTTGGAATGATGTTCAAATCCTAAAGCCTGTAATAAATCTTGGCTTAGGGTTTAAAATTTTGGGATGAGAAAAGAAGAAGAGAAAGAAAGAAAGAAATGAAGTGAAAATTCGTATGAAAATAGGGCTGCCCAAAAAGAGGTAAAAAACATGTCTAAACAAAGTCAAATCTCATCCAAACTTAGCCATTAGGGGTATATTTGTCCTAGAATTAATTTGGGCAAATTTCAAATGCATTTGAGTTGTATTTAGGCATAAAAAGGGGTTTTAAAGTTAACCAAAATTCTGTCATAATTCTAAGCAATTCAAAAATAAACTTACTAAATTCTAAACATACCACATGCATATTAATTTGAAAAAGACACACATATTCGTTACACTATATGCACATTTACACATATCAAACAATAACATTAATTTCATAATACTATACACATACAAAGCAACACATGTCTAACACATTCACTAACTATTTAACCAAGCGCGCACACACACACACACACACACATATATATATATATATATATATTTTTCATTTCAATAACACATTAATATATAATATAAGGAATTCATGGCTATTTCATATAGAAAGTGCAAGAGTAGGTGTTAGAAAAAGTAGAGATAAATGAATAGTGTAGAATAGTAATGAATAATATAATGTAAAGTAGATGTGACTAATAAAGTATCGGTAGTAAGAAAATATGGGTATAAATACAATATCTGATATTTTTATTTACTGAAAAATTATAAAAATGATATTTTTGAAAATCTTATATTTTTATTGAAATGACCTAGATTTACATTTTATTCAAATTCAATGTGTTTAAGTATTTATGTTAAAATGTGGAATTTAAGGAGCATGGTTATGTTGTTAGTAGGTTAAGATATATGATTGTGCATGTGTATATATTGACATTAATATTTTGTTCTATATGCATTAATGTATGTGTAATGAAATTATTAATGTTGTCTATTGCATCTTAAGATGTTAAATTAAGTTAGATTAATAAATCAACTTTATTTCACTTAAGTTAGTTGATTGAGTTTCTTGTAGTTAAGTAGCATTTATGCCTTAAATGTAAGCCAAATGAAGTTCAAATTAAAGCCAAATACAACCTAAAGTTATATATGTAAACCCCGGGAATTCTCAGTAGCTAGAAAACCCCAGGAGTTGGAGACGAAACCCTAATCCGATCAGATTGAGTTTAGTGAATAGAGCCTAGGAACCCTAAATCCGGCTTTCCTTCGGTTTCATAGTAAAATAAATAAATTGGAGTGAATGAATTTGAATTGTTGTTCCAAAGTACATTTCAAACCTTTGAAAGTTTTAAATTCGGGAATTTTTCAATTCCGGGCCTTCCCGAGCCCAATTACGGAAAAGCGTGCCCCGGGCCACGGATTCAGAAAAATATTCCGGAATATTCATTAGAACCGTAATTTTATAAGGATTCCAAAAATATCAATTTCATAATTTTCCGAGCTATAAAGATTACAGTTATAGCTTTTCCCGTGTTTTCGGAACAACCGGTAAAGTAGATGTCTTGTCTACTATTCACAAGTACAACCTACACTACACACTACCCATACCCTATTCTTACATCCTTACAACTACTCATTTCAATTTTCTTTTCCAAGAAATTTTGTCTTTTAAATAATTATTACATTTATTACAATTTCATTTACTAAATTACAAATAACAAATTTTTGAAACTCACACACACACACACAAAGGAGGCCGGCGCCCCTCCCTCCTATTTTCCCCTCAATTGTATTATTTTTACTTCATTTTTATTAACTAAACCCTAATGCACTCAATATATATACTAAATTTTCTCTCTCTCTCTTCATTTCTTTCTTTCTAATTTTTCAAAAGGAGCAAAACCCTCTCTTCCTCTCCTCTCAAGTGCCGAGCACTCCCCTCCCCTTCCTCTTGCCATTTCAACTTTGTTTCCTCTTCTTTCCTTCTTCAAGACCTCTTTGGTATGTATATTTAGGCCTTGTACATCCTAAATCTTGTTATGGCAAGATCATTCTTGTGTGTTTTCTCCTCTAAATCCCAATGAGCATGAGCAAGGGACATGGAAACACAACTACAAGAATCTCAAGCCATCTCAAGAAGTGGATCTAGCCTTTAAATGAGTTTTGTTTGAAATAGCAACTTGTTCATGCATATAAAGTAGTGATTTTGTGTTTATATTGTTGTTCATGCCATGAGATCCATGTTATATACATCATATGTAGTAGATCTAAGGTTTAGACATTCACCACTTTATGTACATGCATGATCATAGGTTCATTTTTGTTTATGTGCTTGTTGATCATAAAAATGAAGTCTTGTTCATGTATAGGATGTTAGATAGTATATCTCCACATATAGATGGCAAGAACATTGAAAAAGGAAGGACTTTGTTAGATATGAAAAGTTGAAAATTCGGATGAAATGGAAACCCTACCCTAAAGACCTCCAAAATCAATTTTAAACTTATATTTCATAAGAAAAATGAAGGGTATGTGTAATAGATGTTGAAGGAATTATTTTCATGAGTTTAGATGAGTTTAGGCATAATAATAAGGAAAACAAGAGGTGAAGTTAGATGAAAAGTGTTGACTTTAATGTGTAGTCAAATTCGTAACTTTGTGAATGCCTAATAAACACTTAGTATTTAAGTCTAAAATGGATATTTTATAAGCTAAATGAAGTCCTTAGATAATGTATACATTGAAGCCAATTTTTAATGCATTAGACTAGATTTCCCTTAAGAAAAATGTAAGAAAAGAAAATTTGGAAAATTCGGATTTTTAAAATAGCTTATTGAAAACATGTTTACCAAATGAAAAATGTGAATTTTTGTGCATGAATGGAGGCCATGACTATTATAGACTTTGAGAACCTAATTTTAGTTAAATAATAAGTAGATTACAAGATTAAAAACCAAAGAAACCCTAAGGAGTATAATGTGGGAGAATAACTTCTTAGAATTAGCCTTTATGAAACTTTCCCCAACACTTAGGAGTTCCTAAAAGTTTATTACTACAAAAATCATCATGACCATGCACAAGTTGAGTTCATTACATGGCATACACATTAGTAGTTCATTCCTAAATCATTCATGCATGAATCACTAACTAGGAACATTTCTTATCAAAAGCAAAGCACATTTTCAAAGTTGGATCAATTGCGGGACAGAACTGATCCCACTGTTCCGTGACCTATTATTTTCAAAACTTGGATTTAATACTTGAATTAGATAGATCTTTCGAAGTAGATGAAGATCGATATAAAGTTTGCGAAATTCCGAGTTAAAATGACCAAGTTATGGCCGTTTTAAGTCGGAACTTCCAAATATAGCGAGAAATCCGAATTCAACTAGTCTAGATGTATAGTTTGATTTAATTACATGGTGAGAATCTCATAGGGATTATTCTTGATTGGTAGGTGATTCCGAGCAGGACGACTCTCTACCACCCGATTATTACTATTAAGGAGTTTGGTGACCCATGGCCGAGTGAGTTACTTCCACTCTCAATTAATGCTTGTGAATGTAATGTAGTGGCACTAGTGATGTAGGCAAAGATAAAAGGAATTGTACAAGCATGATGGGGTATGTGGGAATTATTTGTGTTGTGAATTGTTGATATGTGAAATGGAACTTAAAGCATATCGAAACCGGGTGTTAAGATATTGATTGTTTATTTAGAATCATATGATGAATGTCTGCGTATACTTGTTGGTCACTTAAAAGAATCGAATTAATGACTATTCGACTCCGACTATAACTGAGTTCATTCATGTCACAATGGGGTTGGAGCATTTGCATTGGTTGGTTTTTCGTGACCCATAAAACGAATGTGAGGTTAATCGTGATCCATAAAACGAATGTGAGGTTAATCGTGATCCATAAAACGAGCTTTTAATCAGTTGACCGTGAGCTTAAACGGCGTCGTACCGCAGGATTCGTTAATCTGCTAACCCGGGATGGAGGGCGCAAGTCCATCCACATATGATTTCCGGTTGGTCATATGTTTGATGATTTCATTTGTATGGTGCATACACTTGCTTGAATAATCACTTGTTTGAATGATTGTATCTAATTGCGTTATGGAAGTATTACTCACTAAGCTAGTTAGCTTACGCCCCGATAGTGTTTATCTTTTGCAGCATGAGTTTATATGGCTTAGGCCAAGGCAAGCCACAGCGCAGGTACCGGAGATAGGAGTTTCCCATAGAAGTTTGATTCATTTCTTTTGTATAGACTTCCATTGGAAACTAAGGACTCTGGATGACTGTAATAGACTGTTATTCTTTTGCGGGGGAATGCCCCTTAGATTTTGTAAACCTTAAAGATTTATGCGTTTTGATTTATTATCTATGGCTAATGAATGCCTTGTTAAACTGTTAAACTCCATTTGTTGAAGTATTCTATTGTCGTAAGGGAACGCTTTACATCTACTTAAGACTCCGAAGGCCCCGGTTAGGGAACTCGAGAGTCTTACTTAGTATGTGGCGGACTGTTACGTTTAGGATACCCTACGGGGCGTGACAATATATGCATTAAGGGGTAAATTTGGAATGTGTTAAAGTCAAAATTAAGTTAATTTGACTACTTTTTGGGGCAGCCCAAATTTTATCCGAATTTTCCTTTTCTTCTTCCTTTTCTTTTCTTTTCCATTTCCATCTCCATTTCCAAGCTCAAGTTAGGGTTTATATCAAGTTTGCAAACCAAAGTTTTCTCAAGACAAGGTATATATATATGTATTTGAATTGACTTAGTTTAGGTGGTTGTGTTGTTTTATTTTCGTTTCTTGAAATAGATGTATGGATTATTGGATGGATTGAGTTTAAGATTGATCAAATTGTTGTTCATGCATGGGATGAGTTGAGAAAGTGTTATATGAGTGTGTGAGATTGTGCATGCATTGTTGTATGTTTATGAAGTGTTGGGAAGTTGTTAAGAGAAATTGTGTAGGAGAATTTAGAATTGATGGAATTAGGAATTTGAAGTGTTTAATTGTGTTGAATTCATGCTTTGAGTTGCTAGAATTGAGTGGTATAGATATGAGTGAATAATATGAAGTGGGAAGTGTGGTTGAGAAAGATTTTGAAGTGTTTTAACCTAGAATTTTTACAAAGTGGAAAACAGGGGAGTTAAATTTTCGTTTAAAGCTTGTTTTTAAAATGTACGCCGGCATCTGGGGATTCTACGCCGCCGGCGTAGAGGCGGTGTAGAAAGCTCACAGAATCGTTTTTCTTAAAGCCAACTGAACGCCGCCGGCTTTCGCTAGGAAGTCAACCGGCGTTCTTCCTTCCATCTTGTACGCTGGCTTCTGGGAAGCAAGGCCACCGGCGTACATGTGAAAGCTGCCCGCATACTTATGTAAGCGGCCGGCTTACACCTCTCTGGATGTTTTTGAAAACTTTGGTTTTGGATTCTACGCCGGCTAAACGCCGCCGGCGTAGTTTGCAAAGGCTGACGGCGTACATTTTGAACGCTGCCAGCGCTGGCAGTGTACATTTTCAGAATATTGAACACTGGCTCAACGCCGCCGGCGTTGAGTGCCGGCGTATCCCCTGTGTTTTTCAATTTTAAGAGCTTTTTCTAAAAATTTTCCAAAGTTTTTAACTGAGCAATTAAGTGTTTATTAAGTGATTTAGAATGTAATAGGACGTTTAAATGCTTATTGGTGACTTTGTAATTAATGAATTGGATGTCTTTGATTACTTGTGATATACAGATATAATATGTATAAATTGTGAGAATGAAATCTATAATTGTTGATTTATTAATTATTGTGACATTTCTATTACAGTTAAGGATTCTTCGGTTAGTTCATCACCGAGAGATCCTAGTTCTATACTAGCGGGTTCAGGTACGTAATAATTTGTTTGATGTTTGCTAGGACCAGACATTTCTAATTTGACCTAAATTGATTCGGCTTAACAATTGAATGATTTGGATGTCTATTACGCTGTTTAATCTGGTCCGAGGAGCAGCAAACCTGTCATGATGCAATGACATGTTAGCTAGGCGCTTAACCAAGTCATGATGCAATGACTTTACCATGATGCAATGGTACGCTATGATGCAATAGCACGCTATGATGCAATAGCGATTCTTTTGGTTAAGTGGGTAGCCGATAGGGGTGAATTGTATCTGTGTAACGTTTGCTTAAACTTAGGGGGAAATACCATGATTTAGTTCAAGGTTTATGGGAACTTATGAACTAGGCATGTTATGGACTGAGTTTAAGTAGAGTCGGGCAACGGAATTTAAACCCTATATGAAGCTATTATTTTCATGAAATAGATATAGGAGATATAAGTATTCGGACTGCTTATATCAACCCCCTGAGCAGCTGCTGTTACTCAGGATCCCTGGATTCCCGAAGTGTGACCGGGGTTTGAATATCCTCTTGTTGATTTGTAAATCAAAATGTAATAAAGATAACCACTTGTTCTATGATGCATTACATGAATTGGATGACTTGTTATGCATTAGTTATTGTGTACTGGGCCTCTGGCACACTTTTGCTGCTTTGCAGGTTTTGGAGACGAGTATTATGATGACTTGGGCTATGGGTTCGATTTCGAAAGATTTCTGGACGAGTGGGATGAATAGGATCCGGTGACCCGGGACTTTTAGAAGACTTTTTGCTAAGAACAAGATATGTATAGAAGGCTTGTTAGTTAAGCCAATTTCTTTTGTAATGACCTTAAGATCCTTTAGGATCCTCATGTTTTGAGAAACCATGTAATTTGTTTTGTAGTGTCATGTAATGACACAAAGCAATGGTTATTTGATGTATATATATGTATAGATTGCTTTTGTTAGCAATCTTGTTTTATTTAAAAAGTTCTTTACAAAGTTTAGTGATTTGATCAAACAATTTGCATAAACTGTTAGTTTTAGGACAACCTTACATATAATGTGAAAACGTTATATGTGGTTGGGGATTCGGTACTCTAAGTCTCGGGATTTAGAGGATCGGGTCTTTACATTTATGAGTCTAACGGTATATTCAGAATAGTTTTACTATTCCGAGTCTTGGGGTACATTTTTCAAAAATTGTATCTGTTCGGGTTCAAAACGGATTATGGTTTTACTAATATGATATTTTTAAGCTTTCTTATGTTATTACGAACTATTCTACATACTATTCTCTTACTTACTCACTTAGGATTGCGAACACGAGATTGCCAGACTTAAACTGTTACGTCTAACTAGGGTTTTGTTGACTTTAGGGTTTCTGGTTGACATTTCGATTAGGGTTTAAGCTTAATCATTCGTAAAACTTTGGGGGTTTACACCAATCACCATTAATCCTCTTAAATAAGCTCTAGTTGATTAAACTTAAACTTTAGGTCAACCTTATCTAACCCTAAATGAAACTTTATTGTTCCTTTATGTCAATATCATAGCTTTTTACTTCTAATACATCTTGTCATGCCTTAAGGGGTACCCTAAACGTGGCAGTCCATCGTACACAATATTAAAGCCTATGAATGACTGCCTCAATCACGCAAAGGCTTCTGTATCATGTACAAGGCGTACATCACAACCAAAGGAATGCATCAAAGTAACGCAATTTATATTGATAATAATTAAGTAAAAAGGTAAAGAGAATACTTATCATAAAACATAAACATATTAAATTACAATTTTTAGGGGCATATCCCTCTATTGTCTTCAAATAAATATACATCTTAGAATCAACAGAACAGTAGCATATGATTCATTACATATAAAGAACCTTGCAAAATTACTTCATCTTATGTTTCCATTTCCTTCATAGAAGCTTAACATCCTTCCATGACTTCCTTAATGTCATGATCCTCAATTTAAGCCGCGTGTATACCTGTTTCATTAAAATCTATACGGGTATAAGCTATAACAAGCTTAATGAGATATTCCTTTTCATTCACACCATGTTTTCAAACAAGTTCATTTAAATTTTCACACTTATGCTATACATACACTTCAACAATCACGTGATTACATAAATATATATAGTTATCCGAAAACCATATATAGATCGGATTTATCCCTCCGCATCGAAGGTTAGGGAATCGGTGATGAAGATCCTCAATCTTCTACTGCTAGTCCCCAGGTCCCTACCCAAAGCGTTCGTTTGGCTCAGCTCCGAACCTAGAGCCGCATTCCCCTGGTGATTTGGATTCTCTAGGAAGGAACATGGCTAGTGTCACAGCACGATAACAGCCAATCCAACTCTACGCGTAAGAGTAGCAGCCTTCCGAAAGAGATGCGACTCGATGGATGCTATGCATGAGTGTTTTATTTTTTATAAGCCAAACCTTATTAAGGTTTATTAGGGGGTGGTCAATTAATTTAGCAAATAAACAGTCATACAAGTAAGTAAACAAAAACACTTAAACAAGCAGTTTGAAGTTGCGATATTCTTAATTCTCATTTTACGCATCAATAAAAAATCACATATATGCATATCGCCGAATTCCCATACATATCCATTTTATCTTTTCTTAGTATGCTAATGCTACTACTTTACAAGCACAAGCAAGGTAGCGAAATTAATAGGAATAACTCACTCTCCATTTCGCGATCTTCTTAGTCGTAGTAACCCTTAGGGAGGGTAATCTCGTATCCTTCGTCATCTAGACAAAAGAAATACCTAGGATGAGTATTTCGTAGAAATTTTATTTAAACTTTCTAATTCTATTTTACTATGTTCGTCAAATTCGTATAGAATGAAATTCCAATTTAAAATGGTCATAACTTGCTCATTTTAACTCAAAATTTCGCATATAATATACCGTTTTCTACCTATTTGAAAAGATCTATCCATTTCTAAGGTTATCTTTGTCATATAAGGTTATTTGGGCTCCAAAAACGTTGGATATAGATTTAAAACGAATATTTCTAGATTTTTGCAAAACCATTTTCTAACTCAACTTCATTCAAAAATCCTTTAGTAAAATATATTATATATATATATATATATACAATTGATAAATCCTTTGAGTATATAAATAAGCTCACTCCATATGCAAAAATTCTAATGATAGTGTCTCAACAATTTACTTCATAAAACAATTCATTTTGAGTTGTTAAAACTTTAACTTTGATAATTTCTTTTCAAGTATTTCGAAGAAACTTTATATTTTCATAGGTTATTATAAATGAGTATATTCTTATTTTATTTTCTTCATTCCTTTTTCTAAAACAAGTAAATTTTCCTTTAACCTTAATCTTTCATAAATTTTACTTCTAGTGATAAAAGATTAAAATTATCAAAAGTGTGTTAAGTTGTTAAAAACCTTTTTACAAAGTTATATTTAGAATGTTTTTAGAAAAAGAATCTTGTCTTCTTATATTTATTATTTAAAATATAAGTTTTTGTTTCCTAAAACTTGTTCTTTTATTTCCTTTGAAAAGAATCCTTTATTTTTAATCTCATCTTATTTATATTCTCTGAAAATAAGTTTCTTCTTTAGAAACTTGAAAATCATTATTTTCCTAAGTGGGTTTATAACTTTATGGGTTGAATTCATCTTAACTTTGAAAACTAATTTTTTTTTTTTAGTTTTGTTATGGAGTTAAAAAGAGTTTATTTTTAAGCTTTATGTGAAAACTTTGAATATTAACAAATTATTTTACTAAAACTTAGGTTGCCATAATGTACAAAGAAAGTATTTATTTCTTATGTTTCTTTGGTAATGTTATCTTTGTTATTTGAGAAAAACTTGAGAAAACTTGTATTACTTTATTTCTATGTTGTTAATAATAACTTCATTAATTTGTGATAAGTCACATAATAGAAAATTTAGTTTTAAGTTCCTTTAATAAAGTAAAATTCTACTTTTTAAATTAGTTGAGACAATATCATTATGTAAATGCAAGAATTATGAGCATGTAAAATAATAAGAACATGTGAAAATACTAGAAACAAATAATAATAAGCAAGATAATAAAAATATCAAGTATTGGGAACCTTAGCTTCATCAAGGTATCCCGGTCAAGTATTAGGAGCCTTAGCTTCATGAAGGCGCCGGGACTAAGAATAGATTAGTCCCAAGAGAATAAAAAAAATAAAGAAAAGGTTGTTTTGACTTGATATGGACAAGTTTAAGACTAGAAAGACTAGTCTTAAGGAAATAGCATGAAATAAATAAATTGCAAAGCATATAATTAAATAAATAACAAGTGAGCTTATATGCACTAAAGATTATATATAAATACATAAATATATTAATAATAAAACCAACATAACAGCATAAAATAGGAAGTTCATGTGCAAGAACAAAACATGAACATATTGTTGTTTACTACTCATATGAGTTTCAAAACAATACCATAATCATGTTAAGTTACATGACATGGATAACTAAATGGTTGGAAGAAATTTTTACCTAAAGTATTTATGTAGTATGAAGATGGTAGTGAATGTATGGTTACTTGGTTATTGAGAAATGGTAGTTGTATTGTATAGAGAGAAATTTTGTGAGTATTTGGTGAAAAAGAGTTTTGGTAGAGGAAAAGTTCATGGAGAGTGTTTGTGTAGAGAATTTGAAAGAGTTTTGATAGTGAAATGAGTTGTGTGAAAGAATGAAGGAGAAATGGGGTATTTATAGAATTTTGAAGTGAAAATTAGATGTAATTAAATTAATTGAAAAAGGAAATAATTGGAGAGGGAGGAGAGAGAAGGGTGGACGACATCAAGAGAGAGAGGGAGAGAAATTTGTTTAAAAATTAATTTTAGAAGAAAAGTGTAAGAGAAGTTTAGTAATATGTGGTGTAGAATTTTTATGAGAAAAGAAAATTGTAAGAAATAGGTATGTAGGTATAATAATAGGTAGTAAGAAAAAGTAGAAATAGAGGAATAGTAATGAATAGTAGAAAAGTACTATAAATAGTAAATTAGACAATTAAAATATCGATAGTAATAAAAATATGCGTATAAATGCGATATCTGTAATATTTAGCTACTGAAAAATTCTAAAATTGATATTTTTGAAATCCTTAGTTAATTATGAGTCTTTTGGTATTGTTGAAATATTTTTATTATTCCGAGCTCCCGGACACGCTTTTCGAGAACTGATCTCTTTTGAGTCCGAAGGACACTCGAAATTCACGAATATGATATTTTTAGGCTTTCCTATATTATTATAAACTATTATCAACAATTATTTCCATTTAGCTGTTTATGGTTTAAGAGCGCGTGATTGTCGGATCTTAAACACTAGGGTTTGTTGTAACCTTTGTTGACTTTTAGGGTTCCGATTTGACTTTCGGTTTTGTTAAGTTATTCGTAAGATCATATAATTTTGGAGTTTTTACTGTATTATATTTTTAGTTCGATATCTATGGTTTATCTCATTTTATTTGTGATTATTTAATAGTTTTCAGTTCTTGGGATCGTTTAACCGAGTCTAGGGTTATGAGTTGACTCAGTTTGACTTTTGGTGAAATTTGAAATTTCTGATTCTAAAATTCACCGAAGGATTTAAGATCTTAGCATTTCGTTGTCAAGCGTTACTTGGATATATTGTCTTGATTTGCGTGTTAGGAATTGGATAGGTGATTTGATTAATGTACGGATTTTGATTCAACCGATAGTTGGATTTTTCATTTTGTTTTTGAGGGTTCTCTCTTTCTAGGATTAAGAAATCTCATTTTTTATCTTATTTAGAATTAAGTTTTAATTTGGCTCGATTTTTAGGGTTTCGATTCTGGTGTTTGTGTAAGCCCCTAGATTTTTCGATAATATTAGCAAACCCTAAGAACCGGAAGTTGAAACGAAACCCTAAAATTAACCTAGTTCTATGATTAGTCTAGTGAATCTAGATCCGGCAATCCCGTGTTCTTAAACCCTAGAAAACGAAATTGAGATAATTGTGGAAAACGGTTCGTAATAACATAAGGAAGCCTAAAAATATCAGATTTGAATTTTTCTAGTGTCCTTCGGATCCGATCGGGATCAGTTTTCGAAAACGTGCCCCGAAGCACCGGATAGCAAAAATATTCCGACAACACCAATAGGTCGTAAAAATATAAGGTTTTCAAAAATATCAGTTTTAGAATTTTTCGGTATCTAAAAATAACAGATATAGGCCTTTTACGCGTATTTTCTTTACTACCGGTATTTTAATTGTCTAGTCTACTATTCATAGTACTTTTCTACTATTCATTACTATTCACCTATCTCTACTTTTTCTTACACTCTATTCTTACACTCTACCATACCTATATCTTACAATTTACCTTCCCCATACAACTTTAATCACATCACACCTTTCATTACTTTTTTAATACAAAACAAACAAAAATAATTAATTCCTCCCCTCTAAACACTCAAAACCGGCGCCCCTCTTGTCCTCTTGCATCCAATTTTATTTTCTTTTCCATTTATTTAATTACATCTAATTTCCACTCCAAAAATCTATAAATACCCCCTTCCTCTTCCATTCTTTCACACAACAAAAATTCATACTAAAACTCTCCCAAAATCACTCCACAAAATCCTCTCCCAACATCTCTCTCAAGTCTCCTCTTTCTTTGGAAAACCAAGTCTCTCATAACACAACAACCCATTCTTTTCTTCTTCATCAAAACCATAAAGCTTTAGGTAAAAGATTCTCATATTCTTCTCATGTTCATATAACTTAACATGAGTTTAGTGTATGTTTCTTATCATTGAGTTAAAGAAGCAACAATTTATTCATGTTTTGTTTTTGTTCATGTTCTTATTTTCTTTATGTTACTATTATGTTGATATTGTTACTATTTGTATTATCCATATATATATATATATATATATGTTTATTTAGAGCATATAAGCTCACTTGTTATTTATTTATTTCAAGTCTTGCAATTTATTTAATTTCAAGTTGTTCTTAAGACTAGTCTCTCTAGTCTTAGACTTGTCCATATCAAGTCAAAACAATTTTATTTCCTTGCTTTTCTTTTCTTTTAAGGACTAGTCTATTCTTAGTCCCGGGATTCCTTGATGAAGCTAAGGTTCCCAATACTTGACTTTACTTTATGCTCTTATTTATTTTATTTATGTTGTTACATATTCTCATTCATACATGAATATGTTGTTATTGTCTCAATCATAATAGGAATGAGTTTTCTCCAAAAATAAGAATAAGAACTCTTCATAAAAATAAATTTTGTCACATAAGAAGTTATTTTCCTTAAAGATTTGAAATTCATCTAAAAACAAATATTCTTCTAAAGTTAGATAAGCTAGCTCAAGTTTTAGTAATAATATATGGTTTTCACCAAGAAATACATAAAGTAAAGTTATTCTCTTTTCAAATATATAAGAAAGTTTCTTTAGACTTAAACAAAGAATTTCTTAGATTCAATTGTCAAATTTTCCCACCTACGCTAAAGCCTAAAATAAGTTTTTCCAAAATTTACTTATAAGATGATTTCTTTCAAAAGTGGATATAACCATGAAGTATTTAGAAAAGAGTATGTTTTTCAAAACATTAGAAATAAGGAAATAGAAATTTGAAAGAGATTAAATCCACTTTTATTAAGAAATGGAGTTAAAAGGAGGAGATATTTACTTTCATTAACAAAACTAATTTCTTTACAAAAATTAAGCTTATCTCACTTTCAAAGCATATTGTATTACTAGAATATTGTTGAGACAACACTACTAAATTCATGCATATGGTTTGAGTGTATATACGTATTCAAGGGGTTTTTCAACCATACAATATCTATTTTTGTAAAAAGCCCTTGAGTGAAGTAATGTTTGAAAACTCTAGTTTTGAAGTTTAGAAAATTCGTATCAAATCTGTACGCTACTATTCCGAGACCCAAATAACTTATTTTGATGGAAATAACCTTAGAAATAGATAGATCTTTTCGAGTAGGTAGAAATCGGTATATAATATGCGGAATTCCGAGTTAAAATGAGCAAGTTATGGCCATTTTAAATTGAATTTCCATTCCATACGATTTTTACAAATTCTTTAAGATAGAAGTATAGATCTTGAATAGATCTTGGATGAATACTCATGTTGGGTATTTCTTTTGTTAGGTGTTGATGGATCACGACCTTGTCTTCCCCGAGGATTACTTCGACTCCTAGAGCACTATGGACGAATGAGTTTCCTTTACGCTTACGTATTCGCGCATGTGCTTGTAGAATAGAGCACTAGTGTTAGGAAGAAGATAAAAAATTGATATGCATGTGGGATATTATGGGAACTATGTATGTGATTTCGTTGTGTGCGATCAATGAACGATAAGTATATCGAAACCCGATTTGTAATTGATATAAATGTTTCCATGTATGTATATTATGTGTGCAAATAATGTATTGATCGCTTTAAATAATTTAATGTCATATTGAAATCTCATATAATAAATTGCTCATGCATATCACTTAGTAATCATTTCGAAGTTTTGCTACTACTCCTCAGCGTGGGACGAATGGTAAGCTACCTAGCTACATCTTGAGGGTTAGGACGTACGGGGAATACGGCCTCAAGGTGTAGCCGAGCCGGATCGATCGCTTTGGGCATGGAAGGCCCGGGGACTAGTAGTACGGTTCGTTGGAACCCCAAGACGCGCGCAAACTTTGAGGAGGTTGTTCGGGACCCAGTTCAAAGCATTCCCTAACCACGATGGAGGGGTAAATCCATCAAACATACGAAACCGGATAGTCGTATGTAATGTTTGATCATATGGTTGTTGCATTCATATGCTGATTAACAAACTTTTTGATTGTTCTTATGAGTACTATTGCGTAAGGAATATCTCACTAAGCTAGTCATGCTTATACTCCTATAGACTTTTGATATTGCAGGATTATCTTTTGCACCCGCGACCTCTTTGATTCCCCGGGTAGAATCCTTATTTTGAGAAGCTTTTGGAGCAATCTATTTTGAAGTTTATAGAGTAGATTTCTTCTAAATCTTCTAGCTTAGTTATGATATATTTAGAACCATGTTATTATGAGTTATCAGGGGAATGCCCCTTAGAAGCTGTAAGACTTTTATTTCAATGAAATATATTGAGTGCTATTTTGCATGTTCCGCTGCCAATGTCTTAAAATGCATTACTCCACCGGTCCCTTTGTTGTGAATGTACGCTTGTACCGATAGGAAGCTTTCGAGTGACTGAGGTAGTCATTCTTAAGTTTTAATATTGCGTACGGCGGGCTGTCACGTTTAGGGTACCCGCTGGGGCGTGACAGTTTGACTCTTAGGATTATTTTCTAAGAATTATAAAATTTTCAAGGGTTTACACATCTTAAATTGAATTATAAATACTCTAGCATATATGCTTGATAATTCAAGAAATTATAGTTTGATAACTATTAAATCATTAAAAACACAATGTTAACAATATTAATTAATTACCTATATAGTCTTATTTCACAAATTGATTTTAAGTTTATTAGGATTAGGTTTTTTATGTTTATGTTGCTTGACACTTTTGAGGATAATTTCCTTGAGATAGATCATTCAACACAAAAATAAAAGAAATCACAAATTTGTCTTTGTGATTGGAGATGATGAAGTGTTCTCACCTTTATGATTTTCTTGTCTCCTATTCATGTCCTTATGATGATTTTGTCCTTGCAATGAAAGAGAAATCAAGAAAGACTTATTAATGTCTCTCTCTAGGAAAAACATATACATTCAAGAGATATCAACCCTAAATTTTATTAATAATAATAGAAATTACAAAAGAGAGAGGGACCCAATACCTTACTTTTATGATATTACAATAGTATCTATAGTACGCTTAATAAATAAGCAAGGAAGTAATATTGCCTTTACAAATAAACCTTACAAGGAAGAAGTCAAGCAAAAGAAATTGGAAGGAACATCCTTTCCCTAATGTAGATAAAAATTGGCTTACAAAACCTTCATTATTTATAATAAAACAACACTCATCAAGTAATTACAATTAGAAAAGGATAGAAACTTAACAAGATATTGGTTTACCCTATCAATAATTGATGGACTTTAAGGATGAATGGATGGAGGTGATAGCTACAAGGATAATGGTAGGACGTCTCTAAGGTTTTGAGGAGTGTTGCCTGGGGCAAAGACAGAGAAAAAGAAGGAATAATGGGAGTTGAAAGGTTTAATACTCATTTCATTTTGCAAAGAGGGAAGTGATCCTTTTAACGAAAAGTTTAAGGGGGTATATTTACTTTTTGCCTTATCTTTGATTTACTATTCTAAGGCATTTCATTAACAAAGAAAAACTGTGGAGAAGAAAAAAATGACTTTGGATTACCTTAAAGTCGTGGGAAATTAAGAGGTGAAAAATACATGCGAGAAATGACTAAAATATATAGTATTGTAATATGTTTTAGGGTCATTACTATTTTAAATAAACTAGAGAACTTTTGGCCTCAAAGTTAAAAGCATAATTTTTTATTACAATTTGATGATGACTATAGAATATGAAGATGATTCATGATTAATAGGCATAATTTATCATTATTCTTAAAGGCTAATTAAGTCCAATTTATAGCTTATTGCCATGATTTATAGTAGAATTGGTACTTAGTTGAGATATATATTCATTTCAAGTTAAATGGAGCATATTAGAGACATTTAAAAGGATTTGAGGAGAATTTCACCAAGACTTATCCAATGGAGTGAAGATAGACTAGCATGGGACCTTTCACAGGCGTGAAATGGAGGAGTTAAATTCATAGAAGTCACTAAGGGCAACATCACACTCGTGATTTGTGAAATTCAACTCCAAAAGCTTCTAAGGGCAAGTTCACAGGTGTGATTCTTTAGGTTCAAGTGACTAGTCTCTACTAAGGTCAGAATCAAGAGCATGATTTTTGAAAAAATTGAGACTAATGGCGTCCAAGGGCAGAATCATGGGCTTGATTTTTAAATTCAAGAACATCAATAGATACTAAGGGCAATGTCACAACCGTGATTCACCATTTTCAAGCAACTAGACTTACTAAGGTCTCTTTCATGGGCATGAACATCAATGTGATTTGAAAACACACTTTGTCAACTTTTTCTTAAACAGTAAATTAATGGGTATTACATGTAAATAGTTAATGATATATAGCTTATCTTATGGAAATTGTCTCTAGAAAATTGAAACCATGATCAACTTTATTTTCTTCAATACCTACATGGAATCGACTTACAAGTAAAATAGGTTCTAAATTCTATTAAGTTTATTTGCTTACCGTTAGTTTAAATATATTATACTATCATTTAACATATTGTTTATTTATTTTTTTTCCGAGAACGTATTGTTTAATTCATAGCTTTTAGTTTCATATGCTAGCTAGATCAAGACGTTATCAGGACAGCCAATTTTGGCAAAGCTTGAGCTAATATTAATTCGTCCAAAATATCATGACCATACTGGATTCAAGATAATCCAAGTTGTCTCTTTTAATGATTTGGCTTTTTTTTTTTTTTTTTCAATTTGGCATTTGCTTAGGCCCACATTTGTTTTGAATTGATATTCATTTGTCATCACTAAAATAATCACACTAGTCGAGGACCTTATAATAACAACAACAACAACAACACCCGAATCGCATAGAAATTGAGATAATTTTGACCTACTAGCCATCTTCTAGTGACATCCAAATCAGCACCAGATTACAGTATCATTTCACGAAAACCAACATCGGATTTGCACTGCCTTTATCATTTGATAAAGAAATGGTGGTGATGTTCAAATACTATAATGAAGTATACACCAGAAGACGCTATGAACATGGACAATATGTGGAGTTGTTTCCGTACAATTTAATTTGGTTGGTCAGCAAAAGGCAGATCACCATGATTAAGGTTTACGGTGTTCTTGAAGATTACCCTTGTGTTGGAATGAATAAATTATTTACACGGCACATTGATAAAAAGGAAAGGTGAGGGAATCCCGTGCACATGTTGCCTGAAGAAGGAAAGCTCCCTTTTTCTTTTTCCAATTAATTTATGGATAGGTTTATAATATTTAAGCCATCCGTCGGATTGAAAAATATCCCAGAATTTTTATATTTAGGTTCTTTGGCATTATTCGTTTGCTACTTGCATGGCCTCTTTTTTCTTTTTTCTTTTTTTCCCCCTAAATAAAACACAGAATAAAAGAGTGGTGGCTATCGGAAAATTCTGTTCAAATTATTAACAGACAAGAATATGTACTATTTACTTCTATATCGTTGATGTGGAATGATTTGGTTTGCTGAGCAAAGATTGGTGGGGATTGGATAGGACCGATCCATAGTATCAAGATATTGCAAGTCAAGTGATATTTATATATAATAGGCAATTATGCGCAGTCATGAACTTTTGGTCTGTATTTTAAGATTCTAATAAAGTTTAATTATTTTTAATTTAATTGATTGGAGCAACTTTTAAATCATTGCGAGATCAAAATCAATGAGAAAATCGCAAGGTTATTACATCCGATTTAAAGCTATGAGATCTCCCACATTTTCATCGGTGGAATTCTCCAATTAACTATTTAATAATTAAAATATTAATTATTTTAGTGATTTAATCATAATTGGGTATTATGTGAGCCATTGAATAGTTGACAATTAAATAATTGATAAGACTGATTCTATCAAAATTAATGATGAGACTATAGAATTTTTTTTAAAACTATATATCTTGATTTACATTATATAATATGGTAAACATCGCATGTTTCTAGAACCGAACCGAACCAAAACTGCAAGTTCTAGTCTTAAAATTGAGGAACCGAAACAAAACCGCCTCCTAAGGTTTCGATTCGGTTCTATGAAATCACCTATTCTCAGTTCAGGTTTTAGGATCATAGAATCGCTTTTTTAAATATAAATATAAATATAAATAAATGAATTTTATTTTTGAATAAATTAAATTTTAAACTCAAAATAATTATTGGATCTAAAAATGTTAAATTATTTAACCAAATTTTTTTAAAAAAATTTTGGAATGCATAATTATTTATATACAAACACATCCATATTAATTATAATTAGTAATATGAGATTATAAAATATTCTAAAGGATAAAAAAATTACAATGCAAAAAATTATTCACGTTATTAAGAAAATAAATTTTGCTTTTAAGAAAGTTTGTTTAAACTAATTATATATGATTTTAAGCTATGTTTATTTGTGTTATTGATAACAACATATTAAATATTGTGAATAAGTAAGAACTTTTACTATTTATATGAAATAATTTTAATATTAATAATAACATATGATTTTAAGCTATGTTTATTTATGTTATTGATAATAACATATTAAATATTATGAATAAGTAAGAAATTTTACTATTTATATGAAATAATTTTAATTTTATTAATTATATATTTAATATTGTTTTTTCTTTTTCTTTTTTTTTTTCCAATGGAACATAGTAGAATTGTTTGTTCCATCAGTTCTAAGCTAAAAAACCGCTTAAAAACCATGAAACCAGCAGTTTCATAACAGGTTTTAGAGCTGACAAATCGGTTCAGTTCTGATTCTAAAACCACCGGTGACGGTTTTGATTAGGTTCTCGATTCAAAACCAAATTATGTGTATGTTTGTAATATGATTTACAATTGAAGGGTGAACATATGGTTATTTTCATTGGAAAAGAAAGTTTTCCTTGCGGGATCATTATTTTCGGAAGTGTATCATGAAATCTTTGTAAAGATATCATCTCAAAGCCATGTTAGAAGTGTCCCAAAAAAAACGGATAGTGCGATAACCAAAATCCAATAATAAGTCACTTTAAACTGTATCATCAAGGGTCATCAATAACCTTTACTTACTTCTTTTTCTCGGAGTGCATATATCAACCTCTACCACAATATGGATAATGACCTTTACTTCTTTTTCCCGGAGTGCATATATCAATCTCTACCACAATATGGATAATGACGGGAAACAATTTGTCTTTTATGTCTTGGGTTATAAGCGATGAGTAAGTCACCTGTCTTTTCATCAACAGATTTACATGGAAAAGTATGGTGTGGCCGGATGAGGTCTATAACGTGGTATTATTGGGCTTGACGGTCCTTCAAAAATGATTTTTCCCTATATCACCCCTAATTTTACCCACTGAAAGGGCAAAATATTCAAGCTATATTTCCAATTTTCGCAGTCAAATGATAAAAAAATCACTCTTCGAAGGCAGTTTATATTTGTCTCCTTTCGGAATTTTGAACAGAAATATCATAAGTATTCGTAATTATCACATCTTCTATTTATTTCATTTTTATTTAATTTGATTGGAAGAAGCTTTTAAGAGGTCTCGTTAGAGCATCTGGAGATGGTTATAACCAAAATCTACAACAAAAGTCCATATCAATTAAAAGTAGCTTCCCGTCGTTAGTATCATCATATATCTTTATATTCCACATAAAGCATCAGACCCATAGGATTATTCATATTCCAATCCTATGTTAATCGCAATGTGTTGCTGTTGTTTCAACATAAGTACTTTCTTCAAAGTTTTTCCATGATATACAATGGTGCTTATTTGGACGGATTTAAAATTTTGTGTCATAATTATAAAACTTTTTAATACGATACCATGAAATGTTCATAAAATGTCAAAAGTAAATATTGCAAAAGAAGGTTGATAATTGCATCCTTCAGATTAGCTTTACACATAAGGGCTTCATAATTCGTCGTAATGATTTGAAGATTTACCTATTTTTACTTTAATAAGAAGGTGTCATCCATTGAAAAAACTCAAATATAAGAGTTACTTTTGTCCGTAAGAAATCACTTTCAACATTTATATGTCTTTTGCATTTATTTTTTACATTTCATCTCTTAGGATGTTTTGCTAACTTTTTTCGACATATATAACAGACATTTTTTTCAAACTTTTTTTTAAAAAATTATTTATCAAGAAATAACTACAAATAAAAAAAATTAACATTTATCATGAAAAATCAAATAGATTAAATAAAATAAAATATGAATACAAATTGAACATATTTATACATATCATTTCAATACGGATTCAAATATAGATGAAAAACAGACCATCCAAACATACCCATAAAGAGTGAGTTATACCACTTATGCACCATGCAAGAAGTAATCACTAGTGGCTTTATAGATAGAAGTTTCTTGATGAGAGTCCTTCACATCTTGTAAAAATGACCATTTAAATTACTCATTTTACTCATAATAAGTATCATTAGTATTTCCAAATTGTTTCTCCTCTTTTCAGGTAGACTTAATATCTTTGTTGAAATACTAGTTAACAATAAAACCTTTTGCACAATTTAAAGGGTTGAGGCTTATAAACCCACTCAATTTAATGCATATTTATATAAGTTTTCTAAAACATTTATTTATATGTTTAGGTGTACCTTTTTTAATTAAATTTTGTTTTAAATTATGTATAGTAATTAGATTGTGCAACAGTGTCTAGTAGGATGATTCATAAAAACCAATTCCAATCGAGTTGAGTACTAAATTGAACAAGTGCGAATCGCAATATGTGGGTTTTTTCTTTTTGGTATATTGGTTTTGTTTTGAAGGGTCCATATGGTTTGCTATTTGGTTTTAGGGTTCACTCAAAGAAAATTGCTTCCAATTATAAAATAAAAAATAGGTGATAATTTTAAGTTTCAAGTTGTATCAATATTTATTCTATCCTACCTACTTTTTACTTTTTATATCATTTTCTCTCATTAGATCTACTCATTTTCCTTCACCTTCTTTTCTCATCTCTCATATAGATCGCAGGTTTTCGTTATCATAATGCCCTAAATTGAGAGCATTAACAGCTCGTCGCATGTCTTCATTAGAGATGGATACGCTAAGGCTTGGATTGTACTAAACCACAGTTATAACATAATATAATTTAAATACTTCACGTTTAAAGGAACTTCTAAAACATTAATGTCAAAATAAAAATTTCTGAACAATTTAGTTGGCATAAATCAAGTGCCAACTTACATCAAACTTAAAATATCATATGAGAAAGTCTCATAACTTCAAGAATCATAATAAGAACGAGTTAATTTCACTTACGATACTTGAACTTTTTTTATTCTAACATAAATATATCTAAACAAAATTTTCTTACAAGAAAATACCTAAACTTTTTTAATCTTTTATTCATTGTACCTGTGGAAGGATTCTATCTATTTTTCAGTCAATTTGTTGATATAGCAAGGTTAACTGATTAAAGTATTATTTTTTTCCACGTGGGCAATTTTTTTTTTTTTTTACTTTTTTCCTTCTCTCTCTCTCCTCTCTTCTTTTTCTTCTTCTTCATGCTTCTTCTTCTTCTCCAAATGCCATTAACGGAGCTTGAAAGCTCCATTCCTATTCCTCATACTGAACTCCATAACTCCAACCACCCTTAAATCGTATTCCTAACACACCTATCCCACTTCTTCCTCCTCGATCGACATTTGCCTATCAAATTTTTAATTTTTATTACGTACTAGTAGTCAACTATGGTTAACATTATCAAGATAGATTGAGTAAGCATTAATTATTCAATTGAAAAGAGTGACCTCAATTATTCAATTGAAAAAGTAGTGACTACGAAGCGATGTTGCTTTTCAACATTCTCGAAGGAGAGGAGACTTCTATTAGAATATATAAAATATTGCACTATGAGAACATAAAAATGTTGTGGAGCCTAATGTGTTACTCGTTGGTAATAGTATTCTACTATAACATCATTTGAGTTTTGGGAAATTTTTTATGCTTCTGGAAATTAAATTGTATTTTAACTTTTTTCTAATCCATTTGTATTTGATATTGAGCTTCATAAGCATCATTCATCCTAGGTTTTTAGAAATAAGAAATAAATAAATATATATGTCTTGAAGATACTTTTGATTCATGTAAACAACAACAAATTATCAAGAAAGTTCTCTACTTTCCTAAGATTTTGAATGTGAGAAATACAAATTTGTGTTTTATTTTCTTCGATTTTACCTATAATGAAATGATTTTTAGATAGAGAAACAACGTTGTTTGGCCATGGAAGCTAAAGAGAGAAAGCGTGTAGAGGAAGATGTTATGATCTAGTTCTTCATTGATCCCAAGTTTTTTAAAAACTAAAAAATAAAAATATGTACATATATCTTGAAAATGCTTTTGATTCGTGCAAATAACAACCAATCATTAAGAAAGTTCTCTACTTCCCTAAGATTTTGACTATGAGAAACACAAATTTACGGTTTGTTTCTTTCAATTTCACCTATAATGAAAGGATTTTTAGAGAGAAGAATAGTGTTGTTCAACTATGGTGTGGAGGAAGAAAATATTCTAATATGGTTTTCGTTTCCTCAAGAGCAAACCCCAAAATCTTCCATTATTTTTTTGTTTTAATGTTTGAATCACACAATTTTAGAATTTCTGGATTTCAAAAAAAAAAAGAAAAAAAGAAAAGAGAAGGGGGAAGGAAGCAGAGAGTGTGTAATACACCAAATTCTAGCTTAACTAGAATTAATTTGTTTTGATTAATTAGTGTAAAATGTGAATAATTTATTATTTATTTTATTGAGTTTAGTTTAATTTCAAAATAGAGCTTAGATAACTTAAATTAAATTAAGTAAAATAAGCTATAGAATATAATTAGGTAGATAAATGTAAACAAATTGATAAATTAATTTCTTGAACTTGAGATTTCAAATATTCTTTTCCATTCATCTAATTGTTTCTATTACCCATTTTATGAATCAAATTCTTAAATTTGAACTCCTATTCCTCTCTATTTGTCTGTATTCTTTAATTATCTTTTTCTAAAAACCAGGTTTCCTCATCATCTTAATAAATTTTCAACTTGAACTCCTTTCTTTCAAGTTTATATCAAACCCAATTTCTAAAGTTCAATCATCAAAATTAAAAAAAAAAAAGAAAAGAAAAAGACTCTATTTAGTTATTTACAAACCAAGACCTATTTTCTTAATGTCTGTAAATTTTGGAAATCGATTTCTTGTTTTTTTTTTTTGACCGAATCGATTTCTTGTTTAAAAGTATTTTTTATGTTCTAAAATTTCAAATCCAAACTAAATAACTGATTTGATTTAGATAATCTCACATCAATTAATGTAAATTATATAAAATGATTAGATAAATTCATATAAATTAGTAAATAGATTTAAGTTGAAGTTAAGACTCTAAATGTTCTTTTAAACTGTATAATTGTCACAATGACATTTTTCAATGAACCGAATCATGCAATCTTTCTTTACTATTTATTTAAACTTCTTTTGTCCCAATTTTATTTCTCTAAACATCTAAACATATGATTTAAGTGTTTTGTAAAGTTTCAAGCCTTTGCGCTTTATTCTAAATCTCATTTCCTAAATTCACAAAAATTTTGAATTCATTTGCTTATTGAAAAATAGCAGATTTAATTCCAAACTCAAACTAAACAAGTTTTTATAAAGTTAAGTTCCAAAACTATATTTTCATTGCTAGCTAATAATTTTTATGTTATAAATCCTAATCATGTTCTAATTATTTTTTATACTTAAGAAAATTATCTTACAAGTTTAAGTACCAATTTTTTACCCACAAAAATCTTTTAATCCTTATCTTATATATTTATTTTTGCCTTATTCTTTTGTTCAGATTTTGGATCGCAAAGTTCAGAAACTCAACAATAAGGAGATTCAGTATGTTAAGGTGTTGTGGAGAAATCATTCTCACAAAAAGGCCACTTGGGAAGCCGAAGATGAAATTCAGAGGGGATACCAGGTTTGTTTGAAGAATTAGGTATGAAAGCCAAGTTTTGAGGACAAAACTTTCTTTAAGGAGAGTAAGTTGTAAGCCCCTAGATTTTATGCTATGGGTTATGCTTAAACCTAAATCGGAAGTCAACCAGAAACTTTAAAGTCAACAAATCTATAACAAATCATAGTAGATTTAGATTTGGTAATCTTGTGCTCTTAATCTCTAAATAACGAAATTGAGATAATTGTGGATCATAGTTCATAATAATATAGGAAGGCTTTAAAATATCAGATTTACTAGAAGTTAGTGTGTTTCTGATCAAAACGAGATCAGATTTCAAAAACCGTGCCCTAGTATACCGGATAGTAAAAATATTCCGACAACACTATTAGATTCGTAAAAATACAAGGATTTCAAAATATCAGTTTTATAATTTGTTAGTATTTATATTAGATACAGCTTAATTACACGTATTTTCTTTCATATCGGTATTAATTTGTCTTATCTACTATTCATAGTACTATTCCACACTATTCATTACTATTAACCTATTTCTACTTTTCTACACCTATTCTTACGCTCTACCATATCTATTTCTTACTTTTTACTTTTTTTATAACTTTAATCACATCATACCTTACAAATTATTACTTTTAATTAATAAAAATACAAAACAAATATCTTTCTCTCTCTTTTCCTCTCAAAATAGCCCCTAGCCCCCCTCCCCCCTTCTCTCTCATGCATCTAATTTTTTTTTTTTCAATTTATTTTATTCACACAATTTTTCCTCCTCAAAACTCTATAAATACCACATCTCCCTCCATTTTTTTTCACACATTTATTTACCTTACTAAAACTCTCTCAAAATCACTATTCAAATCCTCTCTCCGAAAAAAAAAAAAAATTCTTTCTATCTTTCCATATTTCCTACATTTTTTCTATCCACATACTACCACAATCTTTCTTTTACTCCCTTCCATAATTCTACTTTAGGTAAAATTCCTACCTATCATTTCTTACCATGTCATGTAACTTAACATGACCATGGTGTGTGTTTTCTAAACATCAAAATGTTATGGAAGCAGCACTATGTTCATGTTTTGTTATTGTTCATAAATAAATTTCATTTATTATTGTTATATTGTTGCATGTTATTATTATTAGTAACTATATTTATGTGTGTGTATATATATATATATATATATTTCTTAAAGCATATAAGCTCACTAACATAACCATTATTTATTTATTATTATGTTTTGCAATTATTTATTCAATGCTTTAATATTAAGACTAGTCTTTCTAGTCTTAGACTTGTCTTTATCAAGTCAAAACAAATTTTCTTTTTTTTTTTCTTTTTTAGACTTACCCATGTCTAAGTATTTAAGCTAAGACTTCAAATACTTGATATTTATTATTTGCTTGTTGCTATATTTTTCATCTTTCTTATTAAATATTTTTGTCATGTTACTTAGCTATAAACCCATATTCATGTATGATTATGTTGATTGTTATCTTAATAACAATAAAAAGATTTTTTCTTAAGTAAAAGAAAATAAGCTAAACTTATTTTAAAAATATAACTTTATCACTTAGGAAAAGTTTCATTAAAGTTTAAAAGCTTTATACCAACAAAATGCTTTTCGAAGAATTTTAGACGAAGGTCACCATAGATTTTAGTATTGTTAATATGCAAGGATTTTCAAAAGTTAACCAAGAAATTTTTTACTCATTTTAAACTACCATTAAAACCTTAATATTGATAATACTTTGTTATGAGAATTTTTCTTAAAAACTTGGTTATTAAGTCCTCACTAATATTTTAATAAATACAAAGACCAAAACAAATTTTCAAAACAAGTTAAAATTAACCCACTAGTAAAGTTTGCTTAGGGAATAATATTTGTAGATAACTTGAAAAGACTAAAATTTTTTAAATTAAATTATCTTTTAAGAGTTGAGGAAAAATTACATCACATATTTAATGACTCAAAAACTTTAGTTTTATTTACAAACAACCTAAATAGTTTTGTCAACTTTCACTTTTCAACTAATAAGACAAATTGTTTTATGAAAAATCATTGATTAAGACAACATCAATTAGAATCATGTATATAATATGAGCTATATATGTATTAATAGGATTTTCAACTATATATATATTTATATATTTGCTACGAGATTTTTGGTTGATGAAAAGTTAGAAAGATCATGTTTTAAGGGTTGGGACTTTCGTGTCTGTACCGTGTCTTTTTGGAGCCTAAATAACTTTTATGATAAAAATAACTTTAGAAATAGATAGCTTTTTTCAAATAAGTAAAAAACGGTATATAATATGCAAAATTCAGAGTTAAAATGAGCAAGTTATGGCAGTTTTAAGTTAAAATTTCATCGCATACGAATTTTGATGAACTTAGTAAAATATAATTTGCAAGTTTAGGTAGAACTTGAAGAAATACTCATTTTGGGTATTTCTCTTGTTTAGGTGACGTGGAGACCAAGCTTCCTTACCACAAGGACTATTTTGACTAGGAGCTTTCTGTTGCCATGGCTGAGTGAGTTTAATTTCTTATTCTTTTATTTATGTCTTTGCTTGTAGATTAGTAGTATTAGAATTAGGAAAAGATAAAAACATGAAAGAGCATGTGCTTCACATATATGGTTGCAATTGTGTTAAGTATATCAAGGCGGGAATTATCAAATAATCATTGTATGATTAGTATAGGAATGATATGTCTGCAAACTCTATGATGACTTTTGAAACATCTAGTATTATGTCATGATTACTTAAATAAAATGATTCATGCATTACACGTAGTGACTCACACTGCATTCATTACTATACTCTTGGTGGGACAAGGGCATAGTAGTGAGGTTTATTGAACCCGAAAATCTACTTTTATGTTGAATGTTTGCCCGATTAAAAATGATGAGTAGACACCCAAATTAACTACATTTTAGTGGCTAGTAGTGGCTCGTATAAAAACTACAAAAACATCATTTGCAAATTATGAGCTTACGGCCTGGAATACTTAACTCCGAATGGAGGGGTAAATCCATTCAATATATTTTAGAAAATCATATGTATTGTTTACTCACATGTTTGTTGCATCTCATATGCTTGTTTAAATAACTTGTTTGAATATTGTTTGTTCGAGTACTTTTGTAAACCCCTAGATTTTACGATTGTAAACCCTCGTTTTCTTAAGTAAACTTGAGTTTGATTTCGGGAAAGATTTAAAATTGGAAACCGAACTACTAAAAGAAATATCTTTGGACCAATTGGAACTAGGAATCTTAAGTTTGGCGATATCAAGAAGGAAACTTTGAAGGAATAAAAATAGCTTAACTCCAAAGTAAGACTCTAAATCGAAAAGTCAATCGGAAACCTAAGTCAACAAAATCTCAAAAAACCCTAACATTTTAGATCCAACAATCCTAGGTTCTCAAACCAAATAGTCGAAATATGAGTAGGAAGTGTAGATTGACTCGTCTTAATATTAGAATGCTAAACAATATCCGATTAGTGAAATTTTGGCCTATTTCGAGCCCGATTGGATATAAGTCTCGAAAAGCGTGTCATAGGGCTTGGGATATTAAATATAATTGGTACTGTTAGATTCGTAATTTCGTGATAGTTCTAAATATTTTCAGTTATATAATTTTTTGGATTACAAAAGTTACAGTTATAACCTTTTTATCGTATTTTCATTACTACCGGTAAATTAAGTGTCTAATCAACTTTTGTTTTCTTCTACACTATTAATCAAGTATGACCACCCATGTCACGCCCCGAAGGATACCCTAAACGTGGCAGTCTGCCGTACACAATATTAAAGCCTAAGAATGACCACCTCAGTCACGCGAAGGCTTCCATACTATGTACAAGGCGTCTAACACATGGAGGAGACTCATCGGAGTAATGCATTTTATGTTGATACAACTTGAGAACAATGTAAAGGAAATTCAATTCACTATTCTTCAAAATACAACTCATTAACTTCAATTACAATTCATCAAAAGATTCTACTACATAAACTATTACAAGGCAAATAGGAAAACCTAGCTAATAACTTCAAACATTCTTATGTCTTGCCGGAACCCAAGTCATACCCGACTCCAACCAATTCAGTCCCCACTTTGCATTCTTGAGATAACCTGTTCATTTAAACAACTATAGGGGTATAAGCTACACTAGCTTAGTGAGTGAAAACTTCAGGATTACATTTATAACACGTCATACAATCAAGTGATTAGTCAGACAAGTGATATGCATCAAACTCGTGAATTCAACAAACATATGACCTGCCGGAAATCATATGTGGATGGACTTGCGCCCTCCATCCCGGGTTAGCAGATTAACGAATCCTGCGGTACGACCGAGACCGTTTCAGCTTACGGACAACTATAAACTATAAAATCGTTTAAGGTACAACGATAAACCGACAAATGCTAATGCTCTATCCCCATCGTGTATGAATGAGTTCAATTTCATCTTCAATTCCAAATAATCAATTATACCAATTCTTTTAAGTGATCAGTCAATAATCACAGACAATCAATTCTAATTCATCTACACAGGCAATAGTTAATCACTCGGCTTCGATATTCTTACATTCCATTTCTCATATCAACAACAAGCATACATCTTTCCCATTCGTCCCCATCATGCATATCCATTTTATCTTTACCAAATACCTAGTGCAACTATTATTACAATCACATACAATAAATGAAATCGGAAGTAATACTCACTCGGCCATTGGATCACCGGTCTCTTAGTACAAGTAATCCGGTGGTAGGGGAATCGTCGTTCTTGGGTCACCTAAGAAGGAAGAAATACCCTAATAAGTATTTCATCACTTAACTAGTCCAAGCTATCTCATGCAAACTATAAAATTTGTAATTTCGTCCTAAGCGGGAATTCCAACTTAAAACGGCCATAACTTGGTCATTTTAACTCGGAATCTCGCAAATTATATATCAATTTCTATCTACTTCGAAAGATCTATCTATTTCTAATATTATTTTCAAGTTTTGAAAACATTTAGGTCTCGGAACAGAGGGATCAGATCTGATCAGTAACGGTTTCCGATTCCGAAAAATGGTTTTGTAAATGTTTGTAATGTTTTTATTGTATAAATTAGCCATACATGCAATATGAATGATTTCCTAACATGAATGGTATGAAATGAGTTTCATGTATGCATGGTCTTGATGATTTTTGGCAAAAGAAAATTTTAGAACTCTTTATTTTACAAGACTTCAACTATAACTACTTTTGAAAAATCTAGTTTTCTAACTTTGATCATTTCCATTCGTTTGGGATTTATTGCTTGAGAAAATATAATTATTTTTGTTAAAACTGAGTCTTCATTATATCTGTTACTTATGACTTTCATTTCTACATAAAAATTTCCATTTTGCGCTTTGTAAACATGTTTTCAAGTGGGGTTGATTCCAAAATCCGAATTTTACAAAAATTAGTTTTTGAGTGATTCCTTTAAGTAAAAATCATTTGATACTTAGAAATTTAAGGCTCAACCATGTATAACTACTAAGGACTTCATTCTTACACAAAAATTTGCATTTTACACTTTGCAAATATGTTTTCCAATATGATTTATTCAAAAATCCGAATCTTAGAAAATCCACTTTTTGAATGATTCATTTGGGAAAAACTTGTTTAATGCATTAAAATTTGAAGCTTTACTATATCTATTGTCTAAGGACTTCATTTAACATATAAAACTTGCAATTTGAGCTCAAATACTAAGTGATTACTTATGCATCATCTCAAATTACGAATTTGACAATTGATCACTAACTCAAATTTTTTCATTTTAATTCCATTACTTGTTTAACACCTTACTCATGCCTAAACTCATTTTAACTTGTAAAAATCATTGCTTAATGATATCTATTACCTATATACTTCATTTTTCACATAAAACATGAGTTTTGGAGTTGATACATGGGTTCTAAAAATTAGTCTTGGTTGGGATCCGAATTTACAAAATTCATTTTTGGTTATATCTTTTGATAAAATCTATCTAAGCTCATGAAAATCTATTCCTTACATATCCTATCCTAAGAGCCTTTCATTTCTTAAATTAAAACTTCATTTTTGAGTTGGAAAACATGTTTTTAAAATAGGCCTTGGCCAAAATCCGAATATAGAATTATTATTTTGAAAATAACTTTTGAAAATCACTTTTGATTCTTGTAAAAAGAAGTCTTGATGATATACATATGTTAAGCCTTCATTTTCTTAAGTAAAAATTATATTTTGACACTTGGAAAGTGGTTTTTAAATATTGGTCTTGCCAAAATACGAATTTCACCAATTTTGTTCAAGTTCAAATTTAAAGTCTACACATAATATGAACATACACCTAGATGAAACCCATGAAAACAAACTTTAAACTCATAGATCTAAACTTTGCTCATCAAAATTTCTCATTTATGTTATCTATACCCTAAGCTCTTCATTTTAAATGAAAAATACACATTTTGAAATTGAAAAACCACTTTTCTAACTATGGTTCCATTTTCATCCGAATTTTCAAAAATCATTTTGCTTGAAAATAAAATAGATCTTGAGTTTCCTATAACTTTCCTACCATCATCATATTATAGCAAGTTGTTCATGAACATAAACAAAGATCTAATGCATCTATGAACTCAAAACTTTAGATCTAGTATTCTAAACTAGTTTTACATGCATGAATCACTAAGATAGACATGTGAGTGCTAGATCTATGCATAAATCATAAGGAATAACAAAAATAACAACTTAAATAACAAGATCTATGGCATAAACAAAATCAAAGCCATAAAAAGTTAGATCTACAAAATATAATAACTTTAAACAAGAAAATAATTATAATACAAGGTAATAAAAGTGGAGAAGAGAAAGATTTCATTTTTGGCATCATCATCCTAAGCTTTTAAGCTTATGGAAGTTCATTTGATGCATGAAACCTTCATTATACTTTACCTATATCACCTATGGAGCTTTGGGATGAAGATTTGCTTAGAAAATCTTTAAAAATGAAGTGTGGAAGCCATGGAAGAAGAAGGGGGCAGCTTTGTTTATTGGAGAAACATGAACAAGAAGAAGAAGAAAAGAGAGGAAATAGAGAGAGAAAATGTTAAAGAATGAAAGAGGAAAAGTGAATAAATGAAGGAGTGAGAGAAATGAGTGCTTTACTTGTAATAAATGAGAGAAAAAAAATAAAACATGGGCAGCCACTTCTTGGAACATGCTGCACGTCATTTTTGAAGAGAGGAGAGAGAGGGTTTTGTTGAAATTTGACTTGAATTAAATTGTGTAATTAATGTGTAATGTAACTTTTTGAAAAAGGATTGAAATATAATTAATTTTAGTCAAAATATGAGTGGATAAAGGACAATGGCAGCCATAAATAGGGTCAAAAATCTGCCATGAATTTGTGGGATTATGTATAGAAAGATTGAAGTGAAAAGGAAGTGATATGTGTAAGGTGTACTTGAAGGTATGGGTTGTAAAAGTACTTTATTAATAAAATAAATTAAAATAAAATAAAATTAGAAAATTTATTCCAAATATTTGTAGCAGATTTTTCATAATTAAATTTAAATAATTATTTGAATTATTTTAGTATTTTAACAAATATGTTACCGGTATGATCAAAATACGCGATTATGGGCTATAATTAATATTTTTGTAACCCGAAAAATTCTAAAAATTTATTTTATGAAAATATAAATATATTTCAAATATTTTTAAATTATTAAATTAAATTATTTTATTTTTAGTATCGGATTTTAAACAGAATCTGATCCCGTAAAGACCCGAAACGAACTAATTTTTGGAAAAACAAAATTTTATATAACATATAAAATATTTATCTAAAAATATAAGGCTTTATAAAAATAATAAATTTTTGTAATAAAATAAAAATGAATAGTGCAAAAGACGACTCAATTACCGGTAATAATGGAAATACGATAAAAAGGTTATAACTGTAACTTTTATAACCCGAAAAATTATATAACTGATATATTTAGAAATCTTATGAAATTACGAGTCTAACGGTACTATTGGTATATTTTTTATATCTCAAGCCCCAGGACATGCTTTTCGAAGTCTGTATCCGAACGGGTTCGAAATAGGTCAAAAATTTACCAATCTGATATTTTTACACAAACTTATATTACTATGAGCTATTGTATATATTTAAACTACATCTCGACCTCTAGGGTTAGGGGCACTAGATTGCCGGACTTACACTATTGTATTCCGGTTAGGGTTTTCGGTGATTTTTCGGTTTAGACCTTTGCCAATTTGGAAACTGATATTTATGTTCATACAGCATATTTAATTTGAGAAGTTTATTTTAAATTTTACTTTTCGTAAGTATTTATTATCTTTTAACGTTTTCGGAATTTTTGAATTGGGTTTCTGTCACGCCCCATAGGGTACCCTAAACGTAACAGTCCGCCACATGCCATATAAGATTCCCGAATTACCACCTTAGTCTTTCGGAAGTCTCATATAGATGTAAGGCGTACCTTTACACAATAGAGTACAAGTCCGAATGGAGATAAAAGCTTAATTTGGCATGCATGGGCAATAGGATATAATTCATGAACATAAATAAATATTACATAATTCTAAGGGGCATTCCCCCGCAAAAGAATATTTAGCGGTCCATTACAGTCATCCAAGTCTTAGAAGTTTTCTATGGAAGTCTAATACAAAAATTATAACTTCTAGGGAAAACTCCTAGCTTCGTACCTGTTCAGCCGGGTCTCTTCGCCTAAGCCATAAATGCGTAAGCTGCAAAAGGAATGGTCTGTAGGGATGTAAGCTAACTAGCTTAGTGAGTGTAATCTCCCACAAAAACATTTATATCACAACAATTCAACCAAGTTATTAATCAAGCAAGTGTATGCATCAAACACATGAGTTCAACATACATATGACCAACCGGAAATCATATGTGGATGGAATTGCGCCCTCCATCCCGGGTTAGCAGATTAACGAATCCTGCGGTACGACAATATCCCGTTTATGGCTCACGGCTAACCTACGATTATCGATGTCGTTTATGGTTCACGACTAACCTACGATTATCGATGTCGTTTATGGTTCACGACTAACCTACGATTATTCGATGTCGTTTATGGTTCACGACTAACCTACGATTATTCGATGTCGTTTATGGTTCACGACTAACCTACGATTATTCGATGTCGTTTATGGTTCACGACTAACCTACAAATGCTCATGCTCCATCCCCTTGTGATATGCACATGTCAATTTATCATTTACTCAAGTAGTTGATTAAGCCAATTTACTTAGGCGATCAATCAATTTATCAGACAATCCATCATAGCTAACTATACAATCAAAGTTTATCACCCGGTTTCGATATTCTTAATTTGTTTCTCATATCAACAACAATCATATAATTTCCCAATAATCCCCATTATTCATATTCCATTCAATTGACCTACATTCTAGTGCACTACTTTACAAGCACATACAATAAATGAATTGGGAAGAAAAACTCACTCCGCCATCGGTACTCCGGTCTTCTAGTAGTAATAATCCGGAGGTAACTCGTCACCGTCCACGGGTTCACCTATTCATATAAGAAATTACCCTAATAAGTATTCTATCAACTTAGGACACTAAAACTCTAAGGAAACTTAGTGAAATCGGAATTCGCGTCATTTCCGAAGTTCCGTTTTAAAATGGCCATAACTTGGTCGTTTTAAGTCGGAATTTCGCAAATTATATACCGATTCCTATCTACTTCGGAAGAGCTTTCCAAATATGAAGTTTAAATCAAGTTTTGAAAATATCTAAGCCTCGGAATTGAGGGATCAGATCTGTACAGCGGGTTCCTTGATTCCAAAAATGCGGTTTTGATGAATGCATTTGAGATTCCTAAGTGTAAATGATGCTAAATGCAATGGAAATGATTTTCCCTATCATGAATGTCATGATGTGACCTTAAGGAGTCTATGTTCTTATAACTTTTAGATTTAACGATTTTTAGAAAACAACTTTCCTTAGAAACCATTTCCTCTCAAAGCTTAGTAAGTGAGTTTACTACATTTGACCACATCTACATTTTATGGATTTCTTTAGGAAAACTCTATTTTTTAAAGAATATTTGACCTATATTAGTTATATCCTAAGGCCTTTATTTCTTTAATAAAATCTACATTTACAAACTTTTAAGTGGGTCTTTTACTATGGGGTTTCCAAAAATCCGAATTTACAAAATCCATTTTCAAGTTGATTCCTTTAGGAAAAATATATTTTATACTTGAAACTTTAAGTATCTATTATACCTATATCCTAAGGACTTCATTTATTTAAGAAAATATCATTTTTGAAGTTGGAAAAATAGTGTTTTCTAACCCTTCATCCATTATTACGAATTTGGTTTTTCATAACTTTTAACTCAAAACTCCTATGGACTTCATCTCTTGTTTTCAACATTTTCTTTAGTAAAAACTCCTTTAGACTCATGAAAAATACCACTAATCATTATCTATTACCCATAGGCTTTATTTCTCTTAAAAATATAAGTTTAGAAGTTGTTAAAAGTGTTTTTGACCTTGGTTTTCAAAGTCATCCGAATTTTCAAAAGTCTTTTTCTTGTAAAGTACTTTCCTTTTTGACTTCATGGACCCATATATATGTAGATCTATACACTAGAAAGTCATTTACTAAAGACAAAAGTGTTAAAGACTATTTATGCACATATGAACAAAATAATAATGAAACTATAAATGCCTACATGCTCATGAGTAACAAGATGATGGATCTACTTTATCAAAAGCTTAAATGAGTTTTAAAAACATAAAAACCATATTTTTATAAAAGATCCTTTGTTTAAAAGACTTTTTGATGGATAAAGTTAAAGCTTTTGATAAGGAAACTCCTTTAAAAGATGGATCTACCATGAAATGGTTTGGGATTTTTGTGTTGTTATCTCATTGTTCCTACTACAAGATCATGGGAACATGGAGTTGAGATAACCAAAAATCACCTAGCCATAACAAGGTTTTATGAGTTGGAAGTAGTAGATCATAACTTACTTGAAATGGATGGAAGATAGAAGAGAAAAATGAAGTTGTGAATGTGTTGTGTGGGGGCTCAAATGTTTCGGCCAAAGGGGAAAAGAGAGAGAAGAGAGCTTTTGCACTTTAGAATTTGGAAAGTGAAGAATGAGGAAAGAGAGAGAAAAGTTAGTTTATATAGAAGGTGAATTAGGTTAAATGAAGAGGAGATTTTTCAAATTGGACAAGGGAGGGGGGGCCATATGCGCCGGTTTTGGAGCTTAAAGGGGGGGAAAACTTGTTTGTTTCACTTTGATTTGGCTTGATTTGATCCATGCATCAATTGTCATAAATGAAGTGAAGTGAAGTGACAAAAGGTTATGGAAGAAAGGAGGAGAAGTGATTGATGGTAAGAGTTGGATTTGTAGGGTAGGCTAAAAAAGTAGACTAGGTAGTGTAGGTGTACTTTATGAATAGTAATGAATAGTTGACAAGACAATTTAATTTCCGGTAGTAATGAAATACGAATAAAAAGGCTATAACTGTATTTTTCATAAACCGGAAAATTATGAAAAATATATTTTTGAAATCCTTATTTTATTTCGGTTCTAATGAGTACTCATAAGTATATTTTTGAAATTCTAGTTCCGGGGCACGTTTTTCTATAATGGGTCTCGGGATGACCCGGAATTGAAATTTTCTTGAAATCAATATTTTCTTAGTTTGAAATATATTCAAGAATTATAATCAAAAGTAAATTTTCTTAGAAAAGTTTATTAATTGGAAACCGAGGAAAAGCCGGAATTAGGGTTCCTAGTTCTCACTCCAGGCTTGAGCTATTCCGGTTTAGGGTTTTGGTTTCCGGTTCTAGGGTTATCTTAGCTACTTGAAAAACCGGGGTTTACAACCTACCCACCTTAAAAAGAGTTTTGTCCTCAAAACTGAACTGACGTACCTTGATTCTCAAACAACTCGGGGTATTTCCTTCGGATTTCCTCTTCGGCTTCCCAAGTCGCTTCCTCAGAAGTGTGGTTTCTCCACAACACTTTAACGTATCTAATCTCTTTGTTCCGAAGCTTCTGAGTCTTCTTATCCAAGATTTCTACTGGGTGTTCTTCGTAGGTGAGATTTTCCTTTAACCGAATCGGTTCCAACTCCACTATCCGCTCAGGGTTAGGTACATACTTCCTTAACACTGATACGTGGAACACATTGTGAACTCCTGACAAATTCGGCGGCAGGGCTAGCCGATAGGCCAAATCTCCCACTCTTTCCAAGATCTCAAAAGGTCCAATATACCTTGGGCTTAACTTCCCTTGAGCCCGCATTCTCTTTATGCTCTTGATTGGGTTTATTTCAAATAGACATGATCGCCTACTTGAAATTCCAGCTCTCTTCTCTTCAGATCAGCCCAACTCTTCTGTCTGTCTTGAGCCTCTTTCATTTTCTGTTGGATAACCCGGACTTTGTCTGCTGCTTCTTGAACCAATTCAGGACCAATAGCTAGCTTTTCCACATCATCCCAAAACAGAGGGGACCTACAACGCCGTCCATATAGGGCTTCGTATGGTGGCATCTGAATGGTTGAGTGGTAGCTATTGTTATAGGCAAACTCAATCAGGGGTATATGATTATCCCAACTTCCTTTGAATTCCAATATGCAAGCTCTTAACATATCCTCCAAGGTCTGAATGGTTCGCTCAGACTGTCCATCTGTCTGAGGATGGTAGGCAGTACTGAAATGCAACTTGGTGCCTAGGCTCTTTTGTAGGCTCATCCAGAACTTTGAAACAAATCTTGGATCCCGGTCTGAAATAATCCCTGCGGGTATACCATGAAGTCGCACAATCTCTTGATGTAAATCCTAGCCAATTTGTCCAATGAATAGGTCATATTAATTGGTAGGAAGTGTGCTGACTTCGTCAAACGATCCACTATAACCCAGACCGCATCACATCCTGTGGATGTCCTCGGGAATCCACACACAAAGTCCATTGAAATTTGATCCCACTTCCATTCGGGGATAGGTAGTGGCTTTAATAATCCACCTGGCCGTTGATGCTCCACTTTGACTTGCTGACACACGGCACACTTCATAACAAAATCTGCCACATCCCTCTTCAATCCATTCCACCAATAGTGGCTTTTTATGTCCTGATACATCTTTGTACCTCCCGGATGCACCGTGTAACCGGAGTTGTGAGCCTCGCTCATGATCTCTTTTCTCAATTCCTCATCTTCCGGTACACACAATCTTCCTTTCATTCTAACCACTTCTTCATCATCCAGGGTAAAGTCACTATACTTCCCTTTGAGTACTTCTTCTTTGATCCTCTTTATCGCCTCATCATATCTTTGGGCTTCCTTAATCCTGTCGATCAAAGTGGGTTCCATAACCAAACTTGCTATCTCCACTTCGACGTCTTGCCCTATGAATTCAATTCTCAACCTTTCGAATTCCTTTATCAGCTCTTTCTGTTCCGTGATTAGGCTTGCCACTTCTCCATAATTCTTTCTGCTCAAGGCGTCAGCTACAGCATTTACCCTTCCTGGGCAATAATTTATCCCCAAATCATAGTCCTTGATGAGTTCCAACCACCGTCTCTGCCTCATATTTAACTCCTTTTGTGTGAACAAATACTTGAGACTCTTGTGATCTGTGTACACTTCACATCTTTGCCCATACAAATAATGTCTCCATAACTTCAAGGCAAAAACCACAGCGGCCAATTCTAAATCGTGTGTGGGATAGTTCTGCTCATGAGGCCTTAATTGCCTGGAGGCATAGGCAATGACTTTCCCTTCTTGCATCAGTACACAACCGAGGCCATTCCTAGAGGCGTCGCTATGCACTGTGTACGGCTTTTCAGGATCGGGCAATACCAAAATTGGAGCTGATACTAAGCGCGTTTCAACTCTTGGAAACTTTGCTCCCTCTTATCTGTCCACTCGAATTTCTCGTTCTTTTGTCAATTGAGTCAAAGGTTTGGCAATCTTGGAGAAATCCTTTACAAACTTGCGGTAATAACCAGCCAAACCTAGAAGCTTCTCACTTCGGTTACCGTTTCGGGCTGTTTCCAATCCACTACAGCTTGATCTTTTCTGGGTCTACGATATTCCTTCTCCCGTCACTACATGTCCAAGAAAAGATATTCTATCCAACCAAAAATCACACTTGGATAGCTTGGCGTACAACTTATTTTCTCTCAAGGTTTGTAACGCCATTCTTAGATGCTCCTCATGTTGTTCTCTGGTCTTTGAATAGATTAGGATGTCGTCTATGAACACAATTACACATTTATCCAAGAGCGGTTTGTATACTCGGTTCATGAGGTCCATGAATGCAGCAGGTGCATTAGTTAACCAAACGGCATCACTAAGAACTCATAGTGCCCGTACCGTGTGCGAAAGGCTGTCTTAGGCACATCTTCCGGCTTTATTCTCAACTGGTGATAACCGGAGCGCAAATCAATGCGCGAGAACACACTTGCCCCTTGGAGCTGATCAAAGAGGTCGTCGATTCTTGGAAGGGGGTATCGATTTTTGATGGTGACTTTATTCAATTCCCGATAATCGATACATAATCTCATAGACCCGTCCTTCTTCTTTACAAACAACACCGGTGCGCCCCATGGCGACACGCTAGGTCTTACGAATCCTTGATCCAACAGCTCCTGTAATTGGGTCTTTAATTCCTTCAATTCCACCGGAGCCATCCGGTATGGTGCCTTTGATATCGGCTCTGTACCTGGAGCTAGAGTGATTTCAAAATCAATCTCTCTTTTCGGTGGTAAACCGGGTAAGACTTCAGGAAATACATCTCAAACTCATTCACCACGGGTATGTCACTCTTTTCTCTCTTTCCTCTCTAATCCAGGCATCTTCTATTGGCACAATTTCTCGTCTTCCATCATTAGCTCGAAGGAGCTTAAACCAAGATCTCTTCGCACCGTGATCTCTCCAAGGAAGTCTACTCTCTCCTTCCTGTGGTCATCAAAACTTATCATCTTCGCTTGACAGTCCACAATGGCTTTAACCTTACTCAGCCAATTCATCCCAAGAATAACTTCATATTTACTCATCTCCAAGACTATCAAATCACTTGTTGAGATGTGTCCTTGGATTTCTAGCAAACAATCCTTTATTATCTCTCGAGTCGACACAACACTACCTGTGGGTGTCTTAATCCTTAAGGTTGTGGTTGTCATGGCTATGGGTAGACCAAGCCGCTTAGCCAAGCTGGTAGTGATAAAGGAGTGGGTGGCTCCCGTATCAAACAACACATAAGCTTCATTCCCATTTACTCCTATGCGTCCTGTTACCATAAACATTTATCACTACTTGGTCCTAATCACTCAACAACTATCTATTCCAGGGTTTCCATATTTCAGCTTTTCCTCTTACACAGGTTTTAAATTTCCTTTATAAAAACTTGCTACGAAGACAAAGAACTTTATCTTAAAAGGAACTTGTTACTAACCTGTCACCAGGCCGCCATCCACATCGCCGTCTTGATCCAGCGCGGCCAGCTCCATGCCTTCCTCCTCATCATCCTCGATCATCCATTGGCCTTCAAAATTGTACAGCCGCATACCATGCATGGCCGAGGCTGCACGGCCTCCACTTCTGCTACCGGACCTTTGGGTGTTATCATTTCCTGGATTCCCGTAAGGTCGGGTAGTTCCACTTTTCCTCTGGGGCACTCGGAGGTTACATGGCCCTTTTCCTTGCAAAGGTAGCAGGTTATAGTCATCTTCTTTGGGCAAGCATAAACCAGATGACCTGCTTCGCCACAAAAGAAACACTTGTCCTTCAGCTGGGGACATTGCCTTGGGTAGTGGCCTCCCTTGCACTTCCAGCAGGAAATGTTGGACTTGGTTGGTTAAACCTCCCACCAGAATTATCCTTAATACCGTGGTAGGGCTTGAACCTTTCCTCTGTAGCTCGAGCTGGAGGCATCAAAGTGCCTTTTCCGAACACTCTTTTGTCCGGTTCAGCATACTTTCTCTTCTTGGCCCCTTCAATCAAACGGGCCTTTTCGATCACCTCAAGGTAGGTCGACAATCCAGATTCATGTATCTTTATCCTTAGGTCCTCATCGAGACCTTCCAGGAACACTTGTTTCTAGCTCCTCACTATTCTTGTATGACTCAGGAGCATACTGCAGTAGGTGATTGAATTCCGTTTCATACTGCTCAATCGTCCTGCCTCTTTGTCTCACATGCAGGAAATCTGCGCTGTACCTTACTCGAAGACTGGCGGGAAATAGTTCCCTAGGAACTCTCTTCGGAAGGTCTCCCAGCTAACTGGGGTTGCCAAACTCCTTCGTTTAGACTCCCACCATACACGTGCATTATATCTTAACATGTATGTGCCGTACTCCAAACGGAGGTGTGGTGGGGTCTCATATGCTGCAAAAGAACGCTCGATTTGAGCCAACCAATCTTCCGCCTCATCGGGCTTTCCAAACGCCCCATCAAAGTAGCGGTTACTCTTTATGAAATCAGGGAGGGAACTCCTCTGGTAACCTCTTGGTGGTGGAGGGGTGGATAACGAGCATTATATGATTGCTCCTCTGGTGGCATGGGAAACTCCTCTTGCATTCTCCTGTATGGAGGGGGTGGTGGAGGTGGTAAAGGTGCAGAACCCCTTAGACTTGGTTCGGAGTTTTGGGGTTGGTTCTGGTTTTGATTCTGGATGAATGCAGCAAACATATTTGTCAAATTCCCAATGGCATTCATCATAGCTGCCTGGGGGTCAGGCTGAGCAGCTTCAGGTATGCTAGCTTGGGGTTGATCTGGTTGATTCGCACTACTAGCCTCACTTGGGAGTGGTTCTTGCTCCCGGTTTCGGTTCCTCCGGTTTCGTCTGTTACATATTGTTTAATAAGTTTTATTTCTTCTTTAGAGTTTTGCGGTTTATAAAACGTTGGCTAAAGAGTTTTCAAAAATTCTAGGAATAATTTAGAGAAATAGAATTCATAAAAAGGCTCAAAGAAAATTTAAAGCTCCAAGTCGTTCACAAAAAGGCTCTTAAAGTAAAGAAATCATAGCAATCAAAGGAATTCCAAATTAAGAAATCATAATAATAAAGAATTTCTGAATCAAATGATGATATGAATGAGATTATGATTATGCAATTAAGTATAATGAATGTAGTCTACTACTAATGCAAAAGTATGATGCTTGTGAAACTTCATTCTTGGAATCAACATAAACTTCATTGACTTGTTTGTGCCGTACAAAAGTTGTTTTCAAATAAGCTTGCAAAATTGGACAACACAAAACAATTCTTCCGATACTAGCCACAACTTCTATCTAATAACATCTAAGGACATGGAAAGGGAAACAGACAAGGAAAACAACATACTAGACCATAAAGAGATCCTAAGGCAATTTGGCATCCCGCATTGCCTACTATTCAAAAGAAACTATTGGACTTATGGGATACTACATCCTTCATTCTAATCAGAGTCGTCTGGTGAGGGGCTGGGAGTCGTCCTCGACTAGAAGATGCTCCATCATCCTTTCGGATGAACTGACTCAAATAGGCCCTAACAGTCAACCTCCTTCTCTGAGCGGGTCGGGCTAGAGGCTCTGGTTCCTCCTCTTCCTCTTCTTCTTCCTCTTCCTCTTCTTCTTCTCTTCCTCTTCTTCTTCTGCTTCTTCTTCTCTCACTTCTTGATCTCCTACTTGATTTGTTTCCTCCATATCAACTCTATCATCAGATTCATTCCTAATTCCCATTTCTCTCTCTGCTTCTCTTCCTGCTTCTTCCCACATCCTACTCCACCTTTCCTGAATTCACTTATCCAAGGGTCAGCTTCATTCATTCCCTCCACAGGTTCTGGAGCTACCGGTTCAGGGGCTACTGCCTCAACCTCAGGGGGTTGCTCGCCTACTGGGTATATCTTTCCATACGGTGGGGTCGAATTCTGGTTCTACCCTCCCACTATCGGGTATGTCCAGATCCCTATTGAAATCCCATACAATGGTTCGGTGGGGTTGGGTTGTTCTGGAGCCGACTGGAGGGGTAGGGGATCTAGGTATTTCTTCTTCCATCCAGTTTGGGTCCTCTTCTGGGTCTTCCTCCTCCTCAGATTCTTCCACATTATTTTCTTCTCCCTCATTGTTTCCTTCATTCCCTTCATCTTCCTCAACAGCTGGGGCATTAATCAGGTGTACTCCCCCGTTTCCTACTTGTGGAGCTGGAGCTCCTCCTAGGAATGGGATAAGATCAAGGTATCTAGCTTGCCACACAAAATGATTTCTGATATCTGCCAAATTCCAATCCCTATGATCATCCAGGTCATCACGGGCATGCACATAAAGTGGTCCTATGCCATGCCAATTCCCAAGTCTGGGTGGGTGGACTTCCTTCATTCTTAAGATAAATGTGGCTTCTCTTAACATGGGTTCTCCCGCATATTCTACCATCACCCTCTCTAGGGTATAAATAGTCTCCATGATTGTCCATCTTCTTCTCCTTATTGGATCATACTTAACTGATCTATCACAGATATCCATCTTGTGTATCTAAGGCCCTCTTTCCATAGCTTATACATCTCTTTTATTGTCCTAGGTCGCTGGACCAATGCAAAGTCTTCACATAAAACCCTTAACCGAAGCCGGTATTCCACCATGGTTTCATCTAGTCTTTTGGTGAAGTTCCTAGCTCTTTCGGGTTTCACCCAAGGAAACCTACAACACGAAAACTATTAATTAGCCTAGCTTTTAACTCCAATTTTATCCTAGTTACTTAGTTCTAGGTTTGATTTTAACTCTATTGTCATGCCTAATAACCTAGTGCTCTGATACCACTTAAACTGTCACGCCCCATAGGGTACCCTAAACGTAACAGTCCGCCACATGCCATATAAGATTCCCGAATTACCACCTTAGTCTTTCGGAAGTCTCATATAGATGTAAGGCGTACCTTTACACAATAGAGTACAAGTCCGAATGGAGATAAAAGCTTAATTTGGCATGCATGGGCAATAGGATATAATTCATGAACATAAATAAATATTACATAATTCTAAGGGGCATTCCCCCGCAAAAGAATATTTAGCGGTCCATTACAGTCATCCAAGTCTTAGAAGTTTTCTATGGAAGTCTAATACAAAAATTATAACTTCTAGGGAAAACTCCTAGCTTCTGTACCTGTTCAGCCGGGTCTCTTCGCCTAAGCCATAAATGCGTAAGCTGCAAAAGGAATGGTCTGTAGGGATGTAAGCTAACTAGCTTAGTGAGTGTAATCTCCCACAAAAACATTTATATCACAACAATTCAACCAAGTTATTAATCAAGCAAGTGTATGCATCAAACACATGAGTTCAACATACATATGACCAACCGGAAATCATATGTGGATGGAATTGCGCCCTCCATCCCGGGTTAGCAGATTAACGAATCCTGCGGTACGACAATATCCCGTTTATGGCTCACGGCTAACCTACGATTATCGATGTCGTTTATGGTTCACGACTAACCTACGATTATTCGATGTCGTTTATGGTTCACGACTAACCTACGATTATTCGATGTCGTTTATGGTTCACGACTAACCTACGATTATTCGATGTCGTTTATGGTTCACGACTAACCTACGATTATTCGATGTCGTTTATGGTTCACGACTAACCTACAAATGCTCATGCTCCATCCCCTTGTGATATGCACATGTCAATTTATCATTTACTCAAGTAGTTGATTAAGCCAATTTACTCAGGCGATCAATCAATTTATCAGACAATCCATCATAGCTAACTATACAATCAAAGTTTATCACCCGGTTTCGATATTCTTAATTTGTTTCTCATATCAACAACAATCATATAATTTCCCAATAATCCCCATTATTCATATTCCATTCAATTGACCTACATTCTAGTGCACTACTTTACAAGCACATACAATAAATGAATTGGGAAGAAAAACTCACTCCGCCATCGGTACTCCGGTCTTCTAGTAGTAATAATCCGGAGGTAACTCGTCACCGTCCACGGGTTCACCTATTCATATAAGAAATTACCCTAATAAGTATTCTATCAACTTAGGACACTAAACTCTAAGAAAACTTAATGAAATCGGAATTCGCGTCATTTCCGAAGTTCCGTTTTAAAATGGCCATAACTTGGTCGTTTTAAGTCGGAATTTCGCAAATTATATACCGATTCCTATCTACTTCGGAAGAGCTTTCCAAATATGAAGTTTAAATCAAGTTTTGAAAATATCTAAGCCTCGGAATTGAGGGATCAGATCTGTACAGCGGTTCCTTGATTCCAAAAATGCGGTTTGATGAATGCATTTGAGATTCCTAAGTATAAAATGATACTAAATGCAATGGTAATGATTTCCCTATCATGAATGTCATGATGTGAACTTTAATGAGTCTATGTTCTTACGACTTTTTGGATTTAAAGAACTTTACAAATAAACTTTTCTTAGAAACCATTTCATACTAAAAGCTTAGTAAGTGAGTTTACTACATTTGACCACCTCTACATCTTACATGGATTTCCTTTAGAAAAACTCTACTTTATTTAAAGAAATTTTGATCCTTATATTAGTTATATCCTAAGGCCTTTATTTCTCTAATAAAATCTACATTTATGAACTTTTAAGTGGGTCTTTTACTATGGGGTTTCCAAAAATCCGAATTTACAAAAGTTCATTTTCAAGTTGATTCTTTTAGGAAAAACATATATTATACTTGAAACTTTAAGTATCTATTATACCTATATCCTAAGGACTTCATTTATTTGAGAAAATATCATTTTTGAAGTTGGAAAAATAGTGTTTTCTAACCCTTCATCCATTATTACGAATTTGATTTTTCATAACTTTTAACTCAAAACTCCTATGGACTTCATCTCTTGTTTTCAACATTTTCTTTAGTAAAAACTCCTTTAGACTCATGAAAAATACTACTAAACATTATCTATTACCTATAGGCTTTATTTCTCTAAAGAATTATAAGTTTAGAAGTTGTTAAAAGTGTTTTTGACCTTGGTTTTCAAAGTCATCCGAATTTTCAAAAGTCTTTTTCTTGTAAAGTACTTTCCTTTTTGACTTCATGGACCCATATATATGTAGATCTATACACTAGAAAGTCATTTACTAAAGACAAAAGTGTTAAAGACTATTTATGCACATATGAACAAAATAATAATGAAACTATAAATGCCTACATGCTCATGAGTAACAAGATGATGGATCTACTTTATTAAAAGCTTAAATGATTTTAAAAACATAAAACCATATTTTTATATAAAGATCCTTTGTTTAAAAGACTTTTTGATGGATAAAGTTAAAGCTTTTGATAAGGAAACTCCTTTAAAAGATGGATCTACCATGAAATGATTTGGGATTTTTGTGTTGTTATCTCATTGTTCCTACTACAAGATCATGGGAACATAGAGTTGAGATAACCAAAAATCACCTAGCCATAACAAGGTTTTATGAGTTGGAAGTAGTGGAGCATAACTTACTTGAAGTGGATGTAAGATGGAAGAGAAAAATGGAAGTTGTGAATGTGTTGTGTGGGGGCTCAATGTTTCGGCCACAAGGGGAAAAGAGGAGAGAAGAGAGAGCTTTTGCACGTTAGAAAAATTTGGAAAGTGAAGAATGAGGAAAGAGAGAGAAAAGTTAGTTTATATAGAAGGTGAATTAGGTTAAATGAAGAGGAGATTTTTCAAATTGGACAAGGGGAGGGGGGGGCCATGTAGCGCCGGTTTGAGCCTTGCAAGGGGGGGGAAAACTTGTTTGTTTCACTTTGATTTGGCTTGATTTGATCCATGCATCAATTGTCATAAATGAAGTGAAGTGAAGTGACAAAAGGTTATGGAAGAAAGGAGGAGAAGTGATTGATGGTAAGAGTTGGATTTGTAGGGTAGGCTAAAAAAAGTAGGCTAGGTAGTGTAGGTGTACTTTATGAATAGTAATGAATAGTTGACAAGACAATTTAATTTCCGGTAGTAATGAAATGCGAATAAAAAGGCTATAACTGTATTTTTCATAAACCGGAAAACTATGAAAAATATATTTTTGAAATCCTTATTTTATTTCGGTTCTAATGAGTACTCATAAGTATATTTTTGAAATTCTAGTTCCGGGACACGTTTTTCTATAATGGGTCTCGGGATGACCCGGAATTGAAATTTTCTTGAAATCAGATATTTTCTTAGTTTGAAATATATTCAAGAATTATAATCAAAAGTAAATTTTCTTAGAAAAGTTTATTAATTGGAAACCGAGGAAAAGCCGGAATTAGGGTTCCTAGTTCTCGCTCCAGGCTTGAGCTATTCCGGTTTAGGGTTTTGGTTTCCGGTTCTAGGGTTATCTTAGCTACTTGAAAAACCGGGGTTTACAATAGGTCCCATAATTGACTCTCAGATGGTGTGGTACTTCAAAAGCATTAAAGGACCTCTCAATGGGTGCCAACCAATCCTCTGCCTCATCTGGTTTTCCAAAAGCTCCGTCGAAATACTGGTTACACTTTATGACGCATGGTAAGAGGCTTTGATGGTATTGAGGTGATGGTGGCTCATCTTGCGTCGTTTCTTGCACATATCTTACAGGTGTAAACATTGAACTGGCTTGAGTCTGTTGCATGTAGCTTCTTATCTGACTAGTAAGTCGTTTAATCTCTATTGAAGCATTTCCCCTTCTTGGTTAGGTGGTTCAGGTATCGCTTGGTTCTCGGGTCTTAAAGTAGTCATGATAGGTTCTTGTTGTGGTTGGGTATGTCTCCTACAATTTTATTAAGCTCAGGTGAAAATTCTAAATCTTTTATTATGTCTTAAGGCATTAAAAAAAAAGACTTTAAGAAGTTTATCGGAAATACAGAACATGGAAATGCGGAAATAAAAACATATATGAGAAATATTGAAATTCCACTAAAATAAAAATAAAAAATAGGAACTTTATAATATCCAAAACGAAATACATGAAATCAAGAGAAGATTTAAGTCTCCATTTACAAAAGTTCAAAGAAAGGATGCAAAACATACATTTAAGTCAATTCATGAACTAGATGATAAACTACAACATCAGTTTACATTTTCAAAACATTTTTGTTCTTTTCAAAAAGTTATTTGCTCCTAACGCTCAACAAAAGATCTATTGCTATTTCTAGGAGATTAACTTCTTCCAAACAAGGGTAACTATCCACTTGCTAAATCTATGGGGGCATCTACCATTTCTATTATTGGCTTAAACTAAGAATCGGGTAGGGTCACTTACTCCTGTATTTTGTAGTTGCTAGAATAGATTCGATCGTCCTATCAAATATTTTCAATCTTTCTTCCTCATATGTCCGTTTCTATATTCTCCAGAAGTCTCCAAGATAGAATTTACATCTCTAATAATCGAAAGTCATGCCTTAAAGGTCATAGAGCTAAATCTAGTTCTTCTATACTTAAGGGTTATATAACACTTACCTATCCATTCCTAAGATCATATCTTAACATTCTATTCTCCTAAACTCTTCCCACTTAATTCCCAAAACCTTATCGCTCTGATACCAACTAAACTGTCACGCCCCGAAGGGTACCCTAAACGTAGCAGTCCGCTATGCACAATATTAAAGCCTAAGAATAACCACCTCAGTCACGCGAAGGCTTTCATACTATATACAAGGGGTCTAACACATGGAGGAGACTCATTGGAGTAATATATTTTATGTTGATATAACTTGAGTAACACTGTAAAGGAATTTCAATTTACTATACTCCAAATACAAAACATTATACTTCAATTACATTCATCCAAAGACTTCCCTACATAAAACTATTACAAGGCAAATAATAAAACCTAGCTAATAACTTCAAGCGTTCTTATAACTTGTTGGAATCCCGAAGTCATTCCCGGCTCCAACCATCTCGAGCCCCACTTAGCATTCTTGAGATAACCTATTCATTCAAACATCTATTGGGGTATAAGCTACACTAGCTTAGTGAGAATTCCCTTAACTCTGTACCATAACAAGCAAGTTATAATCATTCATATGCTATGCATGAACAAACACAGGAGCCAACAATTATGTATGGGTATCTGGAACCCACACACAGAATGGATTTACGCTCTTCGTATCTTGGGTTAGGGATGGTATTGAAGTCTACACGACCGCTGCCAGTCCCCAAGCCCTCGGCTCATAGCACTCGACTCGGATAGGCTCACCCGTGGAATGCATCCCCAATGCACCTTAGTTCCCTATGAATGAGCTCTGGCACCGGTCTCGTTATCTAAACGAGTCATCATCGGACCATATCGATCGACCTGCGTAGGAGTAGCACGCTACCAAATGCAATATGTCCGATGTGATGCATGACCAATTTAATTTTTTGCTTAGGTCAAAATATTCATACATTCTTTAGAGTGACCAACCAATATCACACACATGATAGAAATAATATGAATAATGCAGTTATCCAATCGAATCGTGGTTTCGATATACTTTAGTATTCTTTGGCATTCATTCATCACAATCTCATCATATATCCCATCCCCATTCATATCGATTTTTATCTTGTTCCGATAATTCTAATGCAACTAGCTACAAGCACAAATAAGGTAACAAAATAAGAAGAAGACTCACTCGGCCATTGGATCACCGTTCTTTTAGTAAAAGTAGTCCGGTGGTAAGGAATCGTCGATTTCGAGATCACCTAAAAAGGAAAAAATACTCTAATAAGTATTTCATCACTTAACCAATCCAAACTATCTTATACAAACTATCAAATTCGTAATTCTCATCCTAAGCGGGAATTCCAACTTAAAACAGCCATAACTTGGTCATTTTAACTCGGAATTTCGCAAATTATATATCGATTTCTATCTAATTCAAAAGATCTATCTAATTATAATATTATATTTAAGTTTTGAAAACTTTGAAGCTTCAAAAAGATCCGATCAGTACTGATCAGTAGCAAATTTCAATTCCGAAAAATAGTTTTGTAAATGTTTGTACAATATTGATGATTTCCTAACATGAATGACATGAGATGAGTTTAATGTATGCACGATCTTGATGATTTTTGATAAAAAAAATTTTTATAACTTTTCATTTTGCAAGACCACAATAACAACTACTTATGAAAAATCTAGTTTTCTAACTTTGATCATTTCATTTGTTTTGGATTTATTTCTTAAGAAAATTAATTATCCATGTTAAAATTGAGTCTTCATTATATCTATTACTTATGACCTTCATTTCTACATAAAAATTTCCATTTTACACTTTGTAAACATGTCTTCAAGTAGAGTTGATTCCAAAATCCGAATTTTGTAGAAATTAGTTTTTGAGTGATTCCTCTAAGTAAAAATCATTTGATACTTAGAAAATTAAGGCTCAACCATACATAACCACTAAGTACTTCACTTTTTCATAAAAATTTGTATTTTACACTTTACAATTATGTTTTCAAATAGGATTTACTCAAAAATCTGAATTTTTAGAAATCCACTTTTTGAATGATTCCTTTGGGAAAAACTTGTGTAATGCATTAAAATCTAAGACTTTATGATACCTATTAATTAAGGACTCCATTCATTACATAAAGTTTTTATTTTGAGCTTGGACAATAGGTGTTATCATGGGCATCGTCCAAAGTTACGAATTTTACAAGTTGACTACTAACTCAAAATTTTCTATCTTGATTCTACTTCTCGTTTTACACATTAATTTCATCAAAACTCATTTCAACTTGTAAAAGTCACTACTTAATGATACCTATTACCTATACCCTTCATTATTCACATAAAACATGGGTTTTGGAGTTGATAAATAGGTTTTCAAAATTGGTTTTGGTTGAGATCCGAATTTATCAAATTTATTTTTGGACATATCTTTTGATAAAATCTATCTAAACTTATGAAAAATCATTCTTTACATATCCTATCTTAAGAGCCTTCCATTTCTTGAATAAAAACTTCATTTTTGAGTAGGAAAACATGTTTTTAAAATATGTCTTGACCTAAATCCGAAAATGGGATTTTTATTTTGAAAATAACTTTTGAAAATCATCTTTGATTCTTGTAAAAAGAAGTCTTGATGATATACATGCATTGAGCCTTCATTATCTTAAGTAAAAATTTTATTTTGATACTTGGAAAGTGGTTTTTAAATATAGGTTACGAATTTTACTATTTTTATTCAAGTTCGAATCTAAGATCTACACATAATATGAACATGAATATAAAAGAAATGCATGGTAGTAAACTATAAACTCCTAGATCTAAACTTTACTCCCAAAAATCATTCATTTATGGTATGTATTCCTTAAGCCCTTCATTTTAAATGAAAAATACACATTTTGAAGTTGAAAAATAACTTTTCTAAATATGGTTGATTTTTCATCCGAATTTTCATAAAGGATTTTTGTTGAAAATAAAATAGATCTTGAGCTTTCTAAAACTTTCCTACCATCATCATGCTACTACAAGTTGTTTATGAACATAGAACAAAAGTCTAATGCATTTTATGAACTCAAAACACTAGATCTAGTTTACTATACTAGTTTTAAATACATGAACACTAAGATAGTTATGTGAATAATGAATATATGTTTAAATCATAAGCAATAACAAAAATAATAACTCAAATAACAAGATCTAAAGCATAAACAAAAATCAAAGATACAAAAAGTTAGATCTACAAAATATAACTGCTTTTAACAAGAAAATAAGAATGATACAAGATAATAATCATAGAGAAGAGGATGTTTCATTTTGGCATCATCATCCTTAGCTTTTAAGCTTATGGAATGTCATTTGATGCATGAAACTCTCACTATACTTTACCTATATCACCTATGGAAGCTTTGAGAAGAAAGTTTACTTAAAAATCTTCAAGAAATATGTGTGGGAGCTCATGGAAGAAATAGGGGCAGCTTGTGTTCTTTAAAGAACAAGGCAAAATGAAGAAGAAAGAGAGGAAAAATTGAGAGAAAAAGATAAGGAATTTTAAAGGGAAAAAAGTGTAAATGAAAGAGAGAGAGAAGAGGAGTGTATTAAATGAATGAAAGAAAGAAAAACAATAAAACAAGGGCAACAAGTTTGGGAGGGCTGCACGTGAAAGTGGAGAGAGGAGAGAGAGGGGATTGGTTGAATTTTGACTTGAAATTGAATTGTATAATTAATGTGTAAATGTAGCTTCTTTCGTCCCTTCTTTATGCACATCCATATACATAGCCAGACACAAAGGTGTACAATCCGGTAAAAATCTGCAGTTATTGTTGTTCATTCACTGTAGGTTCTCTTACTTGCTCTAGTGGCTGGCAAAGGCCAACCGAGAGGGGAGAACGAATGGCTCCGGAATCGACTGGTTCCGAGCGGACTCGTGGAGCTGCTGCTTGGATTATCATAGAATAAGAGGAGCGTCTTAGGAAATGACTTAACTTAAAAGACAGATGCCGCCGCTGCAAGGCGAGGGAGTAACTTGTCTGGTCTTGCGGTGCATTCACTCCCGTTACGAGAATGAAATGAGGCCCCAGCTCGACTCGAGACCAAGACTCCTTACAACTCGCACCAATATCGGCACTGAGCGGCTGGAAAAAGAAGAATGCTGCTTGATTGAACGAACATTGTTAGAACCTTTCTAACTGACACCCCAGTTATAATGCCACCCACGTCTTTTTTGTCTTTTGATTTTGAAGAAAGATTGAAAGAGGGTTATTTTACTTAATTTTTGGAGTAATTCAAAAGTCAAGGCAGCCATAAAGGGGTCAAAATCTATCATGAAGTGTGGGATAAAGTGTAGAAAAATTGAAGTGAAAAGGAAGTGATATGTGTAAGGTGTACTTAAAGTATGCGTTGGAAAAAGTGTTTTTTATTAAGAAAAATACAAAATAAAATTAGGAAAAATATTTTTAAATAAGTGGCAGAATTTTCATAAATAAAATTAAATAATTATTTGAATTATTTTAGTATTTTAACAAATATGTTACATGTATGATCAAAATACGCGAATATGGGCTATAAATGATATTTTTTTAACCAGAAAAATCCTAAAAAATTATTTTATGAAAATAAAAATATTTTTAAAATTTTTCAATTATTAAATTAATTTATTTTATTTTTAATATCGAGTCTTAAACAAAATCTGATCCCGTAAAAGCCCGAAACAAACTAAATTTTTTAGAAACAAAATTTTCTATAATATATAAAATATTTATGTAAAAATATAAGGATTTATAAGAATAATAAAATTGTGTAATGAAATAAAAGTGAATAGTGCAAAAGACTAATTAATTACCAGTAGTAATGAAAATACGATAAAAAGGTTATAACTGTAACTTTTATAACCCGAAAAATTATATAACTGATATATTTGGAAATCTTATGAAATTGCAAGTCTAACGGTACTAATGGTATATTTTTGATATCTTGAGCCCTGGGACACGCTTTTCAAAGTTTGTATCCTAACGAGTTCGAAATAAGTAAAAAATTTACCAATCTGATATTTTTAAGCAAACTTATATTTCTACAAGTTATTCTACACATTTAAACTATACATCGGCCTCTAGGGTTAGGGGTGCTAGATTGCCGGACTTAAACTATTGTATTCCACTTAAGGTTTCCGAGTGATTTTCCGGTTTAAATCTTTGCCAAATTGGAAACTGATATTTTTCGCTTATACAACATATTTAGTTTGAGAAAAATTATTTTAAATTTTATTTTTGTAAGTATTTAATATCTCTCAATGTTTTCGGAATTCTTGAATTAGGTTTCATTTCCGAAAGTTAATCGTTATTTACTTTTTAATAATTTGTTTTTGGGCTTTATATTACTCGATTTTGTAAGTCGAAGTCACGTATGGAATTTGTCGTACGTAGTGGTTTTGAAATTGAAGTATGTTGAGTTCTTATTTTATTTTTAAGGATTCTTATTTTCCTCAAGATTAAGAGATTTCTAGATTCGTTTGTGATTTAGGACTTGTCGAAGTTTGGTTTTAATTTGGAGTGATTTTTAGGGTTTATTTTCGAAGTTTATCTTGGAATTATTTACTGAAATTTTCTGAGGCTTACAACATCTGCTCTCTTTCATATTCCATCATAATTCTTTCCATTGTATATATTGTCTCAACATAGTCCATCTCTTTCTTCTAATGGGATCATATCTGATTTGGTCTTCTAACACCCATCGAGTATATCTAAGACCTTCTTTCCACATCCTATACATCTCAGTCATGGTCCGGGGTCTTCGAGCTAGAGCAAAATATTCACACAAGGTGTTCAATCTTAAACGGTATTCCACAAAAGTTTCTTTGTGCTTTTAACAAAATTTATTGCCCTTTCCCTCGTTTCAGCTAAAGAAACCTATGCCAATAAAAGAATTCTAGTTAGCTTAACTTTTAACTTTGTTTTATCCTATTGTTTAGTTACTCAAATTTCTAAGCCTTTTAAGTTCTATTGTCTCTGCTTTATAACCTAGTGCTCTGATACCAATTTAAACTGTCAGGCCCCATAAGGTACCCTAAACGTAACAGCCCGCCACATGCCATATAAGACTCACGAATTACCGCCTTAGTCCTTCAGGAGTCTTGTATAGATGTAAGGCATCCCTTTACGACAATAGAATACTCGAATTGATAGAATTAAAGAGTTTAATTTGGTATTCAATAGCATTAGAAAATAATCAAAACACATGTATAATTAGTTATAAAATCTAAGGGGCATTCCCCCGCAAAAGAATATCATTTAGAGGTCTTTTACAATCATCCAGAGTTTCTTGGTTTCTTACGGAAGTCTAAACAAACTTGAATACAACTTCTAGAGGAAATGCCTAGCTCCTGTACCTGATCTGTAAGTTGCCTTGGTCTAAGCCATATGAACCGATGTTGCAATAAATAAAAACTATAGGGACGTAAGCTATACTAGCATAGTGAGTGAGAACTTCCAAAATCATCTTCATAACACGTCATACAAGCAAGTGATTAACCAGATAAGGGGTATGAATGAAACATATGGATTCAACAAACATATGACTAGCCGAAATCATATAAGAATGGACTTTTTCCCTCAATCCCGGGTTAGCAGATTAACGAATACTGCAGTACTACTCAAATATACCGTTTAGGATTACAATCTACCAACTTATAAATTCGTTTATGGATCATGATTAACCAACTTTTACACCATTTAGATCACAGACAACCAACCAATGCTAGTGCTCCATCCCCATTTATGATATGAATGAGTCCATATTTATTTTCAATTTGAATAGTCAAGTATACCAATTCTTTAAGTGATCAATCAATAATCGCAGACAGTCAATCCTAATTCATCTATACAAGCAATAGTTAATCACCCGACTACGATATTCTTATATTCCATTTCTCATATCAACAACCATAAAAAATTCCAATTCATCCCCTTCATGCATATCCATTTTATCTTTACCAAATATCTAGTGCAACTATCATCACAACCACATACAATAAATGAAATCAAAGTAATACTCATCGGCTATGGATCACCAGTCTTTCAATAAAAATAATCCGGTGGTAGAAATCGTCAGTTTCGAGGTCACCTAAAAAGGAAAAAATACCCTATTAAGTATTCCATCACTTAACTAATCCAAACTATAAATCAAAACTTAGTAAATTCGTAATTCTCATCTTTTGCGGAAGTCCCGACTTAAAACGGCCATACCTTGGTCATTTTAACTCAATTTCGCCAATTATATATCAATTTCTATCTAATTTGAAAGATCTATCTAATTCTAATATTATTTTCAATTTTTGAAAATATTTGGATCACGAAACAGTAGGATTAATTCTGATCAGTAACAAAAATCCACTTAAAAAAATAGTTTTGTCCATGTTTGTAATGTCTCTACTTTATAGATCAATTATACATGCAATATTGATGATTTCCTATCATAAATGGCATGTTATGAGTTTAATGTATGCATGATCTTGATGATGTTTAATAAAAGAAAATTTTTGAACTCTTCATTTTGCAAGACTCCAAGAATATTTACTTTTAAGAAAACTAGTTTCCTAACTTTGATAAATCTCTTTTGTTTTGGAATTATTTCTTAGGAATTTCTAGTTATCTTTGCTAGAATTGAGTCTTCATTATATCTATTACTTAGGACCTTCATTTCTACATAAAAATTCCCATTTTATACTTTGTAAACTTGTTTTCCAATAGGGTTTATTCCAAAATCCAAAATTTTGGAAATTTAGTTTTTGAATGTTTTCTTTAAGAAAAACTTGTTTGATACATTAAAATTTAAAGCTTTATTATACCTATCCCTTGAGGACTTCATTTATTAAATAAAACTTTCATTTTGAGTTTCGAAAATAGGTGTTTTTATGGCAATATTCTAAAATTACGAATTTCGTAAGTTGACTAGTAGCTCAAAATTTCTTATCTTATTTCTACTCTTTGTTTTGCATATTCCTCTTATCAAATCTCCTTCCAACTTATAAAAATCATCACTTAATGATATATATACCCTTCATTTTTCATATAAAACACAAGTTTTGGAGTTGATAAAAGAGTTTTTAAAGCATGGATTTGAAGTCATCCGAATTTTCATTTGGACATTTCAAATAAAAACTTTTCCTTTTTAAGTTCCTTGTCTCATCTACCTAAAGATCTACTAACTGCAACATTCATATACACGAGACAAAACTTTTATGATCATTAATGCATTAAAACACAAAATATTCATGAGATCATGAATTTCAAGTATAACATGAGCATTTAGATGCTAGATCTACTACTTATGATGCATCAAATGGAGTTTGAAAACATGACATGGATTTTTATGCAAGATCTCTACTTTACTCTACTATTGTATGCATGATCATGAAGATAAACCAACAAAAACTCATTTAAACACAAGATCTATTCATGTGATGGCTTGATATTTATATAGTGGTATTTTCTTGTCCCTCATGGGGACCTAAATGTGAAAATACCCATGAATAAGCTTACCATTACAAGGTTTAATGGTAGGAAGGTTTAGGATTTGTCACCTGAAGCTTTAAATGAGAGGAAAATGAAGAAGAAAACAAGCTTGTGTGAGTATGTGTGGTGTGTGGAAGCTCACAGTAAGGAGAGAGTGAAAGAGAGGGTTTGTGGTTTTTTTTTTTTTGAAACAAATGGAAATGAATGAAAAAGAGAGAAAGTAAAAGATTATATAGTAAGTAAATTAAGGTTTGTTTTTATTATAAAAGGAAGTAAAATAAAACAAATTGAGGCAAATTAGGGAGGGGTTGCGCCAGCTTGGGGGTGGGAAAGAGAGAGAGAGGGTTTGAATTATTTTGTTTTTGTAATTTATATAATAAAAGTCTTAATTTGTAATAATTTTTAAGAGACAAATTTTCATTGGAAAAGAAAATGTAATTGATTATTTGTAAGGATGTAAGAGTAGGGAGTGGCTTGTGAGTGTAGTAGATTGTACTTGTGAATAGTAATGAACAGTAAACAAGACAATTAATTTACCGGTAGTAAAGAAAATACGAGAAAAGGCTATATTTGTAATTTTATAAACCGAAAAATTATAAAACTTATATTTTTGAAATCCTTATTAAATTTTGGTTCTAAAAAGTATTTCGGAATATTTTTACGAATTTCTAGTTCCGGGGCTTGCTTTTTCCATAATGGATCTCGAGAAAGCCCGGAATAGAAATTTTTTGAAATCAGATCTTTTTATGGTTTGAAATATACTTTAAAACAATATTGCACATTAAATTATTTTACAAAAGTTCTTGTAGTTTGAAACCAAGGAAAGCCGAACTAGGGTTCTTAGGTTTCTCTTTCGAGTTTAAGCTAATCTGGTTTAGGGTTTTGGTTTCCAAAGTTCACTTAGTTACTAGGAAAACCAGGGTTTACAACCTACGCACCTTAAACAAAGTTTTATCCTCGAAACCGAACTGACGTACCTTGTCTTTCAAACAACTCAGGGTATTTCCTCTGAATTTCTTCTTCAGTTTCCCAAGTTGCTTCCTCGGAGGCATGGTTTCTCCACAACACCTTAACATACTGAATTTCTTTGCTTCGAAGCTTTAGGTTTTCTTATCTAGAATCCTTATGGGATATTTCATAGGTCAGATTTTCCTTTAGCTGAATGGGTTCCAATTCCAAAATCTTTTCAGGGTCGGGTACATATTTCCTTAATACTGACACATGGAACACATTATGAACTCCTGATAAGTTTGGTGGTAGAGCTAGCTGGTACGCTAAGTCTCAAACTCTTTCCAAGATTTCAAATGGTCCAATATACCTCGGACTCAGTTTCCCTTGGTTCGTACCCTTCTTATGCTCTTAATTGGACTTATCTTTAGATATACGTGATCACCCACCTAGAATTCGAGCTCCCTTCTTTTTAAATCCGCCCAACTCCTTTTCCTGTCTTGAGATTCTTTCATTTTCCATTGGATCACCCTCACCTTATCGACAACTTCTTGTACCAATTCTGGCCCGATAACAAGTTTTTCCACATCATCCCAAAATAGAGGGGACCTACAACGCCGTCCATATAGGGCTTCATAAGGTAGCATCTGAATAGTCGAGAGGTAGTTATTGTTGTAAGAAAACTCGATGAGGGGTATATGGTTATCCCAATTCCCTTAATTCCAAAACATATGCTCTTAACATGTCTTCCAAGGTTTGGATTGTCCGCTCAGACTATCCATCTGTCTGAAGGTGGTATGCGGTACTAAAGTGCAACTTTGTACCCAAACTCTTTTGTAAACTTGTCCAGAACTTGGAAACAAATCTCGGGTCCCTATCTAAAATTTCCTAATGGTATGCCGTGTAGTCGTACAATCTCTCGAATGTAGATCTTACCCAACTTGTCCATTGAATAAGTCATGTTTATAGGTAAGAAGTGCGCTGACTTAGTTAACCGATCTACTATTACCAATACTGCGTCACAACCCAAGGAAGTCTTTGGAAAACTACATACAAAGTCCATGGATATCCAATCTCACTTCCATTTAGGGATAGGTAAAGGCTTTATTAATCCTCCTAGCCTTTGCTGTTCTTGTAACACCCTGAATTATACATCTATTTATTTTTTTATAATTGTTAAATAGATAGTAATGTATGGCGGAAATTTTAGAAAATGTCCGAAAAACCATTCCTGCTTTTCATGAATTTAAATATTGGTAATTACCAATATGGACAATAAAAAGACTTAATTAAAATAAAAATATAAGCATAAACTATACCTATATCAAAGAAAAATTTTCCGTAAGATATAACAATAATAATATGATTAATATATAAACTAAAAACCAATAAAGATAAGTAAAATAATAAATTAGATCCCAAAAATAATTCAAAAGATACAAACAAAAGATAAACACTATAAATTTATAATAGTAGAATATAAATAAAGTTAAATTAAAGACAATGTAATTATTAACAGGTCATAGATATTAAAGCTGAAAAGTAAAAGTCTTAAATTAAAAATTTTAAAGATACTATAGTGTTTAGAATATTTAATATAGTATGTACATAAATTTTCATCTAAAAATATTACTGAATAAATATTTATTGTACGTGTCAATTAAAACACAAAAAATTAAAATCTGCCAGCAATTTCTTGCTGCCCACGCTGTACGTAGCCTATAAATTAAGTTTGCCACTTTTGTTCTTTTCATATTCTTCTCCTCTCTCTCTATCTTCTCGTTTTCTCTCTCTCCTCTCTCTCTCTCTCTCTCTGGGTGAAAGTCTTCAAATGGAGACTTAATATTAAAAAAAAAAAGGAAAGGAGAAGAAGAAATCTTCTCCGGGAGAAGAAGAAGAAAAAAAGAAAAAGAAAAAGAAAAAAGATAAAGAAATAAGAAAATATTAGAAAAGGAGTCTAGAAGCTCCTCCGATCTTCAAAAGCCCGTATCTTTCACATACGACAACCGATTCCAATTTTGAAAGTGGCGTTGTGATCGTGTCAATGCGCTCTTCGATTCAAGACCACATAAGGTTAGGTTTCGATCACTCTAAAATTTTGCTATATGATATAGAATGTAGAAGTTTTTATAATATTAGAGTTTTTATATTAGTTTTTGCTATAGCTATATATATATTTACTTGCGTATATAATAATAATAGTATAAAATTATGTTATGCTAGTATGTGTATTTAGACTAGTTGATATTATATTTCTCTTATCAAATGGATAATAAACTGATAAATAAAAAAGCTAGATGATAGAAAAATTGATTATAATATTAGATAATTAATTTCTAGATTCCATTTATTAGTAAATAGAAATTTAGAGGCAAATCACTAGGGTTGAAATATACCCGATAAGATCAATAATTGATGAAAATCTTCTAATGTAAAACTCAAATTAAAATTCTGATTTCATAAACATGAAAGTTATAATATTTTAACCCTATATAGACTAAAACCCGAGTTTATCCTATTAGGTCTGGAAATTCTAATCGCGTAGGTAATAAACCTAAATTTATCCGATTCCATAAATTTTAGAATTTAGTTTTCAACCTAAAAACAATGTAAGAAAAATATGGAACATTAACTATAGAGATATCTATAGTGTAATACTGAAAAATTCTTGAAATACTAAAAGTTAAGCGTCCTCATGACCTAGGATGAGTGACCTACTGGGAAATAAATAGTAATTTTTCAAAACGAGTGATACCTCGATAAATATAATTTCAAAGACAATAACTAATGGTTTAGAATTGAATTATTAGATCCTTAAAGTATATCAGTTAGCAAAATGATGATTTAAAGATAAATCGCTAGGATTGAGATGCAACCGTTCAAACTAGATATTAGGTATAATTTACATAAATAAGATTCAAACTAAGATTTTAATATCAAAAACACTAAAACAAAAATATTCTTAACTTATATAAACACTAGTTATGTTTTATGAAGTAAAACTTAACTAAAGAAATAATTAAAATTAAGTAAATAAACATATAGCGTAGTTCTGACATTTAAAAAGAATAGAAATGTTCTATGACAAGTTTAAATAATATAAAGTACACACAACAATAGTCATGAGTAAAAATGGAATTAAGAAGGAAAATAAAAGCTTAGAAAACTGTAGAACCCTATTATAAAAGTTTCAGACCTATAAGAAAATTTTACTTGAATTTGATGGATGGAACATATTTGATCATTTGATCAATAAAAAGATATATAATTAAACTTTAATATTACCTTATATACAAATATGAGTTTCATATCATACGTAGAAATAGGATTTTGATACATAAACTTGATATGATTTAAGTATTATATAGATAAAAGATAATTTAGCTTTTAATCTGGTAGATAAACTCAATAACAAGCCTATATAGACATATGGAGATTTTAACACATATAAAAGAATAAGATTCCTAAATTAAAACTTAAGTAATTCAATTGCAAATTAGAAAAATCAAGGTAATATAGATTGTAATTGAAAAATTAAACTTGATCAAGAATCTTGTAACTCTAAGTATAAAATTTAACACTTGTAAGACTATAAGGATATAAAGTATAGATTAATGAAATCATAAATATTAGCTAATATAATCAAATTAACTAAAGTTACACACTTAAAATAAGATCAAGACAAGGAAAATGAAAATAAAATAAATGTATACGCTTTAACTAAAAAATAGAGTAATGAACTTAAATTAAGTTTAATCACTAATACTTGATGAAATAAACATAAAACAAGGAATCGAACTTGAAATAATACTTAAGAATACAAAACAAGAAAGATATACACAATTGTGATATCTTTCAGACCCCTTGAGTAACATAGGGAAAAATATACAAAATGATTAGTTTTAACTTGATAATTAAAAACTACATTCGATAAGTTTTCCAATGACTACTCATATGCTAAAATCTAAGTTAAAACGAGTATAATATGTCTAATTTAAGATTTCGTGATTTAATTCGATATTTGAAAACTTTGAAAATACTTCTCTTAAGAAAACTAAGATTATACGAATTTTATAGTTTAACTTACGAAGCGTAGCCTTTACAAACTTCAAAATGATTAATTATGTGTTAAGGTTAGATTAAGAATGTTAAAACTCGAAGTTTAAGACACAAAGACACAATAGGCTCTTTGTATGAATAATAGTATAGTAATAAGTATTCGTTATCTAAATTCTCAGGGGAGACAGATCCGTCTTCAAGTTTTCTTGTAGACTTCTACTATCATTAAGCAAGGATAAACAGGTGAGTATATTCCGATGACCTTCATATCTGCTTGTGCTTGTAGGTTTAGAGTATGATATTTTGTTAATATAAATTAAATGATTCAAGTATGGGGTTGGGAAATTTACACTTGTGGTTGCTCGTGTTTGTTATCTGTGTTGAAAATACTATACATTATTCTGAATGTTAAGTATTGAGTGTTGTTTAATCATTTTGATCTTTGCGAATGTCTGATAATTGTCTGATCACCAAATAAATGGACTTAATGACTATTGGCGTGATAATTATAATATTGATCATGCATTGCATGATTGCATGTAGAAGGCCATCACCACTACACTTTGACTCGGATGGGCCACATTGTCCCGTGAGGATGGTGAACATGGAGGACCGAAGTGGTATATGCCTAGTGTGTACCATGGGCCTTGTCTAGGGGAATGGGAACTAAGTCGTCTTGGGGAGACGGCCCACTTCCTAGGATCGCGTCGGGTCATTGTTAAGGATATCTTGCTTCAATGGGATATTGTTATATGTATATTATTTTCTATATATAAAAAACTCCTTGAATAAATTTGATTCCCGAAGTATTAGCGGTCCGGGTGCTGATGTGTGGATGTACCCCAACCCTGGATTCGGAGGGCATAAATCCGAATTATATATGGTTACCAGTTGGCCATATATATTTGTTCATTTGCTTATCTGCATTGCATATGCTTGTTTAATAACTTGTTTGCTTTTGCTTGAATGGTATGGAGTGAGGGTATACTTCACTCAGCTAGTTGTAGCTGACTCTCCAACAGTTTGCTTTTGCAGGTAAGTTGAATACATGGATGGATAGGATTTGAGTGCAGAGCGCACCAATGATCAAGCTTCACATGATAGATAGATGATTGTAAATTTAGAGGAATCAAATCTAGTTGAGAGATAAAAACTTAAAATGTAGTTTTCTTTCTCAGTTAAGCCTAGTTTATATTTTTGTTAAACCTAGGTTTATCTTATCTTGTCGTTTGGTAGGACATTTGATTCTCTGCGGTCTTTGTGATCTGTGGAAGTTTCGATATCCAATAAATTATTTTCATAATAAATTTATATATGTATAATACAATGAAAGGATAATTAATTAGAGTCTTATAAACTCTAACTTGCAAGGTGATCCTCATGTTGCGGGTGCACACGTGATATGGCGATTTAGGGCAATCCTACTAGGCTCCACATAGGGTCGCGATAGTTCTACTTTCACTTGTTGGCAATTGGACACTTCATTACATAGTCTGTAATATCCCTTTTCATGTCGTTCCACCAATAGTGGCTTTTCAAATCCTGGTACATCTTGGTACCTCCAAGATGCATAGTGTACCGGAGTTATGAGCTTCACTCATTATCTCTTTTCTTATTTCCCCATCTTCGGGCACACACAATTGCCCTTCATTCTGACCACATCTTCGTAATCTATTGCGAAGTCCAAGTATTTTCCTTCTTGAGTTTCCTTTTTGATCTTTGTATTATTTCATCATACCTTTGGTCTTCTTTGATCCTTTCGATCAAGGTTGGTTCTAATACCAAATTAGCTATTTCAAGCTCTACACTTTGGTCTACGAACTTGATTCTCAGCTTCTCAAAATCTCTAATTATAAACGTTGACTCGTGATTAAAGCAGCTACTTCTCCATAATTTTTTCGACTTTAAGGCATCTACAACTGCATTCACTTTCCTTGGACAGTAATTTATTCCCAAATCATAGTCCTTTATAGTTCCAACCATCTTCTTTGCCTCATATTTAATTCCTTTTGCGTGAATAAATACTTAAGACTTTCGTGATCCGTGTATACTTCACACTTTTGCCCATACAAATAATGTCTCCAAAGTTTTAAGGCAAAGACAACTGCGGCCAATTCCAGATCATGTGTAGGATAGTTCTGCTCGTGAGGTCTTAAATGTCGAAAGGCATAGGCAATAACCTTCCCTTCTTGCATTAGTACACATCCAAGGCCATTCCTTGAAGCATCACTATGCATCGTATAAGACTTTTCCAGGTCTGAGAACTAAGATTGGTGCCGATACCAACCGTTGTTTCAACTCTTGAAAACTCTGTTCTCGTTTATCCATCTAAATAAACTTTTCGCTCTTTTGTGTCAATTGAGTCAAGGGCTTAGCTATCTTTGAAAAATCCTTCACAAACTTGTGATAATAGCCAGCCGATCCTAGGAAACTTCTTACTTCGGTAACTGTTTGTGGCTATTCCCACTCCACTATAGCCTTGATCTTTTCTGGGTCAACTAATATTCCTTCTCCTATTACAACATGTCCAAAAAAATATTCTATCCAACCAAAAGTTACATTTGGATAATTTCGTGTACAACTTTTATTCCCTCAAAGTTTGTAACGCCATCCGAAGATGTTCCTCATGTTGTTCCTTATTATTGGAGTATATCAAAATATCATCAATGAAGATGATTACACACTTATCCAAAAGTGGCTTGTAGACCCTGTTTATAAGATCCATAAATGCAGTTGGTGCATTGGTCAGTCCAAATGACATCACCAGAAATTCGCAATGTCTATAACGAGTATGAAAAGCCGTCTTTGGTACATCTTCAGGCTTCATTCTTAGTTAATGATATCCTGAGCGCAAATTAATGCGTGAGAACACGTACGCTTCTTGGAGCTGATAAAAAAATTCATCAATCCTTGGTAAGGGGTATCGATTCTTGACTGTAACCTTGTTTAGCTCACGATAATCGATACATAAACTCATAGATCCGTCCTTCTTCTTTACAAATAGGACAAGTGTGCCCATGGCGACACACTTAGTCTTATGAATTTATGATCTAAGAGTTTCTGTAATTGGGTCTTTAGCTCCTTTAACTCAGCCGGTGCCATCCGGTATGGTGCCTTAAATATTAATTCGATATCTGAGCCAAGACAATTTCAAAGTCAATTTCTCTTTTTGGAAGTAACCCAAGTAATATTTCTGGAAACACATCTAAATACTCATTTGCCACTGGTATATCCTTTTCCTCCTAAGTTTCTTCCTCATCTAAAATACCTTTGATAGGTACTACCTCTTCATCTTCCATCATCAACTCAAAAGAATTTAACCTAAGTTTTCTTGGAACTGTGGTTTCTGCCACGAACTCTACTCCTTCTCCTAATTGATCATTGAAGTTCACCATTCTCTTTTGGCAATCCACTACAGCTTTAACCTTGCTTAACCAGTTCATGCCAAGTATAACTTCGTATTTATTCATCTCCAATACTATCAAATCACTCATGGAGTGATGCCTTTGGATCTCCAATGGACAATCCCTTATTACTTCTCGAGTTGACATGACACTTCCTGTGGGTGTTTTAATTCTCAGGCTAGCGGTAGTTGTAGCTATAGGTAATCCAAGTCGCCCAGCCAAACTAGCGGTGATGAATGAGTGGGTCGCTCCCGTGTCAAAAAAAACATAAGCCTCAATTTTATTTACCCTATGTGCTCTGTGGTCAACAAACATCCATCACTACTAGAGCTGGATAAATGGGCCATAACCCATGGGTTGGCCGTTTAACCCACTTTTAAAACGGGTTAGGGTTGATTTTTTTCAACCCGTTTAAAAGCAGGCTAAAAAAACCCAGCTCGTTTAACCTACAGTTAAAACGGGGTTAACCCACAATGGGCCGGGTTGGCCCACTTTTTTTTTTAGATTAAAATAGGTTTTAAACTTAAATTTAAAAGTTGAAACCTAGAGAGTACAGTGGACTGTGGTCTGTGGAGAGACACGACAGCTCACAAGCACCACACCACACCACCAACAATTAGAATAACCACGTCCATAAGATGAAAAGTAAGAAAATAAACAAGCAACATCGAAATCCACCAATTGAAGAGCAGAAGAAGTCGGTCGAAAAAAGAAGAGCAGAAGAAGCCGCCCAGCCCATAAAATGAAAAGTTCATGCCAGCCATTCTGTAAATCCACACATCAAGTAATGAGACCAAGCAGCAGAATAGGCCTAGCAAGTCAAATTTCCAAACAAGTTCTCATGGTCCAATGAACAAGCCTTCAACCCTAGCAAATGTAATATATATTTTTTCGTTGGAATGGGGTAACCAATATTAGTATTTTTCACTTGAAAAATCATGAGAGATTATGTTAAATTATAAGACTATTAGTATAATATTATTCTTTTGTTAAATTTTAAATGAGTCAAGTTAGTAGGTTAGCTCATTTAACCCACCAGCTCGTGTGGGTTAGGTTAGGGTTATAAATTTTGGCCCGTTTATTAAAGTGGGTTAAAATTTGTTGGCCAGTTTAACCCACCAGCCCGCATGGGCTACCGGGTTAGCCCATTTATCCACTTGCCCAGCTATAATCACTACTCGATCCTAAAACACTTTCACTACTACCTATTCGGAGGTTTTAGATTCTAGCTTCCTTCCCTTTCATAAGTTTTAATTCCTTAAAAGAAAACTGTTAAATAAAGAACTTTTAACTTAAAGGGTTTCGTGACTAACCTATCAACTAGGCGCTATCCATGCCATCTCCTAGTCTAGGCGGCTAACTCCACATCCCTCATCATCATCCTCCTCAACCATCCATTGGCCTTGAAATTGCAAAGTCTCATTCCATACATACTGATGCTGCAACGACTTCCCCTTTTTACTCCTAGATCTCATAGTGTTGGCATTGCTCGAAGTCCCAATGGCCGAGCGGCCACACTTTTCCTTTGTGAGCATTCAGAAGCCAAGTGCCCTTTTTCTCTATAGATAAAGCAGTCACGCTATTTTTCTTCGACATGCGTAGACTATGTGGCCATACGCGCCACAATAGTAACATTTATTCCTTAGCTGCGGACACTACTTAAGGTAATGTGCCTCCTTGCACTTATAGCAAGTGATACTGGCCTTTGACTGATTCGACCTCCCATTAACATTGTCCTTAAATCCGTGGTATGGCTTGTAGCTTTTTCCCTTAAACCCTGAACTTGAGGCATCGAACGGCCTCCTTCCAAACACTCTTTTCTCAGGTTCTTGGTATTTCTCTTCTTGGCTCCTTCAATCACCCGAGCGTTTTCTACCACTCCGGCTAGGTTCTCATTCTAAATTCTTCCAGTTTAATCCTTAGATCCTCATCCAAACCTCCCAAAAATACCTGTTTCTTCAGCTCCTCGCTATCTTTGAAGGATTCGGGTGCATACTGCAACAGATGGGTGAACTTAGTCTCATACTGTTCCACAGTTCTACCTCTCTGCTTGACATGCAAGAAGTCTACACTGTATTTCACTCTTAAACTGGAGGGAAAATAATTTTCCAAGAATTCCCGACGAAACAACTCCCATGTGACAATAGAGTTAAACTTCTTCTTTAGAGTCCCACAGACTCTTAACTCTTGCATTGTACCTTAACATATACGTCCCATATTCCAACTGCAAATATGGGGGAGTCTCATAAGCCCAAAGGAGCACTTAATCTATGTTAACCAGTCTTCGGCTTCATCAAGTTTGCCGAAAGTCCCATCAAAATACCGGTTGCTCTTTATAAAGTCCGGTAGAGAGCTTTGGTGAGGCCTTCGATATGGCGGAGGCGGTGGTAACGGTGCATTATAAGAATGCTCCTCCTATGGAGCTGGAACCTCAGCATCACTTCCCGGTGATCTGCGGGTGCTATGTATAGGTAGCAGATCCCAACACTATGTCTTTGTTGCGGGTTTCTGATTTTGATTTTAGTTCTGGATGAATGTGTTTTGAAGATTGGCCAACTACTCAATCGCATTCATCATTTCATTTGTGGATTTTAGGGTGCTACTCTGATTACGCTTTTTCTATATATGCTTTTAAAACTCTTTTTAGTTATATTCAATTTCCTTTAAATGAGCATATCTTTAATCGACAGTGTATCAGGTGCGTGTGCAGTAATAATATATCGGTAAATACCGAGTCGAATCCATAGGGAGTGAAGACTAACTATCAACTATATCAGTCCAATTCATAGCTAGGCAAATCAAAAGATGTTTCTATTTTTGTATTTTCTTTTAATAAAACTAAACTACTAAAAATCTTGGATTTCCACACCTTAAATAGAATTAGGTTTAGAGCCAATCAAATATGGAAATAAATTGAATGTCTACTATTGACCAAAAATGCACTTGTCAATCTAAATCATCAATGGGTTTAGCTTTTCAAGAATGAAAAACAAGACAACAATTCCTTTTCCCAAAGTGAACAATTATCCTAAAATTACCAATCAATATTCCCTATCCCTAGGAAAGTTAATTGACAATTATTTTCTAATTGACCAAGCCCTAATAGAATTACAACCCATATCCCTATGTTAAATGCAATCCTAATTAAGTAATCACAAAATTGATTAGAAGAGAATTTCCCAGTTACAATCCTAATCATTCAAAAATTCTAGATTTAAGCCAAAATTGCATGATTTGTGAAATAACATTGACAATATGAATATGAACAAGTAATCAATCAACAACAGGAATCATCAATCATATAATCCAGATAAAAGACTCAAAACCAATTTAAGAACACAAGAAATCAAGCATCAAACAACATCCAATAAGAGGATATAAGAAAAAGAACAAAATAACCTTGTCAATGGAATCTTGTTCTTGAAATCCAAACACAAATGTTGTTTTCCACTTGAATCCGGTGTGGAATCCAATATCGAATTAAAAAGTTAACTACTTTAGTGTTTTAAACCCTAATCTAAACTTAGGAGCAAGGAAAGAAAATAGAATTTCGTGCCTAGGGTTTCTTATTTTTCAAAAGACACAACAAGAGAAGTTTATATATGAAAAGTCGCAAGGAAGATACACTGGCACTCTACACCGGGGATGTACTTTTGGATCTAGCCAGCCTTCTTTTTAAAATTTGATTTCCGAGAGTATTTTTGAATGTACACCGGCTCAAAGCTGGCGGCCTTGAATCTCCAGTAGCCGGTGTACATTGTAAAATCAATTCCGAAGCAAGATAGATGACAACCTTTAAGCAGTGTTGATGTGCAGAAACTTCATGGCGATTTTTGACTTTACTCCAATTGGAATTTGGAAAAACTTATACAATGAAAGTTTTAGATATTTCTCTCCTCTTTCTATAGGATCTTTAATCATATCAAACGGACCTCGGATGAGAGAAATATATCAAATTTACTAAAACAGTGTCAATCTGCAAATCTGACTGATGTTCTACACTTGCAGTGAATTCAAGACGATTTTCAACCTTCATTATTTCATAATTAGCAAAAACTCAAAACATGAAGATTGTATATATATCTCTTATCTTTCCATAGGAGGTTGAATCATGTCAAAAGAAGATTATATGAGAGAGATATATGCAATTTATCAAACTCTGTCATTTTCAAAAATGTGAACACCATCACTGTCATAGCAGCAAATTCATGGCATATTTTGATGCTGATTCATTCCGAATTCATTCATGACCAAAACATGAAAATTTAATATCTCTCTCTTAGGTTTCATTAGCATTTGAAATCATCTCAATAGGAGCTTGTATGAGAGAGATATGTTGAATTTACAAAACATCGCCAAAACTGTCATGATACTCGCATGGCCGGCCTTGCTTGATTTCTTTCCCAAATTTGCATAAAACTTCTCCCAATTGCTTTTATTTATTGTTTAAGTTCTTAATGACCTGAAATAACAATTTAAGCATACTTAAGTACCATTTCCATTCGATTTCTATAAAATCTATAACATAAAACATGACTTGATTAATGGAAATTTGAGTAAAATATGACTTTATCAACTCCCCCACACTTGAACTTTTACTTGTCCTCAAGCAAAATAATTAAGATCAAGAAGTAGAAATCTATATAGAATGTACAACACTTTATCATTCAAAACTCTAGCATCTTTTCTTTTGATAGCTATGATTTGCATTGCTGGTGCCTACCGCTCAAACCAAACTGGGTACATGTAATTAGAATACTACAATCAAAATTTAGCAGCTAATCCAGAAAAAACAAGTTTTAATCTTAGTGTTTAACAAAAGAATATTCCATCTAAAAGTAGATACACAATCCATTAAGGAAAAACACTCATTTATACTTCATTGGACATTTAGCAAATATATAATCTTAGCAACACAGAGTGAAAGCATATGGTATCCACTCTTTTCTTAGATTTCTCCCTTTTTATTATAAGTCTTATTTCATTTGGTACTTTACATTCTTTTCTTTTTCTTTTCCATACAAGCATTTATTTTCTTTTTGGGAGGTTTTTGCCTCCATCTTTTAGTTTTTCAAAGTTCATGAATTGAACTTTTGCCTTTTCTCCCTTCTCGTTATAGTGAGTTCATTGAGTTGGCACATCCCAGGCTCATCACCTAAGTGACCAGGTTTTAAAGGACCCCTAAGAACTCTTCCTCACTTTAACATTCAAGTTTAGATACTCATAACTCAAATACTTGAGTCATTGGAGTAGAGGCTATACTTGTTTCTTTTTTTTCTTTTGAATGAAATAACAAATTCAAGACTTATTTTTATAAAGGATCACTAAGTGAAAAGTTCCTTCTAGCTCTTTCTCCAAATGTTATAATTCAAAGAGTATATATAAACTATATTTCTTAGAAGTAAACCTGTTTATTTTTCACAAAAGGACTCGACATACTCTCAATTTTCCAATTCTAAAGCTAAATACAAGGTAAATTTGTTCCTTAAAGATTTCACTACTTAATTTCAACTAAGTAAACTAATCACAACAGTAGGTGAGTAAGGCACTTAACAAGTCAATTTACATTCTTTACATAGATGCTTTTCACAATTTTCTGTACAATCTCAAGATTTCATACAATTTTTTCAAAAAAATTTTGCCTCAAATTGACATATAATACTTAAGGACAAAAACTTCAAAGTGTGGGTACAACCATTCAATTTAGATGCAGATGTTACATGTAAAAATTTAGCAATTTAACAAAGTCCAGACATCAACAGCAGTTATACTCAACTCCATTCTCCAATTCTCCATTCATTATCCATTCCCCCACACTTAAAATAAACAGTGACCTCACTGTTTCTAATCAGCCCAACAACAGGAAAGAAATAAAGAATTAAGAGAAAAGGAATAATGATACTTCCCCGGTTTTGTTAATTGATGATAGTTGAGTTCCAACCGGTACGGCAAAAGAGAAGTTTCCATTTGTAAGTCCATTTGCATCCCTCTTGTTGTCTACAATTCATGTGCATTAGCTCCTATTTTTCATCTTATCTGCACAATAGGGCACACTATCAAAGCAAAGAAAAACAAAAAAAAAAAAACAAAAAGATATTAATAGATAGATAATAGTGGGTTACCTCCCACTCAGCGTTTGTTTTATAGTCTCAGCCTGACTTTTTGACTTTCTTCTTCAAGGAGGTTCAAAATCACTAGTCTTCTTATCCTTCCTTTTCTTCCATGAATCTACTCTTGTACTTTCAGTTGTGTCAGCTTTGGTGATTTAGGGTTCTTTTTCCATCTCTTCATGATATTCACATTCAACTCTTTATTTCCAACCTTCAACACCATCTTGCTATTCTTCACATCTATGACAGCTCCAGCAGTGGTCATGAATGGACGGCCAAGTATGAAGGGAATCTCTGAATCTTCTTCCATATCTAGTACTTCAAAGTCCACTGGAAAAATGAACTTGTCAACTTTCAAAAGCACTTCTTCAATTACCCCTCTCGGTCTTTTAATGGAGCGATCAATCAACTAAATTGTCATCTCAGTCTTCTTGATTGCATCCCCCAATCCTAATTTCTTAGCCACAGAGAAAGGAATTAAATTTATGTTTGCACCAAGATCACAAAAAGCATTCTTGAATCTATTATTTCCTATGGTGCAATTCAATGAAAATTTCCCTGGATCATTCAATTTAAGGGGCAAAGCATCCTTCAAAGCTTCAGTACAAGCTTGAGACAACATGACTGTCTCTTTCCCATTCATCTTCCTCTTCTTACTCATGACTTCTTTCAAAAACCGTCTATATTGAGGTGATTCTTCTAAAATTTTAGCCAAAGGAATATTGAGTTCAAGCTTCTTAAAAACCTCCAAGAATCTCTCAAAATCTGCATCATATTTTCTCTTTCTTAATCTTTCTGGAAAAGGAAATGATGGCACATTTGATCTGACAGTAGGTTCAATGACTACAGGAGTGTGCTCTTGATGTACCATATCTTCCTTCTGAGTTGATGTTGAAGCTAAAGTCTCATCAATCTCCACCTTCTTACTTGTATTTGCTTTGATCTCATCTACATGCTCAATCGGGGTAGAAGGCTTCTCAATATTTGCAATTCGCTGTCCTAATTTCCCAAACCCCTCTAAAGTCAGATTAGCAAGTTTCTCAATTGCTAATTCCCATGTTGGCTTTTCTTCTTTTGTTTCCACCTCAATTGCCACTAGAGAATTGTTGTCCAAATTTTCTGCACTTGACACAACTTCTTTCTCTTTCCCTTTTTCTTGCCTTTGATTGTCCACTGGGATTTCTTCATTCTTTCCATCACAAGGAAGCTCCCAATCTACATTATGTTAGCAAATTTAAACATAGATGAAACAAATTCAGTTAGACTTGCTATCTAAGTCTCCAATTTCTCAATAACCTTTTGTTGCTTATCAAACCTTTCTTCCCATTTCTTCTCTAAACTCCTTATAAGTTCTTCAAAAGTTTTCTCTTTATCAGGATCTAGAACTATGGGGATAGAAGAAGAATTCACAACAGTTTCTTGCCTTGGAGTCTCACAAGTGTTGTGATATTCTTGATTTTACATATTTGGATGAAGTTCTGAATTACCACCTTGACATTGAGAGCTATCATGTGATCCATTACACCACATACAAACTACTGGAGAAGAGAAATTTGGATCAACATATGGGTATCCTATGAGTTCTTCCATTTTTCCAAATGCTATTTCCACAGGCATTCCCATCAATTTCCCTCCAGTAACTGACTCTAGCATCATCCTATCATGAGCTTCTATTCCTCTAAGGAATATTAATAGTTGAGACCAAGTAAGTAATCCATGATAGGGGCATTTACGCATCAAATTATGGTATCTTCCTCATGCATTTGACACAGGCTCTCCCTCATATTGCTTGAAAGAAAATATTTCTGATTGAAGCTCTTTAGTACAACAATATGGGAAAACTGGTACTTCTGAATTATCCATCTTTTGTTTTTCAAGCACCTGAAAAGAGACAAAAAAAAAAAACAAGTAAATTGTACAAAAAGAATTAAAGCCTAGTATATATAAATAAAGAAGAAAGAAAAAATTTTTTTCAAATTTTGCAAATTTTTTTTTTTAGATTTTTTTTTTCAAATAAAGCCTAGTCTACAAAAGTCCTGAAAATTGAAAGTAGCACCGATCACTCCCCAGCAACGGCGCCAAAATACTGATCACGCTTTTTCTATATATGCTTTTTAAAACTCTTTTTAGTTATATTGAATTTCCTTTAAATGAACAGATCTTTAACCGACAGTGTATCGGGTGCGTGTGCAGTAATAATATATCGGTAAATACCGAGTCGAATCCACAGGGAGTGAGGACTAACTATCAACTATATCAGTCCAATTCATAGCTAGGCCAAACTACTAAAAATCTTTGATTTCCACACCTTAAATAGAATTAGGTTTAGAGCCAATCAAATATGGAAATAAATTGAATGTCTGTAATTGACCAAAAATGCACTTGTCAATCTAAATCATCAATGGGTTTAGTTTTTCAAGAATGAAAAACAAGACAACAATTCCTTTTCCCAAAGTGAACCATTATCCTAAAATTACCAATCAATATTCCCTATCCCTAGGAAAGTGTTAATTGACAATTCTTTTCTAATTGACCAAGCCCTAATAGAATTACAACCCATATCCCTATGTGAAATGCAATCCTAATTAAGTAATCACAAAATTGATTAGAAGAGAATTTCCCAATTACAATCCTAATCATTCAAAAATTCTAGATTTAAGCCAAAATTGCATGATTTGTGAAATAACATTGATAATCCGAATATGAACAAGTAATCAATCAACAACAGGAATCATCAATCATATAATCCAGATAAAAGACTCAAAACCGATTTAAGAACACAAGAAATCAAGCATCAAACAACATCCAATAAGAGGATATAAGAAAAAGAACAAAATAACATTGTCAATGGAATCTTGTTCTTGAAATCCAAACACAAATGTTGTTTTCCACTTGAATCCAGTGTGGAATCCGATATCAAATTAAAAAGTTAACTACTTTAGTGTTTTAAACCCTAATCTAGATTTAGGAGCAAGGAAAGAAAATAGAATTTCGTGCCTAGGGTTTCTTATTTTTCAAAAGACACAACAAGAGAAGTTTATATATGAAAAGTCGCAGGGAAGATATGCTGGCACTCTACACCGGGGATGTACTTTTGGATCTAGCCAGCCTTCTTTTTAAAATTTGATTTTCGAGAGTATTTTTGAATGTACACACCGGCTCAAAGCTGGCGGCCTTGAATCTCCAGTAGCCGGTGTACATTGTAAAATCAATTCCGAAGCAAGATAGGTGACAACCTTTAAGCAGTGTTGATGTGCAGAAACTTCATGGCGATTTTTGACTTTACTCCAATTGGAATTTGGAAAAACTTATGAAATGAAAGTTTTAGATATTTCTCTCTCTTTCTATAGGATCTTTAATCATATCAAACGGACCTCGGATGAGAAATATATCAAATTTACTAAAATAGTGTCAATCTGCAAATCTGACTGATGTTCTGCACTTGCATTGAATTCAAGACGATTTTCAACCTTCATTATTTCATAATTAGCAAAAAACTCAAAACATGAAGATTGTATATATATCTCTTATCTTTCCATAGGAGGTTGAATCATGTCAAAAGAAGATTATATGAGAGAGATATATGCAATTTACTAAACTCTGTCATTTTCCAAAATGTGAACACCATCATTGTCATAGCAGCAAATTCATGGCATATTTTGATGCTGATTCATTCCGAATTCATTCATGACCAAAACATGAAAATTGAATATCTCTCTCTTACGTTTCAGTAGCATTTGAAATCATTTCAATAGGAGCTCGGATGAGAGAGATATGTTGAATTTATGAAACATCGCTAAAACTATCATAATTCTCGCATGGCCGGCCTTGCTTGATTTCTTTCCCAAATTTGCATGAAACTTCTCCTAATTGCTTGTATTTATTGTTTAAGTCCTTAATGACCTGAAATAACAATTTAAGCATACTTAAGTATCATTTCCTTTCGATTTCTATAAAATCTATAACATATAAACATGACTTGATTAATAGAAATTTGAGTAAAATATGACTTTATCATACTCCCTGTTGGTTTGGTTGAGATATAATGGGTCGGTTGGCTTCATTCGGGAGAGGTTCTTGCTCTGCATTGTGAATCCTACAATTTCGTCTGTTTGCACATTATTTCGTAAGTTTTAAGGTTTTGCCTTATGTTTGAGTTATAGTGCTAAATTTCGAATTTATGAAATTATAAAATCAACTACGTCTTTCTAAAGACAAGGAATTAAAATAGGAATCCCAAATCATGAAATCTCAAGAATAAATTAAAATAAAGCATTGAAGTGTAAAGTTCATAATAGAACCATAAAGTCAAAGTTAATCATGATGATGCGATGAATGGAATGATGCTCATGCGTAAAAATCTGTTGTTATCCATTATGATTGTTGCATAACTTAATTATTCGAAATACTTTGTTGCTCATATTAAGAAATGGTACAATTCCTTTTGAATAAAACACATAGAATTTCATTAGAAAGCGAGTCTTACATTAGTCAATAGTTTTACTTTCGGGTACACAAAACTTGCCTTATCGCTATTCTAGTACTAATCTTACACTCTAATGGCCGATTAAAAAGAAGCAAACAACAAAAGATAAAAGATACACCATACTAGATTCATTAAAGAGCCTAAGAAAGAATTGGCATCCCGCATTGCTCATTACAAAATTTATATTAGACTATAGGGGTTTATCTTGTTTCCATCTTTCTCCTTCATCAATCAGAATCTTCCCGGGTCAGACTCGGAAGTCAAGCTCTATTAGACGAACTCCCGTAGTCCATATGGATGAATTGACTTAGATAAGCCCTCATAGTCAATCTTCTCCTCCTAAGGGGTCGGGCTAATTCTTCTTGTTCGTCTTCATTCTCCTCATCATCTTCTCCTGCTCTTTGTCTATCCTTATTCGCCTCCTCTATCTCTAACTCCCTTCCAGATTCCTCCCAAAACCTATCCACATTCTCTCTGGCTTCCCTCAATATGGCCTCATTCTCATTTTCCACTTCCATAGGATCATTGACTATCGCATTGGTCACTATCTCATGAGTCATCCTAAATTGTTCATTCACTTCATAAATATCCCTCCAAATGGTTGGGTCTAAGTCAGCTTCTACCCTACCACAATCAGGAATCTCCAAGTCTCATCAAAATCTATAATTGGTGGGTTTGGCTCAAGATTGGGTTCTTCCTCTAACATCATGGGCGGTGGGGTTCTAGCGTCGTTCTCATTGGCTCAATTCGAATCTTCCTCCAGATCCTCTTCCTCTTCTTCTCCCTCCTCTTCATTCTCTTCATTCACATCCTCATTCCCATGTTCATTTTCATTCCTATTTTCATTCTCATTCTCATCATCATTCTCATGACTACTCACCTCATCACCATTTCCTTCCACAGGCTCCATCGGTAGCTGCATCCCAATTTCACTAGCATGAGGGGTTTGAATCCCTATGGTTGGTTGTATAATATCCAAGTATACACCCTGCCAAACGAAATGGTTCCTAGCATCCGCTATATTCCATTCTCTATGATTCATAAGATCATCATGGGCATAGACATATAAGGGTCCAATATTAGTCCATACCCCAAAGTACGGATAGGTGGGATGTTCCTCATTTTTCGATATGAAAGTAGTTTCCCTCAGCATCTGTCACGCCCCGAAGGGTACCCTAAACGTGACAGTCCACTGTGTACAATATTAAAGCCTAAGAATGACTACCTCAGTCACACGAAGGCTTCCATACTATGTACAAGGCGTCTAACACATGGAGGAGACTCATCGGAGTAATATATTTTATGTTGATATAACTTGAGTAACACTATAAAGGAATTTCAATTTACTATACTCCAAATACAAAACATTATACTTCAATTACATTCATCCAAAGACTTCCCTATATAAAACTATTACAAGGCAAATAATAAAACCTAGCTAATAACTTCAAGTGTTCTTATAGCTTGTCGAAATCCCGAAGTCATTCCCGGCTCCAACCATCTCAGTCCCCACTTAGCATTCTTGAGATAACCTGTTCATTCAAACATCTATTGGGTATAAGCTACACTAGCTTAGTGAGAATTCTCTTAATTCTGTACCATAATAAGCAAGTTATAATCATTCATATGCTATGCATGAACAAACACATAAGCAAACAATTATGTATGGGTATCCGGAACCCACACACAGAATGGATTTATGCCCTTCGTATCTTGGTTAGGGATGGTATTGAAGTCTACACGACTGCTACTAGTCCCCAAGCCCTCGGCTCATAGCACTCGACTCGGTTAGGCTCACCCATGGAATGCATCCCTAATGCGCCTTAGTTTCCTATGAATGAGCTCTAGCATCGGTCTCGTTATCCAAACGAGTCATCATCGGACCATACCGATCGACCTGCGTAGGAGTAGTACGCTACCAAATGGAATATGTCCAATGCGATGCATGACCAATTTAATTTCTTGCTTAGGTCAAAATATTCATACATTCTTTAGAGTGACCAACTAATATCATACACATAACAGAAATAATATGAACAGTGCAGTTATCCAACCGAATCGTGGTTTTTATATGCTTTAGTATTCTTTGGCATACATTCATCACAGTCTCATCATATATCCCATCCCTATTCATATCGATTTTTATCTTGTTCCTGTAATTCTAATACAACTAGCTACAAGCACAAATAAGGTAACAAAATAAGAAGAAGACTCACTCGGCCATTGGATTACCGGTCTTTTAGTAAAAGTAATCCGGCGGTAAGGAATCGTCGATTTTGGATCACCTAAAAAGGAAGAAATACTCTAATAGTATTTCATCACTTAACTAATCCAAACTATCTTATACAAACTATCAAATTCGTAATTCTCGTTCTAAGCGGGAATTACAACTTAAAACGGCTATAACTTGGTCATTTTAACTCGAAATTTCGCAAATTATATATCGATTTATATCTACTTCAAAAGATCTATCTAATTCTAATATTATATTTAAGTTTTGAAAACTTTGAAGCTTCTAAAAGATCCGATAAGTTCTGATCAATAGCAAATTTCAATTCCGAAAAATAGTTTTGTAAATGTTTGTAATGTTCCTACTATATAAATTAGCTATACATGCAATATTGATGATTTCCTAACATGAATGACATGAGATGAGTTTAATGTATGCATGATCTTGATGATTTTTGCTAAAAGAAAATATTATAACTTTTTATTTTGCAAGACCATAATAACAACTACTTATGAAAAATCTAGTTTTCTAACTTTGATCATTTCCATTTGTTTTGGATTTATTTCTTAAGAAAATATAATTGTCCTTGTTAAAATTGAGTCTTCATTATATCTATTACTTATGACCTTCATTTCTACATAAAAATTTCCATTTTACACTTTGTAAACATGTCTTCAAGTAGAGTTGATTCCAAAATCCGAATTTTGTAAAAATTAGTTTTTGAGTGATTCTTTTAAGTAAAAATCATTTGATACTTAGAAAATTAAGGCTCAACCATACATAACCACTAAGGACTTCACTTTTTCATAAAAATTTGTATTTTACACTTTGCAATTATGTTTTCAAATAGGATTTACTCAAAAATCCGAATTTTTGGAAATCCACTTTTTGAATGATTCCTTTGGAAAAACTTGTGTAATGCAGTAAAATCTAAGACTTTATGATACCTATTACTTAAGGACTCCATTCTTTACATAAGGCTTTTATTTTGAGCTTGGATAATAGGTGTTTTCATGGGCATCGTCCAAATTTACGAATTTTACAAGTTGACTACTAACTCAAAATTTTCTATCTTGATTCTACTTCTCGTTTTACACATTAATTTCATCAAAACTCATTTCAACTGTAAAAATTACTACTTAATGATACCTATTACCTATACCCTTCATTCTTCACATAAAACATGAGTTTTGGAGTTAATAAATTGGTTTTCAAAATTGGTCTTGGTTGAGATCCGAATTTATCAAATTTATTTTTGGACATATCTTTTGATAAAATCTATCTAAACTTATGAAAAATCATTCTTTACATATCCTATCTTAAGAGCCTTCTTTCTTGAATAAAAACTTCATTTTTTAGTTGGAAAACATGTTTTTAAAATATGTCTTGACCTAAATCCGAAAATGAGATTTTTATTTTGAAAATAACTTTTGAAAATCATCTTTGATTCTTGTAAAAAGAAGTCTTGATGATATACATACATTAATACTTCATTATCTTAAGTAAAAATTTCATTTTGACACTTGGAAAGTGGTTTTTAAATATAGGTTTTGTCAAGATACGAATTTTACTATTTTTATTCAAGTTCAAATTAAGATCTACACATAATATGAACATGAATATAAAAGAAATGCATGGTAGTAAACTACAAACTCTTAGATCTAAAATTTACTCCCAAAAATCATTCATTTATGGTATCTATTCCTTAAACCCTTCATTTTAAATGAAAAATACACATTTTGAAGTTGAAAAATAACTTTTCGAAATATGGTTCATTTTTCATCCGAATTTTCAAAAACGATTTTTATTGAAAATAAAATAGATCTTGAGCTTTCTAAAACTTTCCTACTATCATCATGCTACTACAAGTTGTTTATGAACATAGAACAAAAGTCTAATACATTTTATGAACTCAAAACACTAGATCTAGTTTACTATACTAGTTTTAAATGCATGAACACTAAGATAGTTATGTGAATGATGAATATATGTATAAATCATAAGCAATAACAAAAATAATAACTCAAATAACAAGATCTAAAGCATAAACATAAATCAAAGCTACAAAAAGTTAGAACTACAAAATATAACTACTTTTAACAAGAAAATAAGAATGACACAAGATAATAATCATAAAGAAGAGGAGTGTTTCATTTTGACATCATCATCCTTAGCTTTTAAGCTTATGATGTCATTTGATGCATGAAACTCTCACTATACTTTACCTATATCACCTATGGAAGCTTTGAGAAGAAAGTTTACTTAAAATTTTCAAGAAATATGTGTGGAAGCTCATGGAAGAAATAGGGGCAGCTTGTGTTCTTGAAATAACAAGGGCAAAATGAAGAAGAAAGAGAGGAAAAAGAGAGAGAAAAAGATAAGGAATTGTAAAGGGAAAAAGTGTAAATGAAAGAGAGAAAGAAGAAGAGTGTATTAAATGAATGAAAGAAAGAAAAAAAAATAAAACAAGGGCAACAAGTTTGGGAGGGCTGCACGTGAAAGTGGAGAGAGGAGAGAGAGGGAATTTGTTGAATTTTGACTTGAAATTGAATTGTATAATTAATGTGTAAATGTAGCTTCTTGAAGAAAGATTGAAAGAGGGTTATTTTAATTAATTTTTGGAGTAATTCAAGAGTCAAGGTAGCCATAAAGGGGGTCAAAATCTACCATGAAGTGTGGGATAAAGTGCAGAAAGATTGAAGTGAAAAGGAAGTGATATGTGTAAGGTGTACTTGAAGTATGGGTTGGAAAAAGTGTTTTTTATTAAGAAAAATACAAAATAAAATTAGAAAAATATTTTTAAATAAGTGAAAGAATTTTCATAAATAAAATTAAATAATTATTTGAATTATTTTAGTATTTTAACAAATATATTACCGGTATGATCAAAATACGCGAATATGGGCTATAAATGATATTTTTATAACCCGAAAAATTCTAAAAAATTATTTTATGAAAATAAAATATTTTTCAAATATTTTTTAATTATTAAATTAATTTATTTTATTTTTAGTATCGGGTCTTAAATAGAATCTGATTCCGTATAAGCCCGAAACGAACTAAATTTTAGAAAAACAAAATTTTCTATAATATATAAAATATTTATCTAAAAATATAAGGCTTTATAGGAATAATAAAATTATGTAATGAAATAAAAGTGAATAGTGCAAAAGACTAATTAATTACCGGTAGTAATGAAAATACGATAAAAAGGTTATAACTGTAACTTTTATAACCCGAAAAATTATATAACTGATATATTTGGAAATCTTATGAAATTACGAGTCTAACGGTACTAATGGTATAATATGGAAAATAATTGAAGACATAAACATTCATGCCACTTACATAAACAATATGTATGAGGATGGTGTTTATTGTTTTTACCTAAAATAAGAGATGGGATTTGTGTATGGATGAAAGGGGGAAGGAAGGCTTCAGAGGAAATTTTAGAGAGAAAAGATGTGGAGAAAATTTTGTAGAGTTGTATTATGGTAAATAAAAAGTGTGAAAATGTTACAACTAGGAAGTTATCACGTGACAAAGTGGAGCCAGGCTGGATAAGAGATTACATCACAAATTAATAGAATAAGCCCGTAAACAACCAAAAGTAGTTAGATTTGTGTACAAACAGTTACTGTAACTACTCTGATGCAGTATTACTTAGCTGTTTTTCATATTGTATAGATAGCAGAATGAAAGAAATAAAGGGCATGCAAAAAGAAATCTAGATCCCTAAGTTGTGGGATATATTTGGAGTGTTGCTAGCTCGAAATAGCCTTATCTCTTGTTACATGCATCATAAAAACACAATAGAACTAAGTGAGTTAAGGTTTGCAATACACGAGAGAAAGAGGGAGAGAGTTCAGAGACTTATCTTCAGAGGCTGCTGAGGTGAGCGTGAGCCAATTAGGGTTAGAAGAGGGAGCGTGGCTGGGCTTATATCACGGCCCTATCAATTTAGTGCTCTCATTTCTTCCATGGCTCCTAGTACACGTGCAATGGACAATCTTAGTCAAGTTGAGGACATGGAATTTTTGAAAACAGCTATTTTGGCTTTACAAGAATCGATGGATAAGAAGTTAGATACATTGACTGGTAGAATTGACAAATTGAGATGAGTCAAAATTAATCTTTGCCTCAAGATAAAGATGCCCCTATGATTTAGTCATCATCCTTAAAGCCCTCATCTGGTATTGATGATGTCACGCCCCGAGTGTAAGCCCCGAAAAATTTCAGTAAATAATTCTAAAATGAACTTCGAAAATAAACCCTAAAAATCACTCTAAATTAAAATTGAACTTTGACTAGTCCTAAATCACGAACGAATCCAGAAATTTCTCAATCTTGAGAAAATGAGAATTCGTTAAAAATGAAATAAGAACTCAACAGTCTTCACATTCAAAACCACTACGTACGACAAATTCCATACTTAACTATGAATTGTAAAATTAGGTAATATAGAATCCAAAAACAAATTATTAAAAAGTAAATAACAATAAACCTTCGGAAATAAAACTCAATTCAAGAATTCCGAAAACGTTGAGAGATATTAAATACTTACAAAAATAAAATTTAAAATAAATTTCTCAAATTAAATATCTTGTATAAACATAAAATATCAGTTTTCAAATTGCAAAAATCTAAACCGAAAAATCACCCGGGAACCCTAAATGGAATATAGTAGTTTAAGTATGGCAATCCCAACTTAGCCCTAGAGGTCGAGGTATGATTTAAGTGTGCAAAGTAGCTTGTAGTTATATAAGGTCACTCAAAACTATCATATTGGTAAATTTTTTACCTATTTTGAACCCGTTCACATACAGACTTCCAAAAGCGTGTCACGGGGCTTGAGATATCAAAAATATACCATTAGTACCATTAGACTCGTATTTTCATAAGGATTTCCAAAATATCAGTTTTATAATTTTTCGATAACTATAATTATCTGATTTTGCGATTTTATTCATTTTTCATTACTATCATGATTAATTAGTCTTTTGGTACTATTCACTACAATTAATTATACAATTTTATTATTCTTACGAACCCTTATATTTTTAGATAAATATTTTATGTATCATTGAAAATTTTGGTTTTCCAAAATTTAGTTCATTTCGGGTTTTTATGGGATCAATTTCAATTTAAGACCCGATACTAAAAATAAAATAAATTAATTTAATAATTGAAAAATATTTTTATTTTTATAAAATAAATATTTAGAATTTTTCGAGTTATAAAAATATCATTTATAGCTCATATTCACGTATTTTGATCATACTGGTAACTTATTTGATAATTCACTAAAATAAATAAATAAATTATACTATTTTTATTATGAAAAATCTGCTACAAATATTTGGAATATATTTTCTATACTTTTCTTATTTTTATTTTATTTATTAAGAAAGTACTCTTACAAACCCATACCTTTAAGTACATCTTTCATACATCACTTCTTTTTCACTTCAATCTTTCTATACTTCATTATATCACTTCATAGCTTATTTTGACTCCTTTTTGCTGCCCTTTTGTCTGTTGAAATACCACAAAATTAATTAAAATAACCCTTTTTCAAATCCTTCTTCAATAAGCTACACATATCATTAATTACATTACAATTCCAAGTCAAAAGCAAACCAAATTCCCTCTCCCTCCTCTCCTCCTTAGTCTTTCACGTGTAGCACCCCCCAATTTGTTGCCCTCGTTTTATTTTTTTTTTTTCAATTAATACATCCTCTCTCTCCATTTAATGCCTCTTATTTACTTCATTTCATTCCTTTGAAACCCTACACCATTTACTTTCTCTTTTCCTCTCTTTTTCCTCTCTTTCTTTCTTCTTTTGTTCTTGTTCTTGCAATAACACAAGCTGCCTCCATCTAAAAAAATCACTTCCACACTCCATTCTTGAAGATTCTTTAAGTAAACTCTCTTCTTGAGCTTCCATAGATTATATAGGTAAGGTATAGTAAGAGTTTCATATATCAAATGACCTTCCATAAGCTTAAAAGCTAAGGATGATGATGCCAAAATGAAACACTTCTCTTCTCCATGATTATTCTCTTGTATTATTATTATTTTCTTGTTAAAAGTAGTTGTATTTTGTAGATCTAACTTTTTTGTAGCTTTGATTTTGTTTATGTTTTAGATCTTGATATTTGAGTTATTATTTTGTTATTGCTAATGATTTATGCATATATTCATCATTCACATAACTATCTTAGTGGTCATGCATTTATAACTAGTATAGTAAACTAGATATAGTGTTTTAGGTTCATAAATGCATTAGACTTTTGATTTATTTTCTTAAATAACTTCTAAGTAGAAAAGTTTTAGAAAGCTCAAGATCTATTTTAGTTTCAACAAAAATCATTTTTGAAAATTCGGATAAAAAGGGAACCATATTTAGAAAAGCTATTTTTCAACTTTAAAATGTGTATTTTTCATTTAAAATGAAGGGCTTAAGGAATAGATATCATAAATGAATAATTTTTAAGAGTAAAGCTTAGATCTATGAGTTTATAGTTTACTACCATGCATTTCTTTTATATTCATGTTCATATTATGTGTAGATCTTAGATTTGGACTTGAATAAAAATAGTAAAATTCGTATCTTGACAAAACCTATATTTCAAAACCACTTACAAGTCTCAAAATGAAAGTTTTAGTTGAGAAAATGAAGGTTTAGTGGATGTATATCATCAAGACTTCCTTTTACAAGAATCAAAGGTGATTTTCAAACGTTATTTTCAAAATAAAAATATCATTTTCGGATTTAGGCCAAGGCATAGTTTAAAAACATGTTTTACAACTCAAAAATGAAGATTTTATTCAAAAAATGGAAGACTCTTAAGATAGGATATGTAAAGAATGATTTTTCCTAAGCTTAGATGGATTTTATCAAATGATATATCCAAAAATAAATTTGGTCAATTCGGATCTCAACCAAGACCAATTTTTAAACCCATTTTCTAACACCAAAATAAAGTTTTGTTTAGAAAATGGAAGGCTTATGGAATAGGTATCAATAGAAGATGTTTTTGATAAGTAAATGGTACATCTACTAGTAGAGATTCTCAAAAATAGGAAGAGATTACAAAATATGAAATTTGAGTTCTATCCAACTTTTGCAAATTCGGATGATTTCAAAACCATATCTTAAAAACCCATTTATCAACTCCAAAACTTGTGTTTTATATGAAAAATGAAAAGTTTATGTCATAGATATCATTAAGTAGTGATTTTTATAAGTTGAAATGAGTTTTGATGAGATTAATGTATAAGACAAGAAATAGAATCAAGATGGAAAATTTTGAGTTAGTAGTCAATTTGTGAAATTCGTAATTTTGAATGAAGGCCATAAGAACCTATTATCCAAGCTCAAAATAAAATTTTTATGTAATGAATGGAGTCATTAAGTAATAGGTATCATAAAGTCTTTGATTTTAATGCATTAAACAAGTTTTTCTCAAAAGGAATCATTCAAGAAGTGGATTTCCAAAAGTTCGGATTTTTAGTAAATCCTATTTGAAACAATTTGCAAAGTGTAAAATACAAATTTTTATGTAAAATGAAGGTCTTAGGTAGTGTATGTATGAAACTCATTTTAACTAAGATAATTAAAATTCTAAGCATGAATCCAAAACACAAGTGTGTTGTCAAGTTAAAAAACTAAAATTATTTTTCATAAGTAGTTGTTATTGTGGTCTTGCAAAATAAAAAGTTATAAAAATTTCTTTTAGCAAAAATCATCAAGATCATGCATACATTAGACTCCTCACATGTCATCCATGTTAGAAAATCATTCATATTTCATGTATACTTAAATTACCAAATAGAAACATTTCAAGCAATTACAAAACTATTTTTCAGAAATGGAGATCGTTACTGATCAGATCTAATCCCTCTGTTTCGTGACCTAAATATTTTCAAAAATTAAATATGATATTATAATTAGATAGATATTTCAAAGTAGATAGAGATTGATATATAATTTGCTAAATTCCGAGTTGAAATGACCAAGTTATGGCCGTTTTAAGTTGGAATTCCACTTAAGACGAGAATTACGAATTTGATAGTTTGTATAAGATAGTTTGGATTAGTTAAGTGATGAAATACTTATTATTGTATTTCCTCCTTTTTAGGTGACCCCGAAATCGATGATTCCCTACCACTATATTACTTTTACTAAAAGATCGGTGATCCAATGGTCGAGTGAGTCTTCTTCTTATTTTATTACCTTGTTTGTGCTTGTAGCTAGATGCATTAGAATTATAGGAACAAGATAAAAACCGATATGAATGGGGATGGGATAGATGATGAGACTTTGATGTATGTATGCCAAAGATTACTAAAGCATATCGAAACGATGATTCGATTGGATAACTACACTATTCATATTACTTCTGTTATGTGTATGATATTGGTTGGTCACTCTAAAGAATGTATGAATATTTTGACCTAAGCAAAAATTTAAATTGGCCATGCATCGCATCGGACATGTTGCATTTTGGTAGCATGCTACTTCTACGCAAGTCGATCGGTATGGTCCGATAACTCATTTGGATAATGAGACCCGGTGCCAGAGCTCATTCATATGGAACAAGACACATCGAGGATGCATTCCATGGGTGGGCCTAACCGAGTCGAGTGCTATGAACGAAGGTCTCGGAGACTAGCAGCAATCATGTAGACTTTCAATACCATCCCCAACCCACGATACGAGGGTGTAAATCCATTCTGTGTGTAGATTCCGGATGCCCATACATAATTGTCTACTCATGTGTTTGTTCATGCATAGCATATGGTTGATTTATAACTTGCTTGTTATGGTACGGAATTAAGGGAATTCTCACTAAGGTAGTGTGCTTATACCCCGATAGATGTTCGAATGAACAAGTTATCTCAAGAATGCTAAGTGGGGACCGAGATGGTTAGAGCCAGGAATGACTTCGGGATTCCCGTGGGAAGTATGAATACTTGAAGTTATTAGCTAGTTTTATGATTTGCTTTGTAATAGTTTTATGTAGTGAAATCTTTTGATGAATTGTAATTTGAAGTGTAGCGAAGTATATTTCCTTTACATTATTACTCAAGTTGTACCAATATAAAATGTATTACTCCGATGTGTCTCCTCCATGTGTTAGATGCCATATATAGTATCGAAACATTCGCGTGACTAAGATGGTCATTCCTAGGCTTTAATATTGTGTACGCAAACTACCACGTTTAGGGTACCCTTTGGGGTGTGACACCGACGGATACCCTAAACGTGGCATTCTGCCGTACACAATACTAAAGCATAAGAATGACTATCTCAGTCACATAAATGCTTCCATATCATGTACAAGGCGTACATCACAACCAAGGAAATGCATCGGAGTAGCGCAATTTATATTGATAATAATTAACTAACAGGGCAAAGAGAATATCTATCATAAAACATAAACATATTAAATTACAATTCTTAGGAGCATATTCCTCTATTATCTTCAAATTAAAATAAATAAACATCTTAGAATTTCCCAAAACACTAACATAGCATACATTACATATAAGGAACCTTACGAAATAACTTCATCTTATATTCCCATTGCCTTCGTAAAAGTTTAACAACCTCCCACGACTTCCTTAATGTCATGATCATCGATTAAAGCTACGGGTATACCTATGTCAACAAAATCTAAAGGGGTATAAACTACAACTAGCTTAGTGAGATAGTCCTTTTCATTCGCACTATGTTTCCAAACAAGTTCATTTAAGTTTTCACACATATGCTATGTGTACAATGCAACAATCACATGATTACGTAAATATATATAGTTCTTCGGAAACCATTTATAGAACGGATTTACCCCTCCATATCGAAGGTTAAGGAATTAGTGATGAAGATCCTCGATCTTCTACTACTAGTCCCCAGGTCCCCACCCAAAGTGTTCGGTCGGCTCAGCTCCGAACCTCGAGTCGCATTTCTCGGGCGATTTGGATTCTCTAGGAAGGAACATGGCTCGTGTCACAGCACGATAACAACCAATCCAACTCTACGCGTAGGAGTAGCAGCCTTCCGAAAGAGATGTGACTCGATGGATGCTATGTGTGAACGTTTTATTTTTCTTAAGCCAAACCTTATTAAGGTTTATTAGGGGGCAATCAATTAACTTAGCAAATAATAAACGGTCATACAAGTAAGTGAACAAAAACGCTTAAACAGGCAGTTTGAAGTTGCGATATTCTTAATTCTCATTTCATGCATAAACAAAGAATAACATATATACATATCCCCAATTTTCCATACATATCCCTTTTTATCTTTTCTTAGTATGCTAATGCCACTACATTACAAGCACAAGCAAGGTAACGAAATTAAGAGGAATAACTCACTCGTCCATTTCGCGATCTTCTTAGTCATAGTAATCCTCAGGAAGGGTAATATAGTATCTTTCGTCACCTAGACAAATAAAATATCAGGCATGAGTATTTCGTAGAAATTCGACTTAAACTTTCTATTTCTATTTCACTATGTTCGTCAAATTCGTATAGAATGAAATTCCAATTTAAAATGGCCATCACTTGCTCATTTTAACTCAGAATTTCACATATAATATACCATTTTCTACCTATTCAAAAAGATCTATCCATTTCTAGGGTTATATTTGTCATATAAGGTCATTTAGGTTCCAAAAACGTTGGGTAAAGATTTAAAACGAATATTTCTAGATTTTGCAAAACCATTTCCTAACTCAACTTCATTCAAAAAGCTTTTAGTAAAAATATAGATATATATATATATATATGATTGATAAATTCTTTTAGTATATAGACAAGCTCACTTTATAAGCAAAAATTCTAATGGTAGTGTCACTGTAAACCCCGGTTTTCTTACTAACCGAGTAAACTTCGTAAATTTGAAATCAAAACCCTAAATAGGATTAGTACTAGCAGCATAGGAATCCTAAGTCTGGCTTTTCTTCGATTTCTATATAAAAGAACCTCTATAGAATAATTTAAGGTGGATTATTATTTTATAGCATATTTCAAACCATACAAAGTTTTGATTTCAAAAAATTTTCTATTTCGGGCTTTCCTAAGCTCCATTACGGAAAAGCGAGCCTCAGAACTAGAAACTCAAAAAATTATTCTGAAATACTCGTTAGAACTGAAATTTTATAAGGATTTCAAAAATATATGTTTTATAATTTTTCGGGTCATAAAAATTACAGTTATAGCCTTTTTCCCGTATTTTCGTTACTATCGGTAAAGTAGATGTCTTATCTACTATTTATTACTATTCACAAGTACAACCTACTAAACACACACTCATACCCTAGTCTTACATCCTTACAAACACTCAATTATATTTTCTTTTCTAAGAATTTTTGTCTCTTAACAAATTATTACATTTAATACTTTTAATTACATATATTACATTTTGAAATAAAATCAAATCTCTCTCTCTCCCTTTCCCCTTGTGGCCAGCGCATATTCGCCCCATTTTTCCCCCAATTTGTTTTATTTTATCTCCTTTTATTACTTAAAAAAAAAACCCTAATTTCATCTAATATAAATAGTCTTTTATTTTTTTCTCTCCTTCATTTTATTTCATTTGTTTCAAAAAGCTCTCAAATTCTCTCCTCTTCCTCCCTCTTTGCCATGACACTCTACACCACACACACACGCCCACAAGCTTCATTCTTCTTCTCCATTTCTCATCTATTTCAAGCTTTAGGTGATGATTCTTAAGCCTTGCTACCATTTAATCTTGTAATGGCAAGATTATTCATAAGTGTTTTCACTCAAAGTCCCCATGAGCACTTGCTAGGGATAAAGAAAATGCTACTACATGAATACCAAGCCATCACAAGAGTAGATCTTGTGTTTGATCAAGTTTTTTGGTTGAGGATATTTCATGTTCATGTATGTAGGAGTGGAGTAAAGTAGAGATCTAGCATAAAAATTTCATGTTCATACTTTTAAGCTTCATTTCATGCATCATAAGTAGTAGATCTAGCTTTTATGCTTATACCATGCGTGACATTTATGATCATATGGAAGATTTATGTTTTCATGCATTCATACTCATGAAGGCTTTGTTTTAGGTATATAGATGTGGTAGTTGGTAGATCCTTAAGTAAATAAAGCAAGGAACTTACAAAGAAAAAGTTTTTGTTTGAAACGTCCAAAGACAAATTCGTATGATTTCAAGACCCTATTTTAAAAACCCTTTTATCAATTTTAAAACTCATGTTTTATGTGAAAAATGAAGGGTATAGGTAATAGGTATCATTAAGTAGTGATTTTTGTAAGTTGAAATGAGTTTTGATGAGATTAATGTATAAAACAAAAAGTGGAATCTAGATGGAAAATTTTGAGTTAGTACTCAACATATGAAATTAGTAATTTTGAATATAGGTCATAAGAACACCTCTCATCTAAGTTCAAAATAGAATTTTTATGTATTAAATGGAGTCCTTAAGTAATAGGTATCTTAAAGTCTTAAGTTTTAATGCATTAAACAAGTGTTTCCCAAAAGAATAATTCAAAAATTTAATTTCAAGAAATTTGGATTTTTGGATGAATCCTATTTGAAACCATATTTGCAAAATGTAAAATGCAAGTTTTTATGTAGAAATGAAGGCTTGGATAATAAGTATAATGAAGACACAATTTAGACAAGGATAGATTGATTTCCTTAAAGAAATAACTCCAAAACAAATGAGATGGTCTAAGCTAGGAAACTAGTTTTCTTGAAAGTGTATAGTCATGGAGTTATACAAATAAGAAGTTTCTTAATTTTCCTTTTTGGTAATTAATGTCAAAAGCATGCATGCATCAAGTTCATATCGTATCATTCGTTATAGGAAATCATCGATATTTCATGTGTAGTTGATTTCTCTCCATGGTTGAGTGAGTTCATTTCTTAAATAGTTGTGCTCATGTATGTGCTTGTACTCGTAGTAGCATTAGAATTAGGAAAAGATAAAATTATGATGATTGTGACATAATCTTGGTCGAATGAATGATAAGTATATTGAGACGAGACTTGTTGATAAATCATTGTATGATCTAGTATAGACTTGGATTGTTTGAAATTCCCTATGATCGCACTTTATCTGCCTAATTAATATGCCACGATTATATGAATAAATTGTGCATGCATATCATGTAGTGAGTCACATTGCATGAGTTGTTATACCTTTGTGGGAAGAAGGCATAGTAATTCAGGTAACAAGGGGCCGGTAAACTCGATTGTTGGTGGATGGGCCGAAATTGAAAAGTGCGTGGGTGGGCACCTGTATAAACCAAAGAAAAAAATTTTAAACGTGGTGGATGGGCACCTGTATCAACCATAATAAGAAGTGAGAATTATTTAAATGATGATCGTATGGGCCTGAAACACCTAACCCCGAATGGAGGTCGTAAATCCATTCAACATAAGATTTCCGGATGGTCATATGTATTATATCCTCATATGCTTGTGCATTCATATGGTTGCTAATGACTTGTCTATTATATACTATTGTTGAGTATTGAATATTTGGAATTGAATCTCACTAAGCCTGTAGCTTACACCCCAATAGTTTTGTTGTGGTGTTCCTATTATTTGGGGTTGTTCCGAAAGAACACTTTTCACAGGGTTATCTTTTGGATGAAGGAGCTTTTGAAAATGTCGGGACCTAGCTAGAGGCGTGGACTTCTAGAAAAATCTCTTTAACATAAACCCTAATAATTGTAATATGGTTTAGACCGGATATACTTCCATTATTATTTTGATGGCGGTATACCCCCTTGACTTTTGTAAAGACTTAACTTATTTGTTTCGTTGTGATTTCTATTTTTAATGCTAATGTGTGCCTTCTTTAGATTATTCGATTCAAAGTGAGATCCTAAAAGTTGTGCAAGTACACCTTACACCCGGTATGTAAACTTATGAGGTAACTAAGGTTGTCATACTGAAGTTTAAATATTGAGTGTGGTGGACTGTCGTGTTTTGGGTACCCTTTGGGGCGTGACAATCTCAATAATTTATTTCATAAAACAATTCATTTTGAGTTGTCAAAACTTTAACTTTGACAATTTCTTTTCAAGTATTTTGAAGAAACTTTATATTTTAATAGGTTATTATAAATGAGTATATTCTTATTTTATTTTCTTTATTCGTTTTCAAAAAACGAGTAAATTTTCCTTTAACCTTAGTCTTTCATAAATTTTACTTCTAGGGATAAAAGATCAAAGTTATCAAAAGTGTATTAAGTTGTTGAAAACCTATTTATAAATTTGTATTTAGAATGGTTTTAGAAAATTGGTCTTTCCTTCTTATATTTCTTGTTTAAAATACAAGTTCTTGTTTTCCAAAATTTGATATTTCATTTCCTCTATTTTATTTGGAAAGAATCCTTTTTATTGATAAAAATCATTTGTAAATAAATAATTTTCTTCATTAGAAACTTGAAAATAATTATTTTCCTAAGTGAGTTTATAACTTTATGGGTTGAATTCACCTTAACTTTGAAAACTAGTTTGTTTCTTAGTTTTGTTATGGAGTTAAAAAGAGTTTAATCTTTAAGTTTTTTGTGAGAACTTTGAAAACTAACAAATTATTTTACTAAAACATAGGTTACCATAATATACAAAGAAAGTATTTACTTCTTATGTTTCCTTGGTAAAGCTATCTTTGTTATTTAAGAAAACTTTGAGAAAATTTGTATTACTCTATATCTATGTTGTTGATAATAACTCCATTATTTTGTGATAAGTCACATAATAGAAAATCTAGTTTTAAGTTCTTTTAATAAAGTAAAATTCTACTTTTAAATTAGTTCAGACAATATCATTATGTAGATGCAAGTATTACGAGCATGTAAAATAATAAGAATATGAGAACATACTAGAAATAAATAATAATAAGCAAAATAATAAAAATATCAAGTATTGGGAACCTTAGCTTCATCTAGGTATCCCGGTCAAGTATTGGAAGCCTTAGCTTCATCAAGGCATCCCGAGACTAAGAATAGACTAGTCCTAAAAAGAATAAAGAAAATAAGAAAAGATTATTTTGACTTGATATGGACAAGTCTAAGAATAGTCTTAAAGAAATAGCATGAAATAAATAAATTGCAAAGCATGAAATTAAATAAATAACAAGTGAGCTTATATGCCCTAAAGATTATATATAAATACATAAATATATTTAGTTAGATATGAATAATAAAATCAACATAACAACATAATAAAATGGGAAGTTCATGTGCAAGAACAAAATATGAACATATTGTTGCTTTTACTACTCATATGAGTTTCAAAACAACACCATAGTATTGTTAAGTTACATGACATGGGTAAATAAATAGTTGGAAGAAGATTACTTAAAGTGTTTATATGGTATGAAGATGGTAGATGAAAGGGGGTATTATGTGAGTAGTGATATATGGTAGATAGTTTGTGTATAAAGAATGAATTTTGTGAAGAATTGGTTTAAGAGAGTTTTGGTAGAGAGAAATCTTAAAGAGAGGATTTGTTGAGAGATTTTAAGAGAGTTTTGAAAGTGAAATGAATTGTGTGAAAGAATGAAGGAGGAAGGGAGTATTTATAGAATTTTGAAGTGAAAATTAGATGTAATTAAATTAATTGAAAAAGAAATTAAATGAGGATGAAGAGAGAGGGAGGAGTGGACGACAACATCAAAGAGAGAGAGAGAAGTGATAAAAAAAAATAATTTTAGAAGAAAAGTGTAAGAGAAGGTAGTAAGAAAAAGTAGAGATAGAGGAATAGTAATGAATAGTAGAAAAGTACTATGAATGGTAAACTAGACAATTAAAGTACCGGTAGTGATAAAAATACGCGTATAAATGCGATATCTGTAATTTTTAGCTACCAAAAAATTCTGAAACTGATATTTTTGAAAACCTTATATTTTTACAATTCTATTGGTATTAACGGTATATTTTTGCCATCCGGTGTATCAGGGCACGGTTTTTGAAAACTGATCCCATTCAGATCCGAAGGACACTAGAATTTTGTGAATCTGATATTTTTCAGCTTTTCTATATTATTATGAACTATTATCAATAATTATTTCCATTTCGTTGTTTAGGGTTTAAGAGCGCGGGATTGCCAGATCTTAAACACTAGGGTTTGTTTGTATGCTTTGTTGGCTTTTAGGGTTCCAGTGTTGTTGAGTTATTTGTAAGATCATATAATTTTGGAGTTTTGACCATATTATATTTTTAGTTCGATATCTATGATTTATCTCATTTTATTTGTGATTATTTAATACTTTTTAGTTCGTAGGATCGTTTAACCGAGTCTAAGGTTATGAGTTGACTTAATTTGACTTTTGGTAAAAATTGAAATTTCTATTTTTAAAATTCATTGAGGGTTTTAAGATGTTAGCATTTTGTTGTCGAGCGTTATTTGGATATATCGTTTTGATTTGCCTTTTAGGAATCGGGCAGATGATTTGATTGGCGTACGGATGTTGATTCAACCGATAGTTGGATTTTATATTTTGTTTCGAGGGTTCTCATTTTCTCAAGACTAAGAACTCTCGTTTTTTATTTTATTTAAAATTAATTTTTAACTTGGTTTGATTTTTAGGGTTTCGATTCCGGTGTTTGACTCTTAAGATTATTTTCTAAGAATTATAAAATTTTCAGGGGTTTATAGATGAATTACTCAAAGGAATCAAGTTGGAGATTCCAAAGTTTTGGGATGAAGATGTTTTGGGATGGATTTTCAAAGTAGAGCAATTTTTTTATTTCCATCATATTGAGAGAGATCAACGTATTCAGATCTGTTCTTTTGCAATGGAGGGAGATGCCTTACAGTTTTACAAACATTTGTTCATCGACAGGCAACTGACAACTTGGGATCAATTTGTTGAATCTTTATAGGCTCGTTTTGAACCATCAACTTATGAGGATGTCTAAGGTTTGTTGACGCAATTGACTCAAGTCTCAATTGTTTCTCATTACCAAACCCAGTTTGAGACTCTGTCGAACTGTGTATTGGGTTTGACTAAATTATTTCTTGTTAGTTGTTTTGTTTTTGGGTTAAAACTTGCCATCAGAAGAGAGGTTCAAATAAATAGACCCAAAACTATGACAGATGCTATATGGCTTGCTCGAATGTATGAGGATAAATTCAATGATCAATCTAATACATTCAAGCCAGTATATTCATCACAATCGGGTTTTAAAACAAATCCTATTACATTTCAAAAGAATGTTCCTAGTAGTAATCAAAGTTACTCTGAAAATTTAGGTCTTTCTATTAAGAAGTTGTCTCATGAAGAAATACAACAACGAAGAGAGAAGGGACTTTGTTTTAATTGTGATGAAAAATTTAGCAAGAACCATAAATGTAAAGCTAAATTTTTTATTTTGCTTGTCGATGAAGATGAAGATAATGTTGTTGACAATTATGTACAAGAAGAGATTGAGTACTTATCTGAGTTAGATGATGTTGCTGCCTCTAGAACTATTAGTTGTCATGCTTTGAATGGAGATATAGTTCCTAAAACATTAAGATTCAAAGGGTCAATAAATAATATGACATTATCCATATTAATAGATTCTGGTAGCACACATAATTTTGTGCAATCCAGAGTTGCAAAACACTTGGAACTTATAGTGTCTCCTACCCCTAAATTTCAAGTAGCTATTGGGAATGGCTAGAAACTTGTGTGTGAAGGCCTTTGTAGAGATGTTACTGTGTTGATTCAGGGTTATAAATTTGTTGCTACATTTTATGTGTTAACAATACATGGTGTGGATTTAGTACTTGGGGTGCAATGGTTACAAGATCTAGGGTCTATTACCATCAATTACAATGATTTAACCATGAAGTTTCAACATAAAAAGAAATATATTGTTTTACAAGGAGATACTTACCAGACAGGCAGTCAAATTTCACATCATCAATTGCACAGATTGTTTGAGACAAACATAGTGGCTTCTTGTTTCTATCTAGTGGCTCATATGGATAAAGGATCATCGGATACCACTAGCAATTATTCGCTAGAGGAAGTATTGGGTAGATTTCCTCGTGTTTTTGAAACACCATCATCATTGCCACCCTTGCGGGATGTTCAACACTGAATATATCTAAAAAGTGGTGTTTCTGTTGTAAATGTAAAGCCTTACTGTTATCCATACTTTCAAAAATCTGAAATTGAGAAGCAAGTCAAAGAGATGCTTGATCAGGGACTGATTCAATGTAGCACCAGTCCTTTCTCATCTCCCGTTCTATTAGTAAAGAAGAAAGATGGAACTTGGCTCTTTTGTATTGATTATAGGGCTCTCAACGAGGCCACAATTGAAGATGAATTTCCCATCCCAATAGTAGATGAGCTTTTGGATGAGTTGCATGGAGCTACTGTGTTTTCAAAGTTAAACTTAAGGGTAGGGTACCATAAGATTAGGATGTTTCTTGATGACATTCCTAAGACAGCATTCCGCACATATGAGGGTCATTATGAGTTTATCATAATGCCTTTTAGCTTATGTAATGCTCCAGCAACTTTTCAAGCTATCATGAATAGAATATTCAAACCATACTTAAGAAAAAATTTTATTGTGTTTTTCGACGATATTCTTATCTACAGTATGGATTTGACTTCAGATTTAGCACATTGGACTATGGTATTGACTATTTTGCAAAACAATACCATGTATATCAAGAAATCAAAGTGTAAATTTGGTCATTCACAGATCAAATACTTAAGAGATGTTGTGTCTAGCCAGGGAGTTCAACCTAAATCTAGGAAAATTTCTACTATTAAAGATTGGCCAATTCCTCACAATCTCAAACAATTACGAGCATTTTTGGGTCTTATTGGTTGCTATAGGCATTTTATCAAGTCTTATGCAAACATTGCCAGTCCACTTACTAATCTACTTAAGAAGGCTAGGTTTGTTTGGGATTCAACAGCAACTAAGGCATTTGCTGCTTTGAAGTTGGCATTATTACAAGCTCCTATTTTGGGATTACTAAACTTCAAGAAACAATTTATTGTGGAAACAAACGCTTCAGGAAGTGGAATAGAGGCAGTGTTATTACAAGAAAAGACACCTATTGCTTTCTTTAGCAAGAAGCTATCATTACATTTGCAGTAGGCATCCACTTATGTCAGGGAGCTCCATGCAGTAGTTGAAGCTATTAGGAAATGGCGTCAATACCTTCTAGGATCTCATTTTGTCATCAAAACGGATCACAGGAGTTTGAAAGATTTGTTGACTCAAGCAACTTAGACACTTGAACAACATAAGTATATGACAAAATTATTGGGTTATGACTATACTATTGAGTACAGATCAGGTCAAGAGAATATCATAGCATATGCTCTTTCCAGATAATTTGATGGACTCTTTCAATATATGGCATTTTCCATGCCTCATTTTTCATACATTGACACTTTGAAGCAAGAATACAATTCTTTACCAGCTTTTCAGGATATTATTTCTAAGTTAGAACAGGGAGTTTCGATGAAATTGCAATATATTGGAAGAATGATTTGCTTTATTTGGATAACAAGTTATTTTTAGTACCCAATCCAAATTGATTCCTCAGATTTTGACTAAGTTTCATTCAATTCCGGTAGTAGAACATTTTGGGGTCTAAAACTCTTAAGAGGATAGCAACACAGTTTTATTAGGTGGAACAAAAGCGTGATGTGGAATTATTTGTCAGAGGATGCCTATTTGCCAACAGACTAAATTAGTTATGGGATATACCTTGAGTGTTGCTAGCTCGAAATAGCCTTGTCTCTTGTTACATGCATCATAAAAACACAATAGAACTCTGTGAGTTAGGGTTTGGAATACACGAGAGAAAGAGGGAGAAAGTTCAGAGACTTATCTTGAGAGGCTATTGAGAGTGAGCGTGTGAGCCGATTAGGGTTAGAAGAGGGAGTGTGGCTGGGCTTATATCACGACCCTATAAGAAAATGAAAGGTGGATGTTGGGGTATTTATAGATGAAGAAAAGAGAGAATTAATGATAGAAAAATAAATGAAAAAGAAATTGAAAATGAGTGAGAAAGGGAGAGGGTTGTAGTTGCACATGCAAGGGAGAGAGATAAAAATAAAAACTAAAAAAGAAAAGTGTAATAAAGTGTAGAAGAAGTTAGGTAAAACATGGTAAAAAGTAGTGTTGGTCATAAAATGTAAGAAATAGGTATGTAAAAGTAGGTGTAAGAAAAAGTGAGAGAGATGAATAGTATGAAGTGAGATAAAGTGAAATTATTACTGATAGATATAAAATACGTGTATATTAGCTATATCTAATATATTTTATAACCCAAAATTTTTTTATTTAATATTGTATAGGTATTTTAATAATTTTCTAGTATAAAGTGTTTATCAAATATTTTTTCCTTATTTTGCATATCGATATTCGAGTATGTAAATTGATTCTTTAAAGGCTTGAAATGATGGAAATTTTAGAAAATCTGATCATTTTAGGGCATATGTTATATATTAGGTTCATATTTCAAGTTCACAATATTTTTCTAATTAATTTAGTATTTTATGGTTTTTGAAGTTTTCTGATCGAGTCTTAGGTTCTTATGATTTAAGGTTGACTCAGTTTGACTTTTAAGGTTTCGATTCCATTTTTAATTCTAAAGTTTCACTTATAAGATTATCATTAAATTTTGGGAGTTTAAAATTATAGAAATTTTTTCTTATTAAATATTATTTGGATATACTGTCTCAATTTACATGTTACAGATCAAATAGATGAATTACTTAGCGTAGGGTTTTCAGATCGATTATGTTATTGGATCATTTTGATGGAGATATGTTTTAGTTAAGTGATTTTTCTCTAAGGTTTTAGGCTTTATCTCATTCATCTGATGTCTTAGAGTTATTGACTCTTTATCTGATCCCATTTAAGGTTTATAGGTTTCTAAATTTTGGGGATCCGGTTTTAATTTAACTTATATAATACTTTAAGGTTATAAGATTTATTTGATTTGATCTAAGAATTCTAAGGTTTGTGTCTGATTTGATATGGTTTAGAATTTTGGTTCTAAAATGAATTCTAAGGTTCACAATGTGTTTTATTTATTTTATTAAAATTCTAATTAATTTGCTAATATGATTTCGACCTGTATTATTTAATTAATATCATACTATTTTCTTGATTTGCATGTTTCTTATTTTCTATTATATTTATCTAATATAGTATTTAACATATCAAATGATTTGTTTGATACGTAGTTTGTGCCAATAATTATAAGCTTTCCTAGGTAATTAGCCCTAGAATCTTGTTATGTTATAGGCTATATTGATATAATGATTACGTATATTATTACCATAATTGTTAAATTATAATGGTACTTATTACAATAGTTCACTAATATTACAATACTAGTTATAATATATTTATAAATCATATAGAATTTGTAATATACAAATAAATAAGTTATAATGAAGGATAGAAGTGAAATTTAAGTGTTATTAAAAGGGTAATTTTGTCTTTGAATAGGTATGTAAACCCCCGAAGTTTTGAATTCAAATTAAAGCTTAAACCCTAATTAGAAGTCAACCGGATTTCTAAAAATCAACAAAACCCTAGTTTACCGTAATCGCTTAAGTCCGACATTCCCGTTTAAGAAACTCGAAGAGAGTAAGAAAGAGTTTAGTGAGTAGAATAGTTTGTAATTATCCAAGGAAGCTTAAAAAGATCAGTTTAGTAAAACTACGACTCGTTTTGAACCCGATCGGACACAGTTCTTGAAAAACTTGTCTCGGAGCTCGAAATAGTAAAAATATTCCGAATATACCATTAGACTCGTAAAAATGTAAGATTTTCAAAAATATCAATTTCATAATTTTTCGGTAGCTAAAAATATCAGATATCGCATTTATACGAGTATTTTCTTACTACCGGTATTTAAATTATCATGTCTACTTTACATTACACTATTTACTACTATTCTACACTATTTATCTATCTCTACTTTTTCTTACAACCTACTCTTACAACTCATACACCTATTTCTTACAAATTTTCATTTCCAATACAACCTCACATATTTCATATCTTATTTTTAATTAATCAAAAGACAAAAAAAAAAAATTCTCTTCCCCATTACACCAAAATTGCGCTGGCCCCCTCTTTCTTTCCCTTAATTTTTTTATTTTTCATTTATTTAATTAACACAAATTATTTCCCACATTTTTCTATAAATACCCCCTCATACTTCCACTTCTTTCACACTTCTCTTCTACTAAAGTTACTATACTAAAATTCTCCAAGAATTTCCTCTCAAGAAGCTCTTCCAAGATTAGTTCTTTTAGGTAAAATTTCTTCAAGAATTTCATATGTTCATTTACTTAGTATGAGCTTAGTGTGTGTTTTCTAAAACCATGAAGGTTAAAAAAGCAATAATAGGTTCATACTTTGTTTTTGTTCATAATCTAAATTCCTTATGTTGTTTTCATGTTTATAACTACCTAATATATCTATATAGCTATATACATTATTTAGAGCATATAAGCTCATTGTTTTGCAATTTATTTACTTTCCTTACAATTTATTTACTTTCATGTTATTTTTAAGACTAGTCTTTCTAGTCTTAGACTTGTTGTCACGCCCCGAAGGGTACCCTAAACGTGGCAGTCTGTCGTACATAATATTAAAGCCTAAGAATGACCACCCCAGTCACGCTAAGGCTTCCATATTATGTACAAGGCGTCTAACACATGGAGGAGACACATCGGAGTAATACATTTTACGTTGATATAGCTTAAGTAACAATGTAAAGGAAATACAATTTACTATACTTCAGATACAAATCGCTATACTTCATACACGAATCACTATACTTCAAATACAAATCATTACACTTCAATTACATTCATCAAAAGATTCCACTTCATAAAACTATTACAAGGCAAATCATAAAACTAGCTGATAACTTCAATCATTCTTATTCCTTGCCGAAATCCCAAAGTCATTCCCGGCTCCAACCAATTCGGTCCTCACCTTGCATTCTTGAGATATCCTGTTCATTTACACCACTATTGGGGTATAAGCTACACTAGCTTAGTGAGAATTCCCTCAATTCCGTACCATAACAAGCAATGTTATAATCAACCATATGCTATGTATGAACAAACACATGAGCAAGCAATTATGCATGGGTATCCGGAACCCACACACAGAACGGATTTACGCCCTCCGTATCTTGGGTTAGGGATGGTATTGAAGTCTACACGACCGCTGCTAGTCCCCAAGCCCTCGGCTCATAGCACTCGCCTCGGCTAGGCTCACACATGGAATGCATCCCCGATGCGCCTTAGTTTCCTATGAATGAGCTCTGATCCCGGGTCTCATTATCCAAACGAGTCCTCGGACCATACCGATCGACCTGCGTAGGAGTAGCACGCTACCAAATGCAATATGTCCGATGCGATGCATGACCAATTTAATTTTTGCTTAGGTCAAAATATTTATACGTTCTTTAGAGTGACCAGCCAATATCATACACATAACAGAAATAATATGAACAGTGCAGTTATCCAATCAAATCGTGGTTTCGATATGCTTTAGTATTCTTTGGCATACATTCATCACAGCCTCATCATATATCCCATCCCCGTTCATATCGGTTTTTATCTTGTTCCTATAATTCTAATGCAACTAACTACAAGCACAATCAAGGTAACAAAACAAGGAGAAAACTCACTCGGTCATTGGATCACCGGTCTTCTAGTAATAATAATCCGGTGGTAGGGAATCGTCGAATTCGGGATCACCTAAAAAGGAAGAAATACTCTAATAAGTATTTCAACTCAAACTAATCCAAACGATTTTATACGAACTATCAAATTCGTAATTCGCGTCCTACGCGGGAATTCTAACTTAAAACGGCCATAACTTGGTCATTTTAACTCGGAATCTCGCAAATTATATATCGATTTCTATCTACTTCGAAAGATATATCTATTCCTAATATTATATTTAAGTTTTGAAAACTTTGAAGCTTTGAAAAGTTCGGATCAGATTAGGGCAGCAACAATTTCCAAGTCCGAAAAATAGTTTTGTAAATGTTTGTAATGTTCCTACTATATAGATTAGCTATACATGTAATATGAATGATTCCCTAACATGAATGACATGAGACGAGCTTAATGTATGCATGATCTTGATGATTCTTGCTAAAAGAAAATTTTATAACTCCTTATATTACAAGACTTCAAGGATAACCACTTTTACGAATACTAGTTTCCTAGCTTTGATTATTTCCATTTGTTTTGGATCTATTACTTAAGAAAATATAATTTTTTGTTAAAATTGAGTCTTCATTATATATTACTTATGACCTTCATTTCTACATAAAAATTTCTATTTTACACTTTGTAAATATGTTTTCCAATATGATTTACTCAAAAATCCGAATTTTGGAAAATTTCATTTCTTGCATATTTCTTATGAGAAAACTTGTTTAATGCATCAAAATTTGAAGCTTTACTATATCTATTGTCTAAGGACTTCATTTAACACATAAAACTTGCAATTTGAGTTCAAATACTAAGTGATTACATATGCATCATCTCAAATTACGAATTTGACAATTTGATCACTAACTCAAAATTTTCCATTTTAATTCCATTACTTGTTTTACACATTACTCATGCCTAAACTCATTTTAACTTGTAAAAATCATTGCTTAATGATATCTATTACCTATATACTTCATTTTTCGCATAAAACATGAGTTTTGGAGTTGATAAATGGGTTTTCAAAATTGGTCTTGGTTGGGATCCGAATTTAGAAAATTTATTTGTGGTCATATCTTTTGATAAAATCTATCTAAGCTTATGAAAATCCATTCCTTACCTATCATATATTATGAGCCTTTCATTTCTTGAATAAAAACTTCATTTTTGAGTTGGAAAACATGTTTTTAAAATAGGCCTTGGCCAAAATCCGAAAATATAATTTTTATTTTGAAAATCACTTTTGATTCTTGTAGAAAGAAGTCTTGATGATATACATATATTAAGCCTTCATTTTCTTAAGTAAAAATTACATTTTAACACTTGGAAAGTGGTTTTTAAATGGGGGTCTTGCCAAAATACGAATTTCACAATTTTGTTTGAGTTCAAAACTAGGATCTATACTTAACATGAACATAAACATAAAACAAATGCATGGTAATAAGTTATAAACATCATAGATCTAAACTTTACTTATCAAAATCTTTCATTTATGGTATCTATACCCTAAGCCCTTCATTTTAAATGAAAAATACACATTTTGAAGTTGAAAAACAACTTTTCTAAATATGACTCCATTTTCATCCGAATTTTCAAAAATTATTTTTGTTGAAAATACAATAGATCTTGAGTTTCCTAAAGCTTTCTTACTATCATCATGCTTTTACAAGCCATCCATGAACATAAAACAAAGTCTAATGCATTTTATGAACTTAAAACTCTAGATCTAGTTTTCTAAACTAGTTATAAGTGCATGAACACATGTGGATGATGGATCTATGCATAAATCATAAGAAATAACAAATATAACAACTTAAATAACAAGATCTATGGCATAAACGAAAATCAAAGCTACAAAAATTTAGATCTACAAAATAAAACACTTTAAACAAGAAAATACCTATAATACAAGATAATAAAAGTGGAGAAGAGAGCATTTCATTTTTGGCATCATCATCCTAAGCTTTTAAGCTTATGGAAGGTCATTTGATGCATGAAACTTCCATTACACTTTACCTATATCACCTATGAAGCTTTGGGAAGAAGATTGGCTTAGAAATCTTTAAAAATGAAGTGTGGAAGCCATGAAAGAAGAAAGAGGCAGCTTGTTTTTCATGGAGGAACAAGAAGAAATGAAGAAGAAAGAGAGGAAAAAAGAGAGAAAGACTAAAGAATGAAAAAGGAAGGAATGAGTAAATGAAGGAGAGAGAGAAATTAAGTGTATTAAATAAATGAATGAAGAAAAAAATAAAACAAGGCAGATTTTGGGGAGGGAGGACAGCTTCCACGTGAATTAGAGAGAGAGGAGAGAGAGTGTTGTTTGAAATTTGACTTAAAATTGAATTGTATAATTAATGTGTAATGTAACTTTCTTAAGAAGGAGTAGAAAATAATTAAATTGGTCAAAATGGAGTAAATGAAGGACAATGGCAGCCATAAATAGGGTCAAAAATCTGCCATGAATTGATATAATAAAGTGTAAAAAGATTGAAGTGAAAAAGAAGTGATGTGTGAAAGGTGTACTTGAAAATATGGGTTGTAAGAGTACTTTTTTAATAAAATAAAACAAAATAAAATAAAATTAGAAAAAATTATTCCAAATAATTGTAGCAGATTTTTCATAATTAAAATTAAATAATTATTTGAATTATTTTAGTATTTTAACAAATATGTTACCGTTATGATCAAAATACGCGAATATGGGCTATAAATAATATTTTTATAACCCGAAAAATTATAAAAATTATTTTATGAAAATAAAAATATTTTTCAATTATTAAATTATTTTATTTTATATTTAGTATCGGGTCTTAAATAGAATCTGATCCCGTAAAGACCCGAAACGAACTAAATTTTAGAAAAACAAAATTTTCTATAACATATAAAATATTTATCTAAAAATATAAGACTTTATAGGAATAATAAAATTTTGTAATAAAATAAAAATGAATAGTGCAAAAGACTAATCAATTACCGGTAATAATGGAAATACGATTAAAAGGTTATAACTGTAACTTTTATAACCCGAAAAATTATATAACTGATATATTTAGAAATCTTATGAAATTACGAGTCTAACGGTACTATTGGTATATTTTTTATATCTCGAGCCTTGGGACACGTTTTTCGAAGTTTGTATCCGAACGGGTTTGAAATAGGTCGAAAATTTACCAATCTGATATTTTTAAACAAACTCATATTACTATGAGCTATTCTACATATTTAAACTACATCTCGGCCTCTAGGGTTAGGAGCGCTATATTGTCGGACTTACACTATTGTATTCCGGTTAGGGTTTCCGGGTGATTTTCCAGTTTAGACCTTTGCCAATATGGAAACTGATATTTATGTTTATAAAACATATTTAATTTGAGAAATTTATTTTAAATTTTATTTTTATAAGTATTTAATATCTCTTAATGTCTTCGAAATTCTTGAATTGAGTTATATTTTCAAAAGTCAAACATTATTTACTTTTTAATAATTTGTTTTTGGGCTTTATATTACCCGATTTTATAAGTTGGAGTCATGTATGGAATTTGTCATAGTAGTGGTTTTGGAATTGTAGTATGTTGAGTTCTTACTTTGTTTTTGAGAATTCTTATTTTTCCCAAGATTCGGAAATTTTTCGAATTCGTTCATGATTTAAGACTGGTTGAAATTCGGTTTTAATTTGGAGTGATTTTTAGGGTTTATTTTCGAAGTTCATCTTGAAATTATTTATTGAAATTTTCCGGAGCTTACACTTGTCCTCATCAAGTCAAAACATTTTTTTTCTGTTAGGAACTAGTCTTTTCTTAGTCCCGGGATACCTTGAAAAAGCTAAGGTTCCAATACTTGATTTATTTCTTATTCTTTTAAGTTATTATGTTTCTTTATGTTTTCATAACTTTTTGATTCATATTCATGCATGAACATAATGGTTTTGTCTCAACAAAATAAATGAAGAAATGTTTTCTTAAAATAAAGATTCTTTTCTAGAAATAAAAGTAGGAAGTTAATGTTTTTTCTAAAAACTAGGAAGTCATCTTAAACAAACTTAGAGGAGTTCATAAGGAATTTTATAAACATACATTGTAAACCCCTAAATTTTCGAAATCGGTTTAGCATAAAACCCTAAACCGGAAGTCAAACGGAACCCTAAAAGTCAACAAAACCCTAGTTTACCGTATCCAACTAAATCCGGCATTGCCGTTTTCCTTAGCCCTAGAAAACGAAGTTAGGATAATTAGCTAAAAAAGTTCATAATAACAATAGGTTTTATAAAAATTTTAGTTTCGTGAAATCCGGGTGTCCTTCGAACCCGATCGGACACAGTTCTCGAAAAATGTGTCCGAAAGCTCGGAATAGTAAAAATATTTCGAATACACCGTTAGACTCGTAAAAATATAAGTTTTCCAAAAATATCAGTTTCGTAATTTTTCGGTAAGTAAAAAATAACAGATATAGCTATTATACGCGTGTTTTCTTACTACCGGTACTTTAATTGTCAATCTACTTTACATTACACTATTCATTACTATTCTACACTATTCTTTTATCTCTACTTTTTCTTACACCTACTCTTACACTCTACAAAACCTATAATCTTAACTTTTTACCTTTCTCATAACTTTATATCACATCTACCTTACATATTACATCTTTATTTTTTCAAAAGTCAAAAAAATAAAACAAAACACCCTCCCATGCATGGCCGGCGCCCCCCCCCTCTCTCAATGCCCTCAATTTGTTTTAATTTCACTTTATTTTAATCACACAAAAATCACTCCTCAATTTCCTATGAATACCCCCCTTCTCTTTCACTTCTTTCACACCACTTCTACACTAAAATTACTCTCTCAAAATCTCTCAAGAATTTCTCTCAAGAAGTTCTTTCAAGAAGTCCTCTTTAGCTCATCTCCTTTAGGTAAAAGTTCTTCAAGAAGTTTCCATGTTCATCTACTTAGTATGAACTTAATGTGTGTTTTCTAAAACCATGAAGGTTAAGAAAGCAACAATAGGTTCATACTTTGTTTTGTCCATAATCATAATTCCTTTATGTTCATGTTTCTTTTATATTCATTTATGTTTCTCTTATGATCATTTATGTTTCTTTTATGTTCATAATTATCTACTATATCTATATAGCTATATATACTATTTAGAGCATATAAGCTCATGATCTTGCAATTTATTTACCTTTCATGCAATTTATTTACTTCAATGCATTTTATTTATTCCGAGTTGTTTTTAAGACTAGTCTCTACTCTTAGACTTGTCCTCATCAAGTCAAAACAAGCTTTTCTTTCTTTTAATTTATATGGGACTAGTTTACTTCTTAGTCCCGGGAGCCTTGAAAAAGCTAAGACTCCAATACTTGACTTTATTATTATGCTTTATGTTATTTTGGTTATTATTATCCTCATAATCATGTTCATTTAGATTGTTGTCCAAAAATTTTATTTTCTAAAGATAATTAAACAAAAGAAGGATTTTTGTCACTTGAAAATAAGTTTATGAAGCATAAAAATATATAAGATAACAAAAATAAACTCATTCCTTTTCATGTTACAAAAAGAACTCACTATAATTTTATAAACTACTTTTACTTTAAAAAGCCACTTAGATCCTTATTATCCCACCTTGTTTTTCAAAAGAAAATATTTTGTTGACAAAAACGGTTCTTTTCATAAGAAAGAAAATAAGATGGATGACTAAGGAAATTTTTAAGTAAGGACCTTTGCAAATAAATAGACAAAGAAAATTTATGGTTTGAAAATAATAAAGTTATTTCTTTTCAAGTTACAAGACGAAGTTAATAAGATTATAGAAATTAGTTTCTCTACAAAAAAGTCCTTATTTGTTCCACACTGTTTTTATGAAGAAAACCGATTTTCATGCATGGATGATTATTTTTGAAAAATATGAGACATAAGAAAAAGAATGAGAAATATCAAGTAAGGATTTTTGCAAAACAAGTAAATAAAGGAATTTACACAAGAAAAATGAAGAATAGCATATTTCCTAGAGAACTTCAAATATAGTATTAATGTAACTTAGAAAGTAGAAAATTTTATTTTCAAAGATCACTTAGAAAAAGATAAATAAAACCAACATAAAACGTTTTTAAAAAATAAAAAAAACAAGGTATTCATTTCAAAGAAATTTTCAAAAACAATTTTCGAAAAGCTTCAAACCAACATTGTTTTACCTAAGAAAAATAAATTGGACAACAAGACACTTGAGCATGCTTAAATATGAGTTATATAGTTATAAAAAGAGAATTTTTCAACTATATAGATAACTAAGAAGCTGTCGAGCCTGGATTTTTTTCCACTTATCTTAATCTGGTTCATTTCTCCTAACCCGATTCACATTAAACCCGAACCCATTTAACATGAATCCTCGACTAGGGGTTAAAAGAAATTTTTGAAAACTTTTTAGAGTCGCCACCCGATATAAATCGGGAAAAAATAAAAGCTAGGATTAATGGGTCGGTTGATCCTAACTTAGCTACTAGTCTGCGAAAATTTGATTTAAAAAAAAACCAAACTTTTAAAACCAGATATCATGGATTCGGGGGCTAACCTAGTAAAACCAAATTTGTTACCACTTTTGGAATTTTAAATTTATAATTTATCCTTTTCATGCTCAAAAAAAAAAATAATTAAAACATTATAGCACAAATATTTACAAATCACATTATTCATTTTTTTTTATTTTTATGTGCTTTTATTCATTTTTATTTTTTATTATCTTTTTTTTAGAACATGAATAACAACAATATATTTCTTTTTTTTTTTTAAACTTATATTTACAAAAGAATTATTCACAATATTAAAAAAACAAAACATTTTTTTATTTTTTATGTCGCCCCGCAGGTGCCTACATACTCGCTAATCGAGATCAGACAAAACGTAGTTCTTTTAAAAAGAACCTTAATTTGTTGATCAATTTTAATTTTTTGAACTCTTTTCACTTTAAATTCATTAAATTTTGATTTTTTTTGTGAAAACCATTTTTGATGATCCTATGATCTAATCAATTAGTTTTTTTATTTCATAAAAACATATTTTTCTAAGTCCAAAAATCATTTTTTATTTTTCATCTTTTTTTAAAAAAAAAATTGGTTTTGGAAAGTCCAATTTTGTCATTTTTATCATTCTTATTGTTTTTTATTTTTTTATTTTTATTTTTATTTTAAAAAAAAAATCATCACACATTCACAATATATCCAGAATAATTTACAATATATTAAAAATATTTTTCATACATTAAATATGCATTTCTAGGGCAATTTGTGTATAAATATACATTAAAAATATAAAAAAATTAAAAAAATATCAAAAAAATAAATTCATATGAAAAATAAATATTTTGATTTTTTTGGCTTTTTCTGAATTTTTTTGAATTTTTATGAATTTTTATAAATTTTTTACTATTTTTTGTTATTTTTTATTATTTTCTGAAATTAATTATATAATAAAACTATTAATGAAATAATGCGGATTAACCTGGACCGTCGGATGAAGCGGACGAGATCTGGAGCGTCGATCTTGCTGACCGATCTGGATCGTCTGATCTTGTTGACTCGATCTGAGCCGTCTGATCGCTTGATGAAATCTGGGCCGTCTGATCGCTTGATTAAATCTGGGCCGTCTGATCGCTTGATGAAATCTGGGCCGTCTGATCGCTTGATTGAATTTGGGCCGTCTGATCTGCTTGATCAAATCTGAACCGCTGATCTGCTTGATTAAATCTGGGCCGTCTGATCTGCTTGATCAAATCTGGACCGTCTGATCTGCTTGATGAAATCTGGGCCGTTGATCTGGTTGATCAAATCTGGACCGTCTAATCTGCCTGATGAAATCTGGACCGTCTGATCAGAGTTAACCGTTGACCGATGACCGACGACCGTTGACCGATGACCGACCGGGTTGGATTCGGATCTTCGGGTCGGATCTCGGAGCTCGGCGGGTGAAGAAGACGATGATGCGACTTTTCGGGGCGGATTCCGGCGGCTCCGGTGATCCTCGGTGGCTAGAAGCTTGTCGGCCCGACTCCAATGGTGGCGGCGCATCCTTTGGTGGTGGTGGCGTTCACTCAGAACGGCGGCAAGGGGCGGTTCCGGCGGTGGTTGTACGGCGGCGTTAATGAACAAAATTTAAAAAAATTTTCAGAGAGAAATCCGATCAATTCGAACAAATTTAAGCACACTAAATCATCCAAATCAAGTTTCTAACATTGTTACAACACTCAATTTGGATTAACTCTGATCCAATCAATTCGAATTCTATACCCTAAATTCAAGAATTTCGAATTGGCTTTGCTATGTATGTGTTTTCTTGAAATTGACTTGTGCCTTTTGCTCCTAGGACCTCCTATTTATAGGTTGCAAGCTCAATTTTACGTTTCGAACAGTTTCGAAAATGAATCAATTTTTGCCTCTTGATTTTTCACGAATTTAATTCGAAAATCCATGATTAAATTGTTTGAAACTGATGAATTGATGATTGTTTTCATATTCCATGTCAGATTCATCCAATCAATTTTTTGTAACTCCCATTCATGTACAATTGAATGCTTTATACATTGAATTTTGTAACTTTTGGGTTGTTTTGCACTAATCTTTCATATTCCATAACCACTTTGCAATTCCATCATCAATTTTGACAATCAATGATGTTTTGTCAGTTAAAAACTGATGCAAAGTAAGGCAAAAGTCACATTTGAGGAAAATGAAAAGACAAAAATGATAAAAAGGCAAAAATTTGCCTTTGCTAGGGTTTGAACCTGTGTCCTTGAGCTTGAATGTGTGTTTGGGTCAATGTGTTTAACCAACAGGCCACTTGGCCTGTGCCTTGATCACTTAGCCAATTTCATCAATACTTAAGGCTTTTGGAAAAATGAATTTAATTAAATTTTAAGCTTTAATTAATTGGGCAAAAATTGGGTGTCTACAGCTGCCCCTCTTTGTGATAAAGTTTGAACAAAACTTTTGCCACAAAGACAAAAGACAACCAATTTTTGCTTAGCTTCTCCTTCCAAAATCTTGTGCTAAACTATCTGTGGAGTTTAGACTTAGAGATTTGCTAGGTCAATTGTCGGACCTAGACTTTAATTGGTCATTTGCCGACCAATGGGCTTTGGTTTGGTCATTTGCCTGACCAATGGGCTTTGGTTTGGTCATTTGCCGGACCAATGGGCTTTGGTCATTTGCCAGACCAATGGGCTTTGGTCATTTGCCGGACCAATGGGCTTTGGTTTGGTCATTTTGCCGGACCAATGGGCTTTGGTTTGGTCATTTGCCGGACCAATGGGCTTTGGTTTGGTCATTTTCCGGACCAATGGGCTTTGGTTTGGTCATTTGCCGAACCAATGGGCTTTGGTTTGGTCATTTACCGGACCAATGGGCTTTGGTTTTGTTACCATCTGGAATGGATGGATTTCTGACTTTGTCTTGATCACCATCTTTAGTGGATGGATTTCTGAATTTTGTCTTCATCTTGAAAGTATGGATTTTGTGTTTGGTCAGTACTAGACTATCTGTTGAGTCTAGACCGAGGGTACTTGTGATTTTTCAATCCACTTGAGGACTTGGTTTTTTTCTGATCCACTTGGGGAAATGGTTTTTTCTGATCCACTTGGGGAACTGGTTTTTCTTTTTGGAAAACTCGAATAGGCTTCAGACTTTTTTCTTTTTTGGGAGACTTGGATGGGCTTCAAGAATTTTTTTTTTTTTTTTGAAAACTTGCTTTGAAAACTTGGATGGGCTTCAAGTTTTTCTTTTTTTGGAAACTTGCTTTGAAAACTTGGATGGGCTTCAAGTTTTTCTTTTTTTTTTTTTTGAAAACTTGGATGGGCTTCAAGTTTTTCTTTCTTCATGGAAGACTCGGATGGATTTAAAGCTTTTTTTTTTTGGGAGACTTGGATGGGCTTCAAGCATTTTTTTTTTTTGAAAACTTGGATGGGCTTCAAGTTTTTCTCTTTTTTTTTTTGGAAAACTTTGGAAACTTGGTTCAAACGTACCCTATGAACTGGCGTTTGGTTTTAACATTAGTGCGCTTCTCGAGCTGACACTCGACTTGTTAAGGCGCTCCTTGAGCTGGCCTAAAACTTACAACTTGACAAGGCAGCACAACACTTCCTTGAGTTGGCGATTCTCAATTTGGAATAGGATGAAGCTCATACGATCCTAAAGATTGAAAAAAAACAACGCTCCCTTGAGCAGACTATCCTGATGCTGAAGAAATAGGATGATGCTCCTTTGGGCATACAATCCTAAAGATTGAAAGGTAGGATGACGCTCCTTTGAGGGTGACCTAATACTTAAACAGACAGGATGACGCTTTTTTGAGCAATCGATCCTAAAACTTAAACAAATAGGATGACGCTCCTTTGAGCAGGTGATCCTAAAACTTAAACACAAACTTGAAAATCAAGTTTTGAAAACCGTAGCCTATTTTTTTTTTTTGGCTAATTTTTTAATGTGGGAAATTCTTCCCCTTTTTTCATTGAAAATTTTTAAGAAAACCTTTGAGAATTTTTTTCTTTTAAAAACCAAAACCTTATGCCCCTTTTTTTTTTTTTTTGCAAAGTTTTTTTTTTATTTTAAAAATTTAAACCAAAGGCAATTTTTTTACTTTTAATGAAGAAAACTTATTTTCTCTTTTTTTTTTATTTTTTTTATTACTTTTCAGATATTTGGAAAAAACTTTTTTTTATTTATTTTTTTTGGAAGAAATTCCTTCTTTTCTTGGACCTTTTAAAGGTAAAAAGTTTCCTTTTTTTTTTTTGAATTCCAACTTTTTTTTTGAAAGTTACCAACAGGTAAAAATAATCATAAATAGGGTTTGCCCCATTGATCACTCATTTTTTTTTTTCAGCCTAAGGCTTCACTATTAACCACCTAAGGTCTTTTATTGAAAAATTTTAATCATTGGGGGCAAAGTTTTTCTTTTAGGACATTAATTTGAAAATTGGGGCATTGTTTCCAACTTTGGGGCAATTAATTCCTAACCCTGAGGCAGACTTCTTTCAAATTGGGGCAAATGATTTCATGCCCCTGGGATGATTCTTACACCAAGGTTGGTTATCTTATTTTAAGTTACCTAATCAAAGAGGACTTCCTTACACTCTCTTAGGCTTATTTTCACACATTTGACTCGGATTCCAAAAATTATGGTCCGGCTTGCAAGTGACACACTTTGGTCAATCTATTAGGTCTTTTTTGGACTGTAATGTGGGCTTTTGGTTGTTGGCTTTAATCAAAAAGAGATATTTCATAAAGGCTTTTTTTGAAAATTTTTCAACACATCCCGGGTTTACAAGTCAAGAACCCTTAAGGAAAACTTGAATATGCACTTATTCCTAGTTTCAAGAGCATTAATAAATCAACTCCTTTGATCCAAAGAGTCTCAAAGGGTGGAATTGTGGATGGGCCCATAATATAGATTTTGGACCTTGTGTTTTGATGGGCTTTGAACTTTGAGCATGTGCCCCCAGTGTTTGGGTATGATCACCTTGTGTGATTGTCTTCCATCAGGGTGGAATTGTGGGTGGGTCCATGATATAAATTTTGGACCTTGTGTTTTGATGGGCCTTGAACTTTGAGCATGTGCTTCTAATTTCTTGGTTTAATCACCTTGCTTGGCTATTCTTCATTTTTTTTTTTTTTTTTGCACTTTATTCATGCATCCCTTTTTTCTTCTTCTTTTGCAAGGTGATTTGTATTTTTTCCATTGGATGGCTTATAGCTCAAAGTATATGGATTGTGTATGGTTTGGGATAGAAACTCTTCTTCCTTTCAAAGGAAATGATTTATTTATGTCAATTGACTACTCTTGAATTGATGCAACTAGGGCAAGTGCATATAAGTTAATCCTTTTTCTCCTTGATAATGACCCTGACCTCCAAATTGCCCCGTTGTGGGGTACCCTAATGTAGGGTGGTTCTTGACAGGGCTTAATTTTAAAAAATTCTTCCTTAATAGGCTCAAATGGGTTAACAAAGGATAATGTGTTTAGGACTTTGAAATGAATGCCTAATGTCACTTTGACCTATGTATCAAATTCAAACTAGACCTCCTTTAAGGAATGAGTCCATTTTATCTCTCACAATTCACTCCACTCTTAGTGTGTAGGGTATGTGTTTGGGATTAAGTTTGCCTCTTTTCATTCTAGGCCACTATTTAATAAGAATTTTTGGGTTTTCAATCATCCATTTTTTTATTGCCTCAGGATATATAACTAAATGCCCCATTTGGATTTATCAAATGCCCCTAATCGGTAAAGTCCTTTTGGTTGCCCCCTAGTTTTGATTTCATTTGCCTTTAGCTTAAAATGAATGATCATTGAGGTAACAATTTTGAAACATTCTTTTTCTGTCGGCAATTTTCTTCTTTTCTAATTTTTATTTTTTTTTTTTTTTTTGAAAATAACTTTTATTCTCTTTCTTATTTGTTGGAAAACAATTTTCATTTTTTTTAAAAAAAAATTGTTGGAGAACAAGTTTGAAAAACTTTTATTCTCTTTTTTTTTTTTAGACAACAACTTTTTGTTCTCACTTTTTATTTTAAAAAATCTTCAAAAAAAAAAGAAAGTTGTTGATGGATATTTACAAAAAAGAATGTTTGAAAATGATTATTTATCCTAAAGTGGAAAAAGGATATTTACAAAAATAATTCATTTTTTTCTTTTTTCTTTAAGGCAAAAATTATTTTACAAGAATAGTGGAACAAAAAAGACCCCCCTTTTTCTTTTAAAGGAAATTCAAATGGGGTTGATTTTTACAGGGATGATTATCCTGAAGACAAGGGAGAGGAATACATATGACAAAGGTAATTTTATTGGAGAGGACCTATAACTATAGGTGGACAAAATTTACTCTATGAGTATTTACAAGTCTACTGTACACATTTTTTATTTTATTTTATTTTTTTCTTAAAATGCAAAGATGCAAAGATGCAAGCATACAGATGCAATTGGGGATAATGACCTTGAAAATTTGATGAAAAAATTTTGCTGGAGTTGATGAAAAATTATTTTTTTGAAAACCTTTTTTTTTTTTAAGCAAAAAAAAAAACTCCATTTTTAAAAAAAAATTTTGGTCGCTATCCATATAAATGGAGATAAGGACCCTGAAAGTTTTGGTGAAAAAGTTTTGTTGGAATTGATGAAAAATCATTTTTTTGAAAATCTTCTTTTTTTGAAAAATAACAAAATTAATTAAGACTCCATTTGAGAAAAAAGAAATTAGTCACTATCCATGCCAATGGGATAATGACAAAAAAAAAAACTTTACTTGAAGTGGTATTAAATTTTTTTAAAAAAATAAAGGTTTAAAAACCATCTCAATCTAAAATTTTATTTACTAAAAAAATGTTTGATTTTTGAAAACTTCCTTTTTTAGGAAAGAAACAACTCCACATTTTTTAAAAAAATTTGGTGGACTTTTTTGAAATTTTTTTATTTAAAAAAAAACATTTTTTTGGAAGAAAATACAACTCCATTTTTTTGAAAAAATTTTGGTCACATCCCATGCTAATAAATGCATGATTTGGTAAGGTTCTATAGGTTCCCCTATTTAGTGGTACTAAACCGGAGTGGGAGGACATTTCTTGATCTAGAGGGTGGAAAGCCACAGCCCCCGGACCTTACTTCGTCCTCCTCGCTTAGGCTCTTAAGACGGCCCTGGTACGACCGTATCTAGCACACAATCATGCTAATGCAAATGCAAATGCAAATACTTAAATAAATAAACAATCAAGCTTTTGCTTTCTATTTTACATACTTGCAAGGTTAGTATATATATTTACAATTATTCAATATAATATACAAAGAATCATATATTCACAAAAATTGAGCAAGGATAAATTTAAAATTTAAAATTCCTAAGTGGCTAGCCCTCTCTTTTTTTTAAAAAAATTTAGGCGTCCCCAGTGGAGTCGCCAAGCTGTCGAGCCTGGATTTTTTTCCACTTATCTTAATCTGGTTCATTTCTCCAACCCGATTCACATTAAACCCGAACCCATTTAACATGAATCCTCGACTAGGGGTTAAAAGAAATTTTTGAAAACTTTTTAGAGTCGCCACCCGATATAAATCGGGAAAAAATAAAAGCTAGGATCAATGGGTCGGTTGATCCTAACTTAGCTACTAGTCTGCGAAAATTTGATTTAAAAAAAAACCAAACTTTTAAAACCAGATATCATGGATTCGGGGGCTAACCTATTAAAACCAAATCGGTTACCACTTTTGGAATTTTAAATTTATAATTTATCCTTTTCATGCTCAAAAAAAAATAATTAAAACATTATAGCACAAATATTTACAAATCACATTATTCATTTTTTTATTTTTATGTGCTTTTATTCATTTTTATTTTTTATTATCTTTTTTTTGAACATGAATAACAACAAATTATTTCTTTTTTTTTAAAAACTTATATTTACAAAAGAATTATTCACAAAATTAAAAAAACAAATATTTTTTTATTTTTTATGTCGCCCCGCAGGTGCCGACGTACTCGCTAATCGAGATCAGACAAAACGTAGTTCTTTTAAAACGAACCTTAATTTGTTGATCAATTTTAATTTTTTGAACTCTTTTCACTTTAAATTCATTAAATTTTGATTTTTTTTTATTTAAACCATTTTTTGATGATCCTATGATCTATATCAATTATTTTTTTTATTAATGAAAACATATTTTCTAAGTCCAAAAATCATTTTTATTTTCATCTTTTTTTTTTTAAAAAAAATTTGGTTTTGGAAAGTCCATTTTTATCTATTTTTATCATTATTATTGTTTTTTATTTTTTATTTTATTTTTATTTTTAAAAAAAAATCATCACACATTCACAATATATCCAGAATAATTTACAATATATTAAAAATATTTTTATACATTATAATATGCATTTCTAGGGCAATTTGTGTATAAATACATTAAAAATATAAAAAAAAAATTAAAAAATGTCAAAAAAATAAATTCATATGAAAAATAAATTTTTGATTTTCTGAATTTTTCTGAATTTTTTACTATTTTTTGTTTTATTTTTTATTATTTTCTGAATTAATTATATAATAAACTATTAATAAAATAATGCGGATTAACCTGGACCGTCGGATGAAACGGACGAGATCTGGAGCGTCAATCTCACTGATCGATCTGGATCGTCTGATCTTGTTGACTCGATCTGAGCCGTCTGATCGCTTGATGAAATCTGGGCCGTCTGATCGCTTGATTAAACTGGACCGTCTGATCGCTTGATGAAATCTGGGCCGTCTGATCGCTTGATTGAATCTGGGCCGTCTGATCTGCTTGATCAAATCTGAACCGCTGATCTGCTTGATTGAATCTGGGCCGTCTGATCTGCTTGATCAAATCTGGACCGTCTGATCTGCTTGATGAAATCTGGGCCGTTGATCTGCTGATCAAATCTGGACCGTCTGATCTGCCTGATGAAATCTGGACCGTCTGATCAGAGTTGACCGTTGACCAATGACGACCGGTTGGATTCGGATCTTCGGGTCGATCTCGGAGCTCCGCGGGTGAAGAAGACGATGACGCGACTTTTCGGGGCGGATTCCGGCGGCTCCGGTGATCCCGGTGGCTGGAAGCTTGTCGGCCCGACTCCAATGGTGGTGGAGCGCGTCCTTTGGTGGTGGTGGCGTTCACTCAGAACGGCGGCAAGGGGCGGTTCGGCGGTGGTTGTACGGCGGCGTTGATGAACAAAATTAAAAAAAATTTTCAGAGAGAAATCCGATCGATTTCGAACAAATCTAAGCACACTAAATCATCCAAATCAAGTTTCTAACATTATTACAACACTCAATTTGGATTAAATCTGATCCAATCAATTCGAATTTGAAAAATTCGAATTCTATACCCTAAATTCAAGAATTCGAATTGGCTTTGCTATGTATGTGTTTTCTTGAAATTGACTTGTGCCTTTTGCTCCTAGGACCTCCTATTTATAGGTTGCAAGCTCAATTTTATGTTTCGAACAGTTTTCGAAAATGAATCAATTTTTGCCTCTTGATTTTCACGAATTTAATTCGAAAATCCATGATTAAATTGTTTGAACTGATGATGATGATTGTTTTCATATTCCATGTCAGATTCATCCACAATTTTTTGTAACTCCCCATTCATGTACAATTGAATGCTTTATACATTGAATTTTGTAACTTTTGGGTTGTTTTTGCACTAATCTTTATATTCCATAACCACTTTGCAATGCCATCATCAATTTTGACAATCAATGATGTTTTGTCAGTTAAAAACTGATGCAAAGTAAGGCAAAAGTCACATTTGAGGAAAATGAAAAGACAAAAATGATAAAAAGGCAAAAATTTGCCTTTGCTAGGGTTTGAACCTGTGTCCTTGAGCTTGAATGTGTGTTTGGGTCAATGTGTTTAACCAACAGGCCATTTGGCCTGTGCCTTGATCACTTAGCCAATTTCATCAATACTTAAGGCTTTTGGAAAAATGAATTTAATTAAATTTTAAGCCTTAATTAATTGGGCAAAAATTGGGTGTCTACAGTATTTATCAAGCAAAATTTTGATTTCTTGAACCAAAGTTGTTTTTACTTGGAAATCCGTGGTGAATTTTATCGCTACTTTTTCAGAGCCTATATGGCCTTGTTTGTTGAAAATAATTTTGGAAATGGGTAGATCTTTTCAAGTAGGTAGAAATCGGTATATTATATGCGCAATTCCGAGTTAAAATGACTAAGTTATGGCCATTTTAAGTTGGAACATTCTTTCATACGAACTTTGACGTTCTTTGACATTGTTTTGTCAAAATTCAAGAAAATCATCAAGAAAAACTCATTGTGGGTATTTTCTTTGGTTATGTAACCCCGATGAAGGATTCCTTTACTCAGAGAACTATTACGATTTAGTGGAGTGTGTGAACGACTCATCCGCTTAGAGGAATAGACGACAATGGCATCGTGAGTTTATTTCCATTAAATGCTACACTTGTTGTGCTTGTAAATTAGTTGCACTAGAGTTAGGAAAAGATAAACCGATATGCATGTAAAATAATTCCTTGAAAGAATTCTAAGAATATCGAAGCCCGAATTGTTCTAAGTGATTGTTTTAGTTTAATATTGATTTGTGTGAAATTCCTTGATCGCCATAAAGTTGAAAATAATTATGTTATGACTTTATAAATGAAGAACTCATGCATACCACGAAGTGAGTCACATTGCATTGTTGGGTTATTATCCTTGGGTGAGAAGGATTAAGCTCATGTCGAAAGCAACACTTGGCGGAGATCCAAAGCGATTGCTTGGCGGCTTAATGGAATATGCTTGGCGATAGATCCGAAAGCAAGGTCAATCAAGTAGATTCGGAATGCTCGACGATGTGTACTCGTGAGCAAGAAAAATTTTTATTTAAAACTACTGAATTGAGGTTATGTATCACTAAACCCCGAATGGAGGGCGTAAATCCATTCAACATATAGTTCCCGGAAAACTATATGCTTGTTTGCCCACGTGCTTATGCATTACATTTGTTTGATTAAATCAACTTGATTGAATCTTGTTACAATAAGTTATTTATGGAAATAGTTCTCACTAAGTATTAGCTTATACCCCGATAAATATCTTTTGCAGTTTCCTTACTTATGGTTAAGGCCACGTGGACCATGCGGGCAAGTAATCTCTCTTGAACAATAGAAACTTGGGTAAAGTGTAGCATAGTATTAGCATGAAATATTTATATAATAGATTAGTAATTTAGGGAGTTGTCCCTAAGTTTGTAAAGTCTTTGCCATGAATGAATAATTATTGTGAATCCTCTTTTCTTAATATGTTTATATATCTCCTTAAGCTTCATAATTCCATATATGGTCCTCTAAAGTTGTGAAAGTACGCCTTACACTTAATATAAAAGCTTTTGGGAATGGCTAAGGTCGTCATACTTAAGCTTTAGTATTGAGTGTGGCGGACTGTCACGTTTAGGGTACCCATTGGGGCGTGACATACATAACATTAAGAGGACTTTTTAAAGTAAACAAAGATTTTACAACAACTTCATCTTTTTTTTCAAATGTTAGAAATTCTTTTCATCAAAAAATTATTTCTAAATATAGAAGTGTTAATACTTTCAAAAAGTGTTGGAAGCTAAGTGTAGGAAATAAAAATCATTCTTTAAGAATTTGAAGAAATTACGAAAGTAAAATTTAGAAAAAGAAAAGAGATACTGATTATAAACAAATAAAGATGATTTCAAAGCAAAATGAATATTCCAAAAGTTCTCAAGTTTCAAAAATCTTTAAAGACTTTACTTTTTCATAAATTGAAACAACTTCATTTACTTCATACATTTGTTATGAGTCAATAAATATATGAATATACTTTCCAAAGGTTTTACAAGCTATTATATTATCTTTCTCTTCAAATGAGCTTTGGATAAAAGAAGGAAAACAAGTTTACAAAAATTCGTGGTGAATATGTCCACCACTTTTTAGGAATCCAAACGACTTAGTTTGATGAAAATAAGTTTAGAAATAGATAGACCTTTTCGAATAGGTAGAAAACGGTATTTTATATGCGAAATTCTAGTTAAAATGAGCAAGTTATGGCCATTTTAAGTTGGAATTTCCTCTTATACGATTTTACCGCGATTTTAAGAAAAAATTAAGATCTTCAAGAATAGAAACTTCATGAAAGACTCATTTTGGGTATTTCATCTTGTCTAGGTGGAGAAGGACCCAAGATCACTTTTCTAGAGGATTACTTCGATTATGATCTACCGACATGAGTGAGTTAATTCTTGACTTAAGTTACATTTCCTTGTTTTGTGCTTGTAAGTAGTAGCGCTAGCAATTAAGAAAAAGATAAAATGAATAATTGTTGTGTGACTTGGAATTATGATTGATTGAATATGAGTTAAGAATATCGAAAGATTGTTTGATATATAAATTGTGATTCTTGTATTGATATGATGAGAATTATGTTAATCGCCTTCAACTTGAACTAAACATTATTTGGTTAAATTTATATTGAAATCAATTCATGCATATCATACTTATGAGTCACATTTGTTTCACTACTATTCTTCGCGTGGGGAAACGAGGAAATGGTAGTGGTGGCTGGTAGGAGCCGGAAAGTCTACATGGGTTAGTAGGAGCCGAAAAGTCTACAAGGCAAGCAGAAGCTGGTAAATCTGCAAATATTGGTGGTCGTATGGGCCTGTAACCTCCCAACCCTCAATATGGAGGGCGTAAAATCCATGCTATACTTGATTTCCAGTTAATCATGTGTATTTTGTTTGTTCATATGATTCGTGCAATCTCATATGTTTGATTAAAATACTTGTATGAATTATGGAAATGTCTTATAGATGGAATTATCTCACTAAGCTAGTTTTGCTTATACCTTTACGGCTTTTTGTTACAGTACAATTACCTTTGGTTGGCCCCAAGGAGCCTCGTATGCCAGGTACGAGTTTAAGCTACTAGGAGTTTTGGGAGAAGCTTTATGTATTTAAGTTTGAATATAGGCTTCTAGAAAAATCTCTATAGTAGGCTTATATTATAGTTGTTATTATTTTGGAAAGATTTCCAAAGCGGGGAAATGCCCCTAAGATGATGTAAGGATATTATTATGAAAATCTTATGTTTATTTATATAAGTTCTTATTGCTTTTATTACCTACTTAAATGTAATACCCCTATGAGTCTCCTACTATCTTCAAAGCACGCCTTACATGTGATATCGAAGCTTCTGTGACTAAGGTTGTCATTCATTAGCTTTAATATTATATGCGCCGAACTGCCACGTTTAGGGTACCCTCGGGTGTGACAACGTAAATTTTTGACACAGAAAAGTTACATAAACGAGACATGACGAATTTATAGAAAATGGGCCTAAGATGGCAATTAGGCCGTAGGCCTACTTGGCGGCATAAATCTGTCATTCATTAGCTTTAATATTATATGCGCCGATCAATAAAGGTTTTGTGGAGATTTAGGTTTTCAAGGGAATTGATCGAAGAGATTCTACAGTTGTGATTTCTTGAGAGGTTAGGGTTTTGGATGATTTTGGAGAATTGGATAATTAGGGTTTTGATGTGACGATTTATATATTGTTCTTGTTATATGTTATATTTAGGAGATTTCTTGTTGTTTTTAAGAATTTATGGATTTTGAGAGATTGTTCCTGGAATTGGAAAAGATATGACCTTTCTTTGTTTATTGTATTTGTTTACAGGTTTAGTTTTCTAATTGTTGCATATAGAAACAGATATATAAATGAACTTAATTCTATTTGGCTTAATTTTTTTTTTCTGGATGTCATTAGCTTTGACCAATAAAGACTTGGCAGACAGTGATATGGTGAGGCACCCTGATGATCCTTGTGTGTCGTTGTCCCTAGTGGAGTTGCACTTGGAGATGATTCCGGTAGATATAGGTTTATTGGCAGTATGGCCACGGGTGTTTAGGGAGTACCCATTCATCAATATATGTATACAATTATTTATTTTTTATATCTTGTTGTTTTTCAGGAGTCTGAGTAACTCCAAGTTTGAGATCAGAGATCTATGATTCTGAACTGTGTTGTTTTGCAGGCTTAATGAAGATAATAATCTTATTTTTTGCATTTAGTTAGTTGCACGTATATATATACATATTGTTTGTGCATTTGGATTTTGTTTGTGGACTGGCGTACTGGCATTTTCACTCATTCCTTTCTTTTTCAGGTATAGGTGATGGAGATATTGTTTATGACTTGTCTGGTTATGACTTGTATTTTGATTATGGTGATGACGATAGTGGACCTGACAACCCTACAGAGAAATAGGTTGTTATACAAGACATATGAAAAAGGATTTCTTGAGTTTATGAAGATTTTTTTAAAAAAAAAATTGATTATTTATCTTTTTGAGGATTTGAAGTATTGGTTTTTATGCAATAGTTTATTAAATAAGATTATATGATTGTAAGTTGGAAGTTAGATCTTTTCTGTATTATTGTTGGCTTTGGTTTTGCCAACTCGGATTTAGTTTATATTATAGGAGATATTTGAAATTTATAAATTACAGGTTTCACAGGTTTTGTTCCTTCTGGAGTGCACTTAAATGTGGGTTCATGGAGATTTTAATATGTTTATATTTTGTGGTATTAAGATTTAAAGCCTTTGCATGTCTCTTTTAAGAGAGGGACAAGTGGTGGGTTGTTGCGAACCTCGGTTTTCTTAGTAACCATGTAGACTTCGGGAACCAGAAACCAAAACCCTAAACTGGATTAGCTTAAGCTTAGGAGAGAAACCTAGAACTCTGGATTCGGCTTTCCTTCAATTTTAGACTAAGGAACTTTTGTAAAATAATTTAATTTGGAATATTGTTCTAAAGTATATTTCAAACCATAAAAGATCTTATTTCGAAAAATTTTCTATTATAGGCCTTCCTGAGACCATTACGGAAAAGCGGGCCCCAAGACCCGAAATTTGAAAAGTATTCCGGAATACTCTTTAGAACCAAAATTTAATAAGGATTTCAAAAATATAAATTTTATAATTTTTCGATTTATGAAAAATACAGATATTGTTGATTCTCTATATCTGAAGTTTTGATGATAACAAAATGATCCAAAGAACTAATCTTTTTATGAGTGTGCAGAAAGTTATTCAGAACCTTGTACATAATGTTGGAGAATTTATCAATCATGTATGTTTGGATGATTGATCTTAAATCTTGGATATTTTAGACTTGAACAAGTTTTTAGAGGAATTAAATTAGAGATATGTTCGGTCCGGATAATGCTTCAAAAAGAAAAGGAACACAAATATTTTCCAGAATGTTTTTCAGAAGAAAAGTTAAAGGATAATACATTTCCAGAAATACAGAACTTTACACAGAACCTCTGGAAAGTTGCTTGGTTATTAAGTATGTTAATATGACATGTGTTAAAGATGAATATTTATTTATTTGAAGACCTAGCTCCGAGTTAATAAGTATATTTGGGAAATATACTTATTTGTTTCACTGAAGTCGGATTATATCCTAGGGATTCAAATAATATTGGATTCAAAACAATATTTCAAATTTGTTTAGAAGGTTTACTGGAGATAATAAATGATTACGTTTTACTATCTATAAATTGGTTTCAAGACAAGGAAGTTATGTTATCTGATTGGATCTTTATAGAAGCATATTCAAAGTAGATATTTGTGAAGGAAACCGAATCAAGAATTGAATTATCCTCTGGAAGATAACATGCGAGAATCAAGGAGAAGACCGAGATACCAGCAAGGATTTTCTCCAAAATTATCTTCAACAAGGATTGATCGTATCATGAATCAAAACAAGAAATCAAGATGGATAATGTTGAATCACGAAAATCAAGCAGAGCTTATCTTCTTCAGCAAATTCAAATCACTAACTGGTACGAAGAATTCAAATGCGGAACACACGAAAACAAGAAGAACAAGTTTTTATTAAAAATATCAAAAGTTTATTTTTGAAAGTTTGAAGATAAGACGTCAAAGATATACATCCGAGATATTTGGGATATTAGCCTTATCCCTACAACGACAGAAGAATCAGAACGTTAGATAAGAAGGAAGACTCGAACATAAATAAAAGAAGAAGAAGATACAGAACTTACAGAGTTAACGAACAAGAAAAATTCGAGAGCAATCTAAAATTCAATTTCGATCAAATATCTATTAGATTTGAAAAAGCAATCTCCTTCATTTTTCTTTTCAAGTGCAGAATAGAGCAATTCTTTTCTTATTGCATCTTTATCTTTTGATATTTTATAAAGGAAGCAACTTGTTGTTGGCTTCTAAGTTAGTTCAATTACAAGTGTAAACTCTGTAGATCGGTTGAAGCTAGTGTATAGCGTGAGAATCAAGCAGAGGGATTTGTACAAGTTTGTAATTGACTTTCATTGGATATAGTGAAACAAACCAAAGGAAATTGGGGTCCCCGGCTCGGAGCTAGAAGAGTGGACTGACGCACAAGGCGGAACCACTATATATCGCTGCCTGATCTCTCTTCTCTACTCTATTTAATTTCATGCATTTCAATTATATTGTGTTATAATTGTTTATTTATTCTCACGCCTACAAAAGGTTAATTCATTTGATAAGAGAGAAAAACAATTTTACAGAATCTTTTATAGAACCTTTTACAGAAACTTCGTGCATATTTTTTTGGAGTGCTACGAAATTTTTTATTAACAATCAATTCACCCCCCTCTTGATTGTTTTAACGAGACCAACAGATATAGCCTTTTTCTCGTATTTTCTTTACTACCGGTAAATAAATTATCTTGATTACTATTCTCTACTATTCACAATTATAACCTACTACACTCACAAGCCACACCCTACTCTTACATCCTTACAAAACACTCAATTATATTTTCTTTTTCAAGATAATTTGTCTCTTAAGAAATTATTACATTTTAAGACTTCTTATTTCACAATTAAATAAAACAAAACAAATTAAAACTCTCCCTCTCTCTTCCCTTGCAAAATCAGTGCCACCCCCCCTCTTTCACCCTCATTTTTGTAATTTTTATCCAATTTATTTAAACCATCAACCCTAAATTATTCCTCTATATATACCCCTTTATACTCTCTCTCCTCATTTTTACTCTTTCGCTCTTTTCACTCAAATTAAAACTCTCTCAAGAACTCCCCTCTCCCTTATGTGTCGTGACCCCCCATAACACACACACTCACACAAATTTTTTTTCTTCTTCATTATCATCTTATTCCAAGCTTTAGGTAATAGATCTTTACCCTTTCTACCATTAAACCTTGTAATCGCAAGACCATTCATGAGTATTTTCATTTTTAAGTCCCCATAAGCTCTTACTAGGGATAAGAAAATACTACTACATGAATATTAAGCCATCACAAGAGTAGATCTTGTAATTAAATGTGTTTTTATATGATGATCTTCATGTTCATGCATTTAGTAGTAGAGTAAAATAAAGATCTTGCACAAAAATCTATTTTCATGTTTTCAAACTCCATTTCATGCATCCTAAGTGGTAGATCTAGCGTTTAAATGCTCATATTACACTTGACATTCATGATCTTATGGATATTTTGTGTTTTTGTGCACTAATGATCATAAGGACCTTTGTCTTATGTATATAAATATTGTAGTTTGTAGATCTTTAAGTAGATGAGACAAGAAACTCAAAAAGGAAAAATTATTTATTTGAAATGGTCAAATGTAAATTCATATGGTTTCAAGACTATGACTTAAAAACCCTTTTATCAACTCTAAAACTTGTGTTTTATATGAAAAATAAGGAGTATAGGTAATAGATATCATCAAGTGATGATTTTTATAAGTTGAGATGGGACTTGCGAAGAAAAATATGTAAAACAAGGAGTAGAAATAAAGTAGAAAATTTTCGAGTTGCTTGTCATTATAAGAAATTCGTAATTTAGGAGTAATGGCATGAAAACACTTATTTTCCAAGCTCAAAATAGAAATTTTATTTAATAAATGAAGCCTTAGGGTAAAGGAATAGTTGAGCCCCAAATTTCTATATGAAAACATAAATTTTCTTGAAGAAATCAACTTAAGAATGAACACTTACCAAATTCGGATTTTGGGGTAGTCTCTACTATAAAGCATGTTTATAAAATGCAAAATGGAAATTTGTATAAGAAAATAAAGGTCTTAGGATATAGACTTTATAAAGATTAAGTTTCCATAAGAAAAATGGATTTTTCTTAAGGAAAACCCCCAAAACAAATAAGGATAAACAAAGTTCAATAATTCAACTAACTAAGTAAAGTAACATGAGATGTTTCCCTAGAGTAAAATTTATATAACTTCCTCCTAACAAAAATCATCAAGAATATATGTGCGTGAAGTTCATAATATGACATTCATGATAAGGAATCATCAACATAGCATGTAGATTTGATCTACACATTAGAAACATCATAAACGTTCATGAAATCGGTTTTCGAGATGGAAGTTCCGTACTGATCAGAACTGATCAGCCTCTTTCAAAATGTAATTTTTTTCAAAACTTGGTTAGGATATCAAATTTAGAAAGATATTTCGACGTAGATAGAAATCGATATATAATTTGTGAAATTTCGAGTTAAAATGACCAAGTTACGGCCTTTTTAAGTCAGGACTTCCGTAAATGACGAGAATTTAGAAAATCTAGTTTTGTTTAATGATTTGGTTTAGTTAATTGATGAAATACTTATCAGGGTATTTCTTCCTTTTTAGGTGACCCTAAGACTGATGATTCCCTTCCACTGGACTATTACTACTAGAGGACCGGTGTTCCAATGGCTGAGTGAGTATTTCTTCCCAATTCTATTTATTGTATGTGATTGTAATGATAGTTGCATTAGATTTTAGGCAAAGATAAATGGATATGTATGGTAGGGATAAATGGGAATTATGTATATTTGCTGATAATATGAGAAATTGAAAATAAGAATATCGAAGCCGGGTGATTAACTAATGGTTGTATAGATGAATTAGGATTGATTTTCTGCAATTATTGATTGATCACCTAAGGAATTATCGTAATTGACTATTCGGAATTGATAAGTAATATGAACTCATTCATATCACAAATGGGGAAGGAGCATTAGCATTGGTTGGTTGCCTGTGATCTAAAAACGGAGTAAAAGTTGGTTAATCGTGATCTATAAACGAAATAATGAGTTGGTTAATCGTGATCCACAAACAAAATTATAAGTTGGTTGACCGTGATCCAAAAACGGCATATTTTAGTAGTACCGCAGTATTCGTTAATCTACTAACGCGGAATGGAGGGGGAAATTCCATTCACATATGATTTTCGGCTAGTCATATGTTTGTTGATTTCCATATGTTTGATGCATATCACTTGCCTGATTAATCACTTACTTGTATGATGTGTTATGAATGTAATCTTGGAAGTTCTCACTCACTAAGCTAGTGTAGCTTACATGCCTACAGTTTCTATTTGTTGCAGCATTCGTTTATCTGGCTTAGACAGAGGCACCCTACGGCTCAAGTACAGGAGCTAGGCGTTTCCTTTAGAAGTTATATTCATTTCTGTTTAGACTTCTATAGGAAACCTGAAGACTCTGGATGATTGTAATAGACCTCTTAACAATATTCTTTTATGGGGGAATGCCCCTTAGTTTTTGTAACTACTTATATGTGTTTTGATTTATATTCTAATGTTATTGAATGTCGATTTAAACTCTTTATCTCCATCGGTTCAAGTATTCTATTGTCGTAAAGGGACGCCTTACATCTATACAAGACTCCCAAAGGACTAAGATAGTAATTCGCGGGTCTTATATGGCATGTAGCGGACTGTTACGTTTAGGGTACTCTATGGGGCATGATAGTTGTAATGCCTTAGCTTAGGGCGTTACAACTTATTTGGTATCAGAGCCTGGGTTTTGAATCATTAGAATTAAGAAATTAACTCCTTAGGATGGTGGGCACTGATGAGTGGGGTAGAACATGTTTAGGACGTTTTCTTTTCTAGTTAAGATGTTGTCTCTTAGATTTTAAGTTTTGATCTTCAAGTTGGATATCCTTTTTGCTGATCTTGTTGTGTTTTGTTGGTGTCAGAATGCCTCCTAGAAGAAGAACAGCTAATGTAGGTTCCTTCAAACCAGAAGAGGAGGAAGTGGATTATATGCAAAAGGAGCAACAGGCTCAGAATCAAGATTTACCACCACCACCACCACCTGTAGGACAACAGCTGCCTGATGTTGCTGTAGGAGGACAAGTGCCAGTTGATGTTGCACAGTTGATGCAGGCAGTGAATGCTTTGTTGGGAGTAGTTATCCAATAGCAATAGACTATGAGGCAAGATATGCAAATGGTGCAGGCCAATGCTAAAGCCTGGAGGTTGGAGACCTAGATATTAAATGGAAATGGGGGTCAAGGGGCCAGAACTATAGATGTTCTCAATTTGAATAAGTTTATAGATTTGGTGCACAAGTTCGAACCAGTACCGGGTAAGCCTCTAAATGCGCAGCTATGGATGGAGGAAGTTGAAAAGACTTTTGTTGCCCTTGATATTCCAGAGAACAAGAAAGTTGAGTATGTCTCCTTTTTGCTAACTGGAAGAGCTAATAATTGGTGGTTGAGCATGAAAAGACACATGACTGGAGTTATCACATGGCAGATGTTCCAGCAAGCTTTCTTCAAAGAGTTTTTTCCCGATAGTGTAAAGCAAGGGATGCTTCAGGAGTACTACATCCTACAACAGGGAAAGATGATAGTGGAAGAATATGAGTCTGAGCTGCACAAGCTGATGAGATTCCTTCCTAATGCTTTGAAGGAGAGTGAAGAGGCTAAGGTTAGCAGATTTATCACTGGACTAGAGCCTGAGATCCAGTACCAGGTGAATTTGATGGACCTAAATAATTACTCAGCTGTTGTAAACAAAGCAAAGACAGTAGAACAGGGATTGAACAGAATGAAGAGTAGAGAGCCCTAGAGAGGTCAGATTTACTTGGGCAAGAGACCTGAAAAATTCAGTAAATAATTCCAAATGAACTTAAAAAATAACCTAATTACATATGTAAGCCCTGAAAAATTTCAGTAAATAATTCCAAAATGAACTTAAAAAATAAACCCTAAAAATTACTCCAAATTAAAATTGAGCTTTGACAAGTCCTAAATCCCAAATGAATCCAGAAACTTTTTAATCTTGAGAAAAATAAGAATCCTTAAAAATAAAATAAGAACTCAACATACTTCAATTCCAAAACCACTACGTACGACAAATTCCAAACGTAACTCCGACTTATAAAATCTGGTAATATAAAGCCCAAAAACAATTATTAAAAAGTAAATAACGATGAAACTTTCGGAAATAAAACTCAATTTAAGAATTCTGAAAACGTTAAAAGATATTAAATACTTACAAAAATAAAATTTAAAATAAATTTCTCAAACTAAATATGTTGTATAAACATAAAATATCAGTTTCCAAATTGGCAAAGACCTAAACTAGAGAATCACCTGGAAACCCTAAGTGGAATACAATAGTTTAAGTCCGGCAATCTAGCGCCCTTAACCCTAGAGGCTGAGGTGTAGTTTAAATGTGTAGAATAGCTCGTAATAATATAAGTTTGCTTAAAAATATTAGATTGGTAAATTTTTGACCTATTTCGAACCCGTTCGGATACAGAATTCGAAAAGCATGTCCTGGGGCTCGAGATATCAAAAATATACCATTAGTACCGTTAGACTCGTATTTTCATAAGGATTTCAAAAATATAAGTTTTACAATTTTTCGATAACTAGAATAAGTTGATTTTACAATATATTCGTATTTCATTACTACCGGTAATTAATTAGTCTTTTGCACTATTCACTTCTATCTCATTAAACAATTTTATTATTCTTATAAACCCTTATAATTTTAGATAAATATTTTATATATTATAGAAAATTTTATTTTTCTAAAATTTAGTTAGTTTCGGCTTTTACACGATCAGATTCTGTTTAAAACCCAACACTAAAAATAAAATAAATTAATTTAATAATTGAAAAATACTTTTATTTTCATAAAATAATTTTTTTAGAATTTTTCGGGTTATAAAAGTATCATTTATAGCTCCTATTCGCGTATTTTGATCATACCGGTTACATATTTGTTGAAATACTAAAATAATTCAAATAATTATTTAATTTTATTTATGAAAATTCTTCCACTCATTTAAAAATATTTTTTCTAATTTTATTTTGTATTTTTCTTAATAAAAAGTACTTTTCCAACCCATATTTCAAGTACACCTTTCACATATCACTTCTTTTTCACTTTGATCTTTCTATACATTATCCCACACTTCATGGTAGATTTTTCTCTTCTTTTTGCTGCCCTTATCCTTTAATTTACTCCCATTTTGACTAAAATAAATTTATTCCAGTCCTTCTTAAAGAAGCAACACATACACATTAATTACACATTTCAATTTCAAGTCAAAATTCAAACAAATTCCCTCTCTCTCTCTCTTCTCAATATTCACATGAGCCCCTCCAAAAAATCTGCCCTTGTTTTATTTTTTTTCTTTCTTTCAATTAAATGCACTCTTTCTCTCCCTCTCTTTCATTTACACCTTTTACCCTTTACCATTCCTTATCTTTTCTCTCTCTTTTTCCTCTCTTTCTTTCTTCATTTTGTTCTTATTATTGCAAGAACACAAGCTGCCCCTTGTTTCTTCTATAAGCTCCCACACATATTTCTTCAAGATTCTTGAATAAAACTCTTGTCCAAAACTTCTGTAGGTGATATAGGTAAAGTATAGTGAGAGTTTCATGCATCAAATGACCTTCTATAAGCTTAAAAGCTAAGGATGATGATGCCAAAAATGAAACACTCCTCTTCTTCATGATTATTATCTTGTATCATTATTATTTTCTTGCTAAAAGAAGTTATATTTTGTAGATCTAACTTTTTGTAGCTTTGATTTTTGTTTATGCTTTAGATCTTGTTATTTGAGTTATTATTTTTGCTATTGCTAATGATTTATGCATATATTCACCATTCACATAACTATCTTAGTGTTCATGTATTTATAACTAGTATAGTAAACTAGATCTAATTGTTTTAAGTTCATACATGCATTAGACTTTTGTTTTATGTTCTTAAATAACTTGTAATAGTTTGATGGTAGTAGGAAAGTTTTATGTTCTTAAAGATCTATTTTAGTTTCAACAAAAATCATTTTTTGAAAATTCGGATAAAAATGGAACCACATTTAGAAAAGCTATTTTTGAACTTCAAAATGTGTATTTTTCATTTAAAATGAAGGGCTTAAGGAATAGATTTAATAAATGAATGATTTTTAGGTGTAAAGTTTAGATCTATGAGTTTATAGTTTACTACCATGGATTTCTTTTACATTTATAATCATAGAAAGTATAGATCTTGGTTTTGAACTCAAATAAAAATAGTGAAATTCGTATCTATGCAAGACCTACATTTAAAAACCACTTTCCAAGTGTCAAAATAGAATTTTTACTTGAGATAATGAAGGCTTGGTGTATATATATCATCAAGACTTCATTTTATATGATTCAAAAATGATTTTCAAATATTATTTTTCATAACAAAATTCTATTTTCGGATTTAGGCCAAGGCCTAGTTTAAAAACATGTTTTCCAACTCAAAAATGAAGTTTTTATTTAAGATATGAAATGCTCTTAAGATAGGTTATGTAAGGGATGAATTTTCATAAGTTTAGATAGATTTTATCAAAAGATATGTCCAAAAATAAATTTTGTAAATTCGGATCTCAACCAAGACCAATTTTGAAAACCCATTTTTCAACTTCAAAATAAGGTTTTTATTAAAGAAGTGGAAGCCTTAAGGGTTAGGTTTGATTGGGAAATGGTTTTTGAAAGACTAAATGAGTTTTACAAAGAAAACAAACTCAAATGAATTTTACAAAGAAAACAAACTCAAATGAATTTTTCAAAATTCGGATTTGAAAATAGCCACCATTGTAACACCTATTTCCAAATGCCAAAATGATAATTTTTATAGGAAAATGGAAGTACTAGGGAATATATATAACAAAGACCAAGTTTTGACAAGGATAAGAGAGGTTTATCAAAATATAACCTTAGAACAACAAATGGTTCTCAAGAATAAGTTAAACAATGTTTTTATTCTTTAAAATTTTGTAAAATTCGTACTTAGGCAAACCACCTATATAAACATCTATTTTCTAACCCCAAAATGAAGTTTTTTATTGAAATAATGAAGGTGATGGTTATATAGGTCATCAAGATTGAGTTTTGATAAAAGCAAGTATAATTTTACAAGAAGAAAAACTATTTTTCTTAAGTCTAGTAAAATTCAAAGTTTTGCAAAGTAATAGTTTTCAAAAAAAGAATTCTTGGTACTATATGTATATATATATATAGGTAGATCATCTCATAACCTTCATAACAATAGCTTGTAGGTATTACATATATATATGATGCATAGGTAGAAATAAAGTAGGAAAATTTGAGTTGCTTGTCTTTTTAAGAAATTCGTAATAATGGAGTAATTGCATGAAAACGCTTACTTTCCAAACTCAAATTAGAAGTTTTATTAAAGAAATGAAATCCTTAGTGGCTAGGCATGATTGAGCCTTAATTTTCTAAGTATCAAATAATTTTTACTTAAAGGAATCACCTCAAAAACAATTTTTACAAAATTCGGGTTTTGGGATGAACCAAATTTTAAAAACATGTTTACAAAGTGTAAAATGAGAGTTTTTATTGAAAAACAAAGGCCTTAGGGAATATACATAATGAAGGCTTAATTTTAACAAGAATAAATAGATTTCATTAAAGAATTTTTCTAAAAACAAGTAGGGATTGTCAAGAATACAAAACTAGCATTTCTAAGTCAATTTTTCATAAAGTCTTATAAAGAAAAAATTTTCTAAAAATTCCTTTTGTTCAATAACATCAAGAACATGTATATATATATATATATTATTTCATGACATATCATTTATGGTAGTAACTTGTTCATATTGCATATATACTTGTTTTGGATAGTAGAAACATTACAAACATTCGCAAAACTACTTTTCGGAATTTAAATTTTGCTACTGATCAGAACTGATCGGACATTTTCAAAGCTTCAAAGTTTTCAAAACTTGAAAATAATATTATAATTAGATAGATCTTTCGAAGTAGATAGAAATCGATATATAATTTGCTAAATTCCGAGTTAAAAGGACCAAGTTATGGCCGTTTTAAGCTAAAATTCCTACTTAGGACAAGAATTACTAATTTGATAGCTTGTATGAGATAGTTTGGATTAGTTAAGTAATGAAATACTTATTGAGGTATTTCTTTCTTTTTAGGTGACCCCGAAATCAACCATTCCCTACCACCGGATTACTTTTACTAAGAGGCCGGTGATCCAATAGCCGAGTGAGTTTTCCTCTTATTTTATTACCTTGCTTGTGCTTGTAGCTAGTTGCATTAGAATTAGGAAAAGATAAAATTGAAATGAATTATGATATAATCTTGGTTGAACAAATGATAAGTATATCGAGGCGGGACTTGTTGTAAGATCATTGTATCAGTTAGCATAGATTTGAATTGTTTGAAATTCTCTATGATCGCTCTTAACCTACATAATTAACATACCACGATTATCTAAATAAACTGTACATGCATATCACATAATGAGTCACATTGCATAGGCTAATATACCTTTGTGGGACAAAAGTATATTAGTGGATGGCGGATGGGCCTAATGTAACATTAAGGATGCGAAATCACTTTAAGTTAATGGTAGTGGTTAGGCACTTGAATCAACTACATAAACAAGAGAAAGAGATTGGGATTGTGGTGCATGACTTATGGACCACCCACTCAATATTGGAATTATGGTTGCATGTCTTAGAACCATCCTAACCCGAATGGAGGGGTAAATGATTTACATATGGCTACCGGAAAGTCATATGCTTGTTTGCCTGTGTTTGTTCATGTATTAGCATATAGATGAATTATAACTTTGTGTTTTGTACGAAAATTAAGGGAACTCTCACTAAGCTAGTGTTAGCTTATACCCCAATAGATGTTTGAATAAGAGGTTGACGGGAGAAAGCTACTTGGGGACCGAGATGGTTGGAGCCGAATATAACATCAGGATTTCGGCAAGAAGAAAGAATGCTTGAAGATATTAGCTAGTTTTTATGAAATGTTTTGTAATAGATTGTGTAGTGAAATCTTTTGATGAATTGTATTTGAAGTACAGTGATTTGTATCTGAAGTATAGTGAATTGTATTTCCTTTACATTATTACTCAAGTTGTATCAATATAAAATGTATCTCTCCAATGTGTCTCCTCTATGTGTTAGACGCCTTGTACATAGTATGGAAGCCTTCGCATGACTGAGGCGGTCATTCCTAGCTTTAATATTGTGTACGGAGACTGCCACGTTTAGGATACCCTTTGGGGTGACAACACAGTTCTTTAAGCCACCAGTGCAGAGTACAGATAAGAGATGCCTCAGATGCCTTGGACCGCATGATTTGAAAGACTGCAATTGGGTTGAAAATGCTTGTTTTCTTATGGCAGAGTTGGGCACATAAGTAAGTTCTGCACAGAAAAGACTCTTCCTTAGGTATTCTGTTTTAAGTGCAAGCAGAAAGGACATAGAGCTACAGATTGTAAAGAGGCTGGAGGACAGATTGCTTCAGTTGGCAGATCTTTTTCTTTTGGTCAAGGACAGCGAGCACCAGCGAAAGTGTATACTCTTTAGCATAGTGAGACTTCTAGTGTAGACACTATTGCGGGTATGTTTCCTATACTCCTGCATAGTGTATATGTTTTGTTTGATACTGGTGCCAGCTTTTCTTGTGTATCTGAATCTTTTGTATCTGTTTGTGGTGTATCTGTTGAGTTTATACCTGTATATATGTTTATGAATACACCATTGGGAAATGAATCTGTGTTGAATAGAATCTATAGAGGTGTGGATATTGAGACAGAAGGTAGGCATTTTCCTACAGATCTTGTGGTGTTGGATATGCTAGACTTTTATGTAATTCTGGGAGTAGATTAGTTGACAAAATATAAGGCTGTGATTGATTGTCACAATCTTGTGATAGAGTTTAGTTTTCCTGATGGAGACCGGTTTGTATATAAGCTAGTAGTCCTAAGACCTCCAATTCTTCCTACTTATGAGTTGTGGGGAGATCTATGTTGGCAGCTATGGTAAAAGAGGACAAGCAAAAGTTAGATATTTTTGAAATACCAGTTGTGAGTGAGTACCCAGTTTTTCCAGAAGATGTACCAGGGTTACTACCCGAAAGAGAAGTAAAGTTTAGTATAGATTTGGTACCAGGTACTATATCAATTTCTAAGACTCCATGTCGCATGGCTCCTATAGAACTTGCAGAACTTAAAGTTTAGTTGGATGAGTTACTTAAGAAGAAGTTCATTAGGCCAAGTGTGTCGCCTTAGGGAGCTCCTGTGTTATTTGCGAAGGAGAAAGATAGGAGTATGAGGTTGTGTATTGACTATAGAGAATTGAACCAGAGGACAATCAAGAATAAGTATCCATTGCCAAGGATAGACGATTTGTTTGACCAGCTGGCACGAGCACAAATATTTTCCAAAATTGATTTGAGATCAGGATATGACTAACTGAGGGTTAAGGTAGAGGATATTCAGAAGACTGCTTTCAGGACCAGGTATGGACACTACGAGTTTGTAGTCATGTCTTTTGGTCTCATAAATGCGCTAGCAGTGTTTATGGATCTAATGAATAGAGTTTTTAGAGATTATTTGGATATGTTTGTTGTGGTTTTCATAGATGATGTGCTGGTGTACTCTAAGTCTAAGGAAGAACATGAGGTGCATCTCAAATTGGTTCTGACCAAATTGAAGGAAGAGGAACTATATGCTAAGTTATCCAAATGTGAGTTTTGGTTGGAAGAAGATTCTTTCTTAGGACATATAGTTGATGGAAATGGAATATCAGTAGATCCTGAGAAAGTAAAAGCAATAGTTGAATGGCCAAGACCCAAGACTACGTCAGAAATCAAAAGTTTTCTAGGAATGGCAGGATATTATAGAAGGTTTGTAGAAGACTTTTCAAAGATCGCTAGTCCATTGACGAGATTGACACAGAAAGGAGTTAAATATGTATGGAGTGAAGAGTATGAAGCCAGTTTTCAATTGTTGAAGGATAAGTTAGTGTCTCCTCCAATGCTAGCCTTAGCAGTGAGTAGTGAGGAGTATGCTATATACAGCGATGCCTCTATTCAAGGTTTAGGATGTGTGCTTATACATGGGGGCAGGGTTATAGCACATGCTTCCAGACAATTGAAGCCATATGAGAAGAACTATCCTACGCATGATTTGGAACTACCAACGGTAATACATGCGTTGAAGCTATGGAAACACATTTCCTATATAAGGAAAAGTATAGGTATATACAGATCATAAGAGTTTAAAGTACTTCTTTACTTAGAAAGAGTTGAATATGAGACAGAGAAGGTGGTTAGAGCTTATCAAGGATTATGACATTGATATTCAGTATCATCAAGGAAAGGCGAATGTTGTAGTTGATGCTTTGAGTAGAAAGAGAGTAGAAAATCTTGCGGCTATGATTACAACAGAACGTCATTTGATTGATGATATGAGGAAACTTGAGCTAGAAATAGTTACAAGATAAGTAGCTGAAAGATTGGTAAATTTGAGGATACAACCTACTCTTGTAGACAGAATCAAGACAGCTCAGATGGATGATTAGAGTATCCTGGAAATTAAGCAGAGAATGGAGAATGGTAGGGCACTAGAGTTCTATATAGATGATGAAGGTATTCTGCAGTATAAAGAAAGATTATATGTGATAATTCAAGGAGATCTTAAGAGAGAGTTGTCAAAATAAGCACATTATTCGAGTTATTCCATCCATCCAACAGAAAATAAGATGTAATAAGACTTGAAGAAGCTGTATTGGTGGAATAATATGAAAAAGAAATAGAAGAATATGTTTCCAAGTGCCACACATGTTAGACAATAAATATAGAGCATAGAAGACCAGCAGGTGAGTTGAAACCTTTGCCGTTATCGTAGTGGAAGTGGGAACACATCACCATGGATTTCGTTACGGCTTTACCTAAGACAAGAGATAAGTATGAATCAGTATGGGTGATTGTAGACAGACTCAGTAAGGTAGCTCATTTTATACCTATCAAGACTAGGTATCGAATAGATCAACTAGCAAGATTGTACATCAAAGAGATAGTAAGATTGCATGGGATACCTGTAACCATTATGTCTGATAGCGACACTAGATTTGTTGGGAGATTCTAGAAAAGTCTACATCAAGCATTGGGTACCAAATTCTTTTTCAGTACAGCTTATCATCCCCATATAGATGGGCAATCTGAGAGAACTATTCAAATCTTGGAGGACATGTTGAGAGCGTGCGCTTTGGATTTCAAAGGAAGTTGGGATGAGCATTTACCATTAGTGGAATTTGCTTATAATAACAGTTACCAAGCATCGATTGGCATGCCTCCATATGAAGCTCTTTATGGCAGAAAGTGTAGATCACCTATCCATTAGGATGAAGTAGGTGAGAGACAGATGTTGGGACCTGGGTTAGTAGAGGAGGCAATGGATAAAGTCAAGTTGATTAAGCAAAGGTTACAAGCTGCACAGCGTAGACAAAAGAGTTACGATGACAAACGAAGATGACTTTTGGAATTTTAGGTGGGAGAGCATGTTTTGTTGAAGATTTCACCAACAAAGGGAGTTGTTAGATTTGGGCTAAGAGGGAAGTTGAATCCTAGATATGTGGGACCATATGAGATACTGGAAAAGATAGGCGATGTTGCTTACAAATTGGCCTTACCGCCTAATTTGGAAGGAGTACATAACGTGTTCCACGTATCTATGCTCAGAAAATATGTCAGAGATTTAGATGAAGTGGTAACTCTTGAACCGTTAAAAGTGCAGCCTAATCTCTCGACAATTGAGAAGCCGGTAAAGATTTTGGATACAAAAGAGAAATTCCTAAGAAAAAAAGTGATTAAGTGCGTGAAAGTGAAATGGACTAATCAAACAGAGAGAGAAGGAACATGGGAATTGGAAGAAGACATGAAGTCAAGATACCCCGAGCTGTTTCAATAATCTAGGTAACTTTGGAGGACGAGAGTTTTTTTTTAAAGGAGAGAGATGTAATATACAAATAAATAAGTTATAATGAAAGGTAGAAGTGAAATTTTAAGTGTTGATACAAGGGTAATTTTATCTTTGAACAGGTAAATTTTGGACACAGGAAAGTCACACAAACGAGACGGGACGAATTTATAGAAAATGGGCCTAAGATGGCACTTAGGCCGCAGGCCTACTTGGCAGCCTAAATCTGTTTTTTATATATATGCAGTTTATGACGAGAATTAGGGTTTGTCTTGTTTTTCTTCGAGTTCTTCTTATCAAAATCAACCTAGGGCTTGCTTTCTTTAAGTGTTTGGTGTGAGAAATCAAAGGAGAAACAAGGTCTTCAATCCGGGTAAGTAGATCTATACGAGATCTATACGATTTAACATGTAATCAACGTCGTAATAATAGATTTCTCGTGTTTTTGAAGAGGATTGTGAGAGAAACCGTTGAAGATCATATATAAATCTTAAGGAGAACGATTAGGAATTTGAGATCCATTCAAGGTAATTAAATCCCTTAATTACATATGTAGATTTCAACGAAATGATTTCTGATTTAGGGTTTTGTTCGTTAATGATTAGTGATGTTCTAGGGTTACGATTTCTTTGCAGTCTTTGGCGATTTTCTGGATTTAGAGTCAAATCAAAGTAAGTTTTCATCCTCTAAATCATATATTCATTAAAAAAATGAATTAGAATGATGGATTTGTTTGTATATGTTGATTTATGCAATAAGGGTTTTGTAAGCCCCGGAAAATTTCAATACATAATTCCAAATAAATATTTAAAGTAAACTTTAAAAATGACTCCCAATTTGAAACCGAATTTCTAGTAATCTGAAATCTTGAACAAATCCAGAAAAATTTCTTAATATTGAAGCAAAAGAAAATCCTTAAAAGTAAAATAAGAACCTAATAGTCTGCAAATCCAAAACCATTACGCATTACAAATTTTATGCTTAACCCTGACTTGTAAAATCGGGTAAGAATTCTAAAAGCATTAAGAGATATTAAATACTTACGAAAATGAAATAATAAAAAATATTCTCAAATTAAATATGTTGTATAAATATAAAACATTAGTTTCCATTTTGGAAAAGATCTAAACCGGAAAGTCGACCGAAAAACCTAAGTCAACAAATTCTAAGAAACCCTAGTAGCTTAGATCCGGCAATTTCGTATTCCTAAACCAGGAAGTCGAAAAATGAATAAAATGTATAGTTTGGTACGTATTAATACTAGGATGCTTTAAAGGATAGGAGTGGCAGATTTTCGATCTATTTCGAACCCGATCTAGTATAAACTTTGAAAAGCATGCCCCAGATTCAAAATATTAAATATATGGTATTAGTACCATTAGGCTCGTAATTTCATCAGAATTCCAAGTATATCATTTATATAATTCTTCGGGTTGCATATAAACCTACTTTTTCTAGTGACCGAGTAAACTCCGTAAATCGGAAATCAAAACCCTAAATAGGATTAGTACAAGCAACCTAGGAACCCTAGGTCCGGCTTTGCTTCACTTTCTATATAAAAGAACCTCTATAGAATAATTTAATGTGAATTATTGTTTTAAGGTATATTTCAAATCATAAAAAGTTTTGATTTTGAAAAATTTTCTATTATGGGCTTTCCTGAGCTCTATTACGGAAAAGCGAGCCCCAGAATGAGAAAATCAGAAAAATATTCCGAAATACTCATTAGAACCGAAATTTTATAAGGAATTCAAAAATATATGTTTTAAAATTTTTCGACCTATAAAAATTACAGTTATAGCCTTTTTCGTATTTTCTTTACTACCGGTAAAGTAGATGTCTTATCTTCTATTTACTACTATTCGTAAGTACAACCTACTACACACACTACCCATACCCTAGTCTTACACCCTTACAAACACTCATTATATTTTTTTTCTAAGAAATTTTTGTCTCTTAAATAAATTATTACATTTAACAATTTAGTTACATGAATTTCAATTTTTAAACAAATTCAACTCTCCCTCTCTCTTTCCCCTCTCTTGGCCGGTGCATGCCCCTCATTTTTGCCTCCAAATTGATTTATTTTATCTCCTTTCATTACTTAAAACAAACCCTAATTCACTTAATATAAATAATCCTTTACTTTCTCTCTCCTTCACTTTATTTCATTTGTTTCAAAAGCTCTCAAACCCTCTCATTTCCTCCCTCTTGCCGTGAGCTTTCTTTCCCCTCACACACACACACAAAAGCTTCATTTCTTCTTCATTTCTCATCTATTTCAAGCTTTAGGTGATGATTCTTGAGCTTTCCTACCAATTAATCTTGTAATGGCAAGATTATTCATGAGTGTTTTCAATCTAAGTCCCCATGAACACTTGCTAGAGACAAGAAAATGCTACTGCATGAATATCAAGCCATCACAAGAGTAGATCTTATGTTTGATTAAGTTTTTGTTGAAACATCTTCATGTTCATGCATGTAGGAGTAGAATAAAGTAGAGATCTAGCATAAAAATCCCATGTTCATGCTTTTAAACTACATTTCATGCATCATGAGTAGTAGATCTAGCTTCTAGATGCTCATACCATACTTGACATTTATGATCTTATGGATAATTTATGTTATCATGCATTAATGCTCACAAAGGCTTTGTTTTGTGTATATAGATGTTGTAGTTGGGAGATCCTTAGGCAAATAAAACAAGGAACTTATAAAGTAAAAGTTTTTGTTTGAAATATTTAAAGACAAATTCGTATGGTTTCAAGGACCTATTTTGAAAACCCTTTTATCAACCTTAAAACTCATGTTTTATGTGAAAAAATGAAGGATATAGTTAATAGGTATCCTTAAGTAGTGATTTTTATAAGTTGAAATGAGTTTTGATGAAAATAATGTACAAAACAAGAAGTGGAATTCGTAACTTTATATGGAAAATTTTGAGTTAGTAGTCAACATATGAAATTCGTAATTTTATATGTAGGCCATAAGAACACCAATCATCTAAGCTCAAAATGGAAGTTTTATGTATTAAATGGAGTCCTTAAGTAATAGGTATCTTAAAGTCTTAAGTTTTAATGCATTAAACAAGTTCTTCCCAAAGGAATCATTCAAAATTTTGATTTCAAGAAATTCGGATTTTTGGATCAATCCTATTTGAAAACCTATTTGCAAAGTGTAAAATGTAAGTTTTTATGTAGAAATGAAGGCTTGGGTACTAGGTATAATGAAGATCCAATTTGAACAAGGATAACTTGATTTTCTTAAGAAAATAAATCCAAAACAAAGGGGATGGTCAAAGTTAGGAAACTAGTTTTCTTGAAACTATATAGTCATGGAGTTTTACAAATAAAAAGTTTTCTTAAATTTCCTTTTAGTAAATAATGTCAAAAGCATGCATGCATCAAGTTCATATCATGTCATTCATGATAGGAAATCATCAATATTGCATGTGTAGTTAAACTATATGCTAGAAACATCACAAACATTCACAAAACTATTTTTCAGAATCTGAATCTTCGACTGATCAGAACTGATCAGCTTATTTCATGACCTAAACATTTTTGCAACTTGGAAATAATATTAGGAATAGATAGATCTTTCGAAGTAGATAGGAATCGGTATATTATATGCTCAATTCCGAGTTAAAATGAGTTAGATATGGTCATTTAAAGTTAGGACTTTAGCCTATGCAGGAATTGATGAACTTAGTAGTTAGAATTATTAAGCTATTAGAACTTTATAAGAAATACTCATTTCGGGTATTCCTTGTACTTAGGTGAATTGGAGGATGGATTTCCACTCCCCGAGGACTACTACGACTAGTGGATTTCTCTCCATGGCCGAGTGAGTTCATTTCTTAAATAGTTGTACTCATGTATGTGCTTGTAATCATAATGGCATTAGAATTAGGAAAAGATAAAATTATAATAATTTGTGATCTAATCTTGGTTGAATGAATGATAAGTATATCAAGACGAGACTTGTTGAAAAATCCTTGTATGAGCTAGTATAGACTTGGATTGTCTGAAATTCTCTATGATCGCACTTAATCTGCTTAATTAATATGCCACGATTATACAAATAAACTGTACATGCATATCACGTAGTGAGTCACATTGCATAAGTTACTATACCTTTGTGGAAAGAAGGCATGATAATTTGGTCAACGAGGGGCCTATAAACTCGAGTGTTAGCGTATGGGCTAGAATTAAAAATGTGTGTAGGTAGGCACCTGTATCAACCACAATAAAAATTTAAAGGTGGTGGATGGGCACATGTATCAACCCAATAAGAAGTGAAAAGAATTAAAATGTGGTCGTATAGGCCTGAAACACCTAACCTCGAATGGAGGGTGTAAATTCATTCAACATAAGATTTTCGGATTGTCTTATATATTGTATGCTCATGTGTTTGTGCATTTCATATCCTGCTAATAACTTGTCTGTTATCTATACCTTAGTCGAGCACTAATTATTGGAAATGAAATCTCACTAAGCTCGCAAGCTTATATCCCAATAGTTTCCTGTTGCAGTATGAATATTTATGGCTATCTCCGAGGAGCCGTTATCATCAGGTACAGCTCTTGGACATTAAGGAGCTTTTGATGAGGCCAGGACCTAGACGTGGGCACGAACTCCTAAATGAGTCTCCCAAATTGGTATTTAAAGGATAATATAAGAGACTTTGAGAGTCTAAGAACTCTTGACGTTTTGAGGGGGAATGCCCCTTAGATCATGTAATAGAATAAAATTAAATGTAACTGCTATGATTTACATTCTTGTTTCTATGTATGTCTCCTTAAACTATTTCGAAGCAAAGTATGGTCCCTATATGTTGAAAGTGAGCCTTACACTCGATATTCAAACTCATGGAAAGACTAAGGTTGCCTTACTTGAGTTTAAATTTCGAGTTTGGCGGACTATCACGTTTAGGGTACCCTTTGGGGCGTGATAGGTTTTGTGGAGATTTGGGTTTTCTAGGGAATTGATTGAAGAGATTTTACAGTTGTGATTTCTTGAGAAGTTAGGGTTTTTGATGATTTTGGAGAATGGATAATTAGGGTTTTGATGTGATGATTTATATATTATTCTTGTTATATGTTATATTGAGGAGATTGGGAGATTTCTTGTTGTTTTTAAGAATTTATGGATTTGGAGAGATTGTTCCTAGAATTGGAAAAGGTACAACATTTCCTTGTTTGCTGTATTTGCTTTGCTGGTTTAGTTTTCTGATTGTTGCATATAGGAACAGATATATAAATGAACTTAATTCTATTTGGCTTAATTTGTTTTCTTGGATGTCATTGGCTTTGACTAGTAAAGACCCGGAAGACAGTGATACTAGTGAAGCACCCTGATGATCCTTGTGTGTTGTTGTTCCTAGTGGAGTTGCACTTAGAGACGATTCCGGTAGATATAGGTTTATTGGCAGCATGGCAGTGGGATTTTGGGGAGTATCCATTCACCAATATATGTATACAATTATTTATTTTTGATATCTGGTTGTTTTTCAAGAGTTTGAGTAACTCTAAGATTGGGATCAGAGATTTATGATTCTGAACTGTATTGTTTTGCAGGCTTAATGAAGATAATAATCTTATTTTTTGTATTTAGTTAGTTGCACGTATATATATACATGTTGTTTGTGTATTTGCATATTATTTGTGGACTGGCGTACTGGGTGATTTCGCTCATTCCTTTTTTTTAGGTATAGGTGATGGAGATATTGTTTATGACTTGTCTGGTTATGACTTGTATTTTGATCATGGGGATGGCGATAGTGGACTTGACAACCCTGCAGAGAAATAGGTTGTTATACATGACATATGAAAAAAGATTTCTTGAGTTTATGAATTGTTTTTTTTTAAAAAGAAATTTTGATTATTTATCTTTTTGAGGATTCAAAGTATTGGTTTTTATATAATAGTTTATTAAACAGGATTATACGATTTTAAGTTGGAAGTTAGATCTTTTCTGGATTATTGTTGGCTTTGGTTTTGCTAACTCGGATTTAGTTTATATTATAGGAGATATTTGAAAGTTATAAATTACAGGTTTCACAGGTTTTGTTACTTCTGGAGTACCCTTAAATGTGGGTTCATGGAGATTATTATATGTTTATATTTTGTGGTATTGAGATTTAGAGCCTTTGCGTGTCTCTTTTAAGAGAGGGACACGTGGCGGGTTGTAATGACTTAGTTTAGGGCGTTATAGAATTATTACAAATTAATAAGTTATCATAATTAATATCATATTAATAATATAATAATTATGGTATTAATATTGTTAACTTATTAAAATTATCTTAATATGCAAATCAAGTATGGTATTATTTATTATACGGAAAAAAAATTATTATTATTAATATTATTATTATTTTCACTACAATGTATATTGTTAATTACAGTACACTTTTGATGCTACTATTACTACTACAATTGTAAATTGCAGTAATAGTTTGTTATATACTTTTGGTGTATCATGTGCCCAAAATGAATTCATGATTAAATTGGTAATGTAGAATATTTTATGGGCATTAATTTTAGAGCTTCTAAATTATATTGTATAATTACTTGTTTTATACTTTGAATATTTTCTTATGTAATAAATTATTTATATAATTTGAGTGACTTCTACTGGATTTTGCTTACTTAAGAAGGTGGTGTTATTAGTTTCTTCAAGAGGTTCCTTCTTTTTTGAATGGCTTCTCTAAGAGGTTACAACTATCTTTAATTATAAGTTCATAAAAAAATATTTATTTGCGATTGTTTTGAAAATTTACTTGTTAGGCATTATTTGATTCTATGTGTTTGATGAATCTAGAAATATATTTATTTTTATTTTTTAAAGTTAAGGTTCTGCTTAGTGATTAATTACGCTATTTCTTAATCGAGAATTTTAGGACATATTTACTATTTTTTGAATTATTATTTTTATTTTATTATATATATTTTTTAAATTGATTGGTAGTTCTTTGAAATTTGCTAGAGCTTAATAATTGCTTCATTAATTCTTTGATTTATTATCACTCATTGATTACAAAGAGTTAAGACAAATTTTTGTTAATGATGATTAAAATTTCTTAAACTATAATTAAACTATTTACATTTTAATATTTTTAAATTGTGAAAAATCAGGGGTGATGTTTGCGACTTTTCTTAAAGATCTTTCAAGATTTACATCATATTCTCGCCAATTATCAAAATTTTGTTGTGTAAAATTAGAGAGTTTACAGTTAAGGGGTTAGCTTTAAATAAACTTTAAATGGATTTGAAAATTACTTGTTCATGTGTCAAGAAGTTACTAATAATTACACACGTTGGGCAATTCCATTGGTGTATCATGCTCAATGAATTTAATTTCAATTTAACATAAATGTAATAAGTTTGTAATGATTATTATATTGTTCACTTGGAGTGAAAAATAAAACGAGTAAGTATTAAAGTAAAAGATAAAACATCTATAATGCCTTTTATCTTTGCTATAAAAAGAAAATAATTGTATATGTGATATTTTCAAGATAAGAATTTATGTTAAAGTTGAAAAATAAATCATTTAATGCCAATTCATAAGTGTAGTAACATAAATTGCTATTCATTATTTTATTTAATAACAATTCATCATAAATCGTCATTCCTTTTAATTGAACATCTTAATATGAGAAGAGAATGAATAGCAATTCATATCTAATAAAAAAGTTGTAGATAACATACTTAACTAATTGTAATAAAAAGTAATGAGATAATAGAATGTTTCCAATTATGTCGTTAAAGTTTGAACAATTTTCATGCAGCAAATAATATATTTTTTATTTAGGTCTGTTTGTAACTCAGCCATATGTATACCAATCTTCTATAAATTGGCCATAAGAATTCTATTTATTACTTCCAAAAATTGTAATGATGATGGTTAACAAAAGGAAAAAAAAAAAAAAAAGAGAGAAAAGCATTATGCTATCTTGGAATGTGTGGATAATAGATGTACCACAAGAAGTCGGGAACATTAAACGCACCACGTGAAAATATAAGCACACAAATTGGAATATAGACAATGTGTCAATGTTTTCGTCGTATACCAGATCTTGTTAGCACTTCTTAGATTATAAAATGTCAGATTTCGAGCCAAAATATTCATGCGCAACCAAAGGTCGACATCATGAGATAAAAAACTTCTGCGCAGTATATATCTTTCACGCTAGGCTCTGTGCTTTTTCGTTATCCTTACCTTCTGCTACAAGCAATTAATTGATATCGATTGTCACGTCGTATCTAAATCATAGATCTTACGACTTTGTCAGTCGCCCATTCCAGATATAGCAAATAAAAAATCTGTTAGTATAACTTTGACTTTTGCATTCAAACATAATTTTGATTTTCTGCATCTTTGCGATTTCGTTTTTGTCGTTTCTAAATATTCGCGAGAAAGCTCCACTAGATTAATCTTACTCGTTATTATTTTATATAATCGACGCCGTGAATTTTGAATTTTTCTTTTTCTATCCTTTTTATAAAAATATAGTTACTGTTATTTATTATATTATCAACTTATATGTATTTTAATTTTTTTACATAGTAATACCAAAGAAACTTATTTCTATGAATCATCAAAAATTGAAAAATTATAAAAGGAAATCATTGAATCAGTAAATATTGAAAACATTGTAAGAGGAAATGAAATATTAATATTAGCAGTTTAATTACTTGAAACCATGGACATGTCTAATTAAGTAGAGGAGAGAATAAAAGAGAATTCAGATTTCTTCCATTTTAACCCTAACTAGTTCTAGGTTTGATTTATTAAAACATATATGTAAATATATTAACTGTTTTGTTTAAATTATTTCAATAGCACAAACGACGATTTGAGAAAATGAAAGAAGAAACCAAAACTAAATAATATACACATATATATATCGTAAGATAAGCGAGTAATACTTGTTTTATATAGCTTTCATCAGTATCACCAGCACTTTTTATCAATACTCGCTAAATTGTTTCCGCAATTTAAAACTCTATAAAAAGATCTGATGCACCGCTTGTAGAGTTGATGGTGAGCCAAAGCTTGGTGAAACAAATTCTTGCAATCATATAAAAGAAGCTTTACGCATCAAAATTCTCCGTGTGGCTAAAGGGAAAACAATATAATTATCATACAATGTGTTCAATTAAAAAAATTCCGCCTATTAGAGTTGACAAGGCACATTGAATTTATTAGTTAGCTCCCATGATTGGATGAGATTTTTTTCTCTCTGAAAAGTTATAACTTTTCTAAATATATAGATGAAGAGTTATATTTCTCTAATATAAAACAATATGATTTTTTCTAAAAGAGATATATAGAAGAATTGTGACTTTTTTCAAAAGACATTATACCTTTATAAATAAAGAAGGCTATTAAACGGTTTAAATCTTTTGTCAATTTGTCCATTATTATTTAGAAAAAAAAAATATAGTCAAGTAGTGTAACTCAAAACCCTCTAGCTCTATGTTCCAATAAGGCATTTAGGTAGTGGATTGTGGATATTTTTTGGTGGTGATTACATTCTGATCGTTGGTATGTTCTTGAAACATTGAAATTTGTGTTGGTGATTCAACTTGGATTACTTCCTCTACGTATCTATAAGAGGTTAGTAGATCTATCACGGTTTATTATTTGCAAATATAAATCAATATTAGTATCAGAGCTATATAGTTGTTTTCTTTGATAGGTGCTCTTTCTGCATGGTGTATACAAGCAATAGCTGATCATGTACCATGTTCACTAATAATGCTTATATATATATTTTGCATTTTTTTTTTGGCTGATAGTGGCAAAAAATACCTATACATTACACATTGAATTGGCTCCCTGGAATACTCTACTATGAAAATATGCTATTATTCTTGAATACAAAACTGTATGTTTTAAATACCTTTTTGTTCATGCACTCGACATTGTCCATTCCGTGGCCGAATGCTCTTTTCATGGTTGAATTTTTTTTTAATTGAGAATTTTTCTGTTCCGTGCAAACTTTATTTGTCATTTTTCATGTCCGAACGTATAGTCCTTCGACTTTATTTTATGTGTTCCATGTCATCTCTTTTCAATGGATGTTTACTGGAAGGAGCACGAGACTGGTAAAGTAGTTTACGATGTACAAGATGCCTATTAATAAATCTTTTATACTCTATTTTTTCTTAGGAATACATGCCTTATATAATATATTTTTAGAAAAATTTCTATGATTTTATACTTTATGTTTTAAATGTTGTTTTTAGACTCCAAGGATTATAAAAAGAAGAAACAAATTGATTTGCATCAAGATTGAAGCAAAATAACATGAATGAATAATAAAATAGACTCAACCATGGCTACTAAAAACCCCAACCAAGGGTAAGAAAACAAAGCAAAAGTACAAATTGCGATCTTGATCTACCTCATGGTTTACACTGAGGCAACTGCTCCTTGATAGACTATAAATCTCTAGTTTTTACAACAATTCTTAAGTTCAAACCCCAGTACTGGAAGTCAAGTAGAAACCCTAATTAACAAAAACGTCTACCAAAATCCTAGAATTTAGATTCGGCAATCCCGCACTCTTAAATCCTAGACAATAAAATTCAATTAAAGATCTATAATAGTTTGTAATAATATAGGAAAGCTTAAAAATATAAGATTCGCCAATTTGTAGTGTATTTCAGATCCAAACAGTATCAGTTTTCGAAAATTATGCCTCGTACACTGTGGTAACAATATTCCGATGACAACATTAGATTCGTAACAATATAAAAAATCCAAAAATATCAGTTTTGTAATTTTTCGGTAACTAAAAATTACAGATATCGTAATTATATGCATATTTTCTTTACTATCTGTAACTTATTAGTCTTGTTTATTATTTATTATCCTATCTTACTATTCATTACTATTCACCTATATCTACTTTTTCTTATTACCTATTTTTACTACCTATACACATATTTTCTTACTTTTCCAATACATTTTTAATTATATCATATTTTACACATTATTTACTTTTCTTACAAAATTACAAAATAAATAATTTCTCCCCCTCTTCCTTATGCAAACCGGCACCTCCCTCCCTCTCTCATCTCCATTATTTTTCTTTTTCAATTTATTTTATTACATCTAATTTTCCCTCAATTTTCAACTATAAATACCAACTCTCCCTCCATTTTTTTCACACCTTTATTTTACATAATAAAGCCCTCTCAAATTCACTCCACAACTCCACTCTCTACAAATCCTCTTTACCAAAACTTTCTACAATAAAACTCTCCCAAAATCCTTCTTTACATAAACCATTCATCACATATTACTACCTATATAATACCACACTCATCTACCATCTTCCTTCAAACTCAAAAATACTTTAGGTAAACTTCTACCATTATTCATTTACCCATGTCATATAACTTAGCATGACTATGGCGTTGCTTCTTAAAACTCATATGAGTTATAGAAGCAACAACATGTTCATGTTTTGTTCTTGCACGTGCCAAGAAATTTCAATTTTGTTATCTTGTTATTATGATAATATTATGTTGTTATTATGCTTATAACTTAATAATATATATATTATTATCTATATGTATATCTATATATTTTCTAAAGCCTAAATGCTCACTAACTCTTACTAACTTGCTTTTATTATTCTTAATGCTCTTATTATTGATTTTCTTTTCTTTTCTTTTCTTTTGGGACTAGTCTATTCTGAGTCCCGGGTTGATTTGATGAAGCGAAGGCTCCCAATACTTGACTGGGTTACCTTGATGAAGCTAGGGTTCCCAAGACTTGATATTATTATCTTGCTTATTATTTTGCTCCTTATATCTTTCTTATATTTTCATCTTTTCATGCTACATACTCTTGTACATACATAATCATAATGATATTGTCTCAACAAAAATTAAGAGGAAAATTTTCTTTAACAAAAGAAATGGAACCAAAACTCTTTTATCTTGTAACTTTGTCACTAAATAAAGTTTTTTTGTCATCAAAATATAGAAAAATGATTTTTACAACTCCTTGTCAAATTCATCATAAATTTTCGTAAAGGTAAACAAGGATGATATTCGAAAAAAAATTAATTAAGAAAATCAACACTCTCTTTTCATGATAGATAACCTAAGGCTTAGTATTAATAATTTGTGATATGCAAGTTTTTTATAGAAAGTTCAAGATTAGAATCTTTTCAACTTCATAATAAAAACTAAGAAGTAAATTAGTTTTCAAAGTTAAGATAAAATCAAATCACTAATTTATAAACTCACTTAGAAAAATAAAGATTGTCAAGTTTTTAAATGACACACCTGTTTTCAAAGAAATAAAATCACTATAGGAATTTTTACATAGGGCGATGTTTGCAAATTTTGCAAACGTCGCCTTTCTTTTATATTTTGGTCACATGAATTAAATGTTAGGTAAAAATGCCATTGGTTACATTTGCAAATAACTTCTAGCTTATATGAGACATTGGTTTAATTTGCGACTTTAAGCTTATAGTAAACGTTACTAATTTATTTTATTAGAAAAATTGAAAAAAATTATTTTATTAAAATTTTTTAATAAACTTAAAATAAAAACCCTTCTTTAAAATCCTGCCATTTTTAGGTATATGTTTATTAGAAAAAAAAAAAGAAAAAGAAAAAGAAAAGCCCCATCGTGGACTGGCCTAGCGTAAAGTTTAGACCACTCTTTAGTATTTACTTTAGGGCACTTTTTAGTTTCTCCATCTCATTCCCACCTAGACCCCACTCCTATCCCGCCCACTTCCCCTTCAACTTCCTTAGTTCCTTGTTTTATATTTTTTTGTGCCATTCTCTTTCAACTCTCGATCTCATCGCCCTCCATCTCCACCAGACCCCACTCCATCACAATGCTCTCACGATTTGCTCTAATCTCTCTTCAATTGTGAATTCAAATTTATGATTTTAACTTAAGGTTTCATTGGTTTGATGTGTTTATTGCTTGTGATATAGGGAAATTCAAGTAAATTAATTACCACAGGAGTTTTAGCAGGTCGAAATCTTCAAGTCCTAATGGTTGGTTACTTTCAACAACGACCAAAAGGCCAACGATGCAAGCCTCGCCACCACCACACCTCTCTCTCCTCCGAACACCACCCGTTGGTGGTTGCACATGATGTCATGCCCCGAAGGGTACCTAAACGTAGCAGTCCACCGTACACAATGTTAAAGCCTAAGAATGACCATCCAAGTCACGCAGAGGCTTCCATACTATGTACAAGGCGTCTAACACATAGAGGAGTCACATCGGAATGATACATTTTATGTTGATATAACTTGAGTAACAATGTAAAGGGATTCCAATTCACTATACTCCAGAAACAAATCATTATACTTCATATACAAATTGCTATACTTCAAATACAATTCATTCAACTTCAATTACATTCATCCACAGACTTCCCTACATAAACTATTACAAGACAAATCATCAAAACTAGCTGACAACTTCAAACATTCTTATTCTTTGCCGAAATCCCGGAGTCATTCCCGGCTCCAACCAATTCGGTCCCCACTTTGCATTCTTGAGATAACTTGTTCATTTAAACAACTATTGAGGTATAAGCTACACTAGCTTAGTGAGAATTTCCTTAATTTCGTACCATAACAAACAAGTTATAATCAATCATATGCTATGCATGAACAAACACGTGAACAAACAATTATGCATGGGTATCCGGAACCCACACACAGAACGGATTTACACCCTCCGTATCTAGGGTTAGGGATGGTATTGAAGTCTACACGACTGCTGCTAGTCCCCAAGCCCTCGGCTCATAGCACTCGCCTCGGCTAAGCTCACACATGGAATGCATCCCCGATGCGCCTTAGTTTCCTATGAATGAGCTCTGATCCCGGGTCTCATTATCCAAACGAGTCCTCGGACCATACCGATCGACCTGCGTAGGAGTAGCACGCTACCAAATGCAATATGTCCGATGCGATGCATGATCAATTTACTTTTTGCTTAGGTCAAAAATACATTCTTTAGAGTGACTAGCCAATATCATACACATAACAAAAAATAGGAACAGTGCAGTTATCCAATCAAATCGTGGTTTCGATATGCTTTAGTATTCTTTGGCATACATTCATCACAGCCTCATCATATATCCCATCCCCATTCGTATCGATTTTTATCTTGTTCCTATAATCTAATGCAACTAACTACAAGCACAATCAAGGTAATAAAACAAGGAGAAAACTCACTCAGCCATTGGATCACCGGTCTTCTAGTAATAATAATTCGGTGGTAGGGAATCGTCGATCTCGAAATCTCCTAAAAAGGAAGAAATACTCTAATAAGTATTTCATCACTTAACTAATCCAAACTATCTCATTCAAACTATCAAATTCGCAATTCGTGTCCTTAGCGGGAATTCCAACTTAAAACGGCCATAACTTGGTCATTTTAACTCGGAATCTCGCAAATTATATATCGATTTCTATCTACTTCAAAAGATCTATCTATTTCTAATATTATTTTCAATTTTGAAAGCATTTAGATATTGGAACAGAGGGATCAGATCTGATCAGTAACGGTTTCCGATTCCCAAAAATAGTTTTGTAAATGTTTGTAATGTTCCTACTATATAAATTAGCTATACATGCAATATGAGTGATTTCCTAACATGAATGAGATGAGATGAGTTTAATATAGGCATGATCTTGATGATTTTTGCTAAAAGAAAATTTTGTAACTTTTTATTTTTGCAAGACCATAACAACAACTACTTATGAAAAGTCTAGTTTTCTAACTTTGATCATTTCCATTTGTCTTGGATTTATTACTTAAGAAAATATAATTATTTTTGCCAAAATTGGGTCTTCATTATATATATTACTTATGACCTTCATTTCTACATAAAAATTTCCAATTTACACTTTGTAAACATGTTTTCAAGTGGGGTTGATTCCAAAATCCGAATTTTACAAAAATTGGTTTTCTTGAGTGATTCCTTCAAGTAAAAATCATTTGATATTTAGAAAATTAGGGCTCAATCATACATAACCATTAAGGACTTCATTCTTACACAAAAATTTGCATTTTACATCTTGCAAATATGTTTTCCAATATGATTTACTCAAAAATCTGAATTTTAGAAAATCCACTTTTTTAAATGATTCATTTGGGAAAAACTTGTTTAATGTATTAAAATTTAAGACCTTATGATACCTATTACTTAAGGACTTCATTTAATATAAAACTTTCATTTTGAACTTGGATAATAGGTGTTCTTATGACCTTCACTCAAAATTAAGAATTTCACAAATTGGTTACTAACTCAAAATTTTCTCATATGATTCTATTTCTTGTCTTACACATTAATTTCATAAAAACTCATTTCAACTTGTAAAAATCATTGCTTAATGATACCTATTACCTATATACTTCATTTTTCACATAAAACATGAGTTTTGGAGTTGATAAATGGGTTTTAAAAATGGGTCTTGGTTGAGATCCGAATTTACAAAAATTTTTTTGGATATTCCTTTTGATAAAATCTATCTAAACTTATGAAAATCCATTCCTTACATATCCTATCCTAAGAGCCTTTCATTTCTTAAACAAAAACTTCATTTTTGAGTTGGAAAACATGTTTTTAAAATATGCCTTAGCCAAAATCAGAAAATGACATTTTTATTTTGAAAATAACTTTTGAAAATCACATTAGATTCTTGTAAAAAGAAGTCTTGATGATATACATATATTAAGCCTTCATTTTCTTAAGAAAAAATTACATTTTGACACTTGGAAAGTGGTTTTTAAATATTGGTCTTGCCAAAATACGAATTTCACAAATTTTGTTCAAGTTCAAATCGAAGATCTACACATAATATGAACATACACCTAGATAAACCCATGAAAACAAACTTTAAACTCATAGATCTAAACTTTGCTCATCAAAATTACTCATTTATGTTATCTATACCCTAAGCCTTTTCATTTTAAATGAAAAATACACATTTTGAAGTTGAAAAACCACTTTTCTAAATATGGTTCCATTTTCATCCGAATTTTCAAAAGTTGTTTTTGTTGAAAAAAAAAGATCTTGAGTTTCCTACAACTTTCCTATCATCATCATGCTATTACAAGTCATCCATGAACATAAAACAAAGTCTAATGCATCTTATGAACTAAAAACTCTAGATCTAGTTTTCTAAACTAGTTTTAAATGCATGAACACATGTGAATGAGAAATATGTATAGGTCATAAGTAATAACAAGAATAATAACTTAAATAGCAAGATCTATGGCATAAACAAAAATCAAAGCTACAAAAAGTTAGATCTACAAAATATAACAACTTTAAACAAGAAAATAATAATAATACAAGATAATAATAATGAGAAGAGGAGTGTTTCATTTTTGGCATCATCATCCTTACTTTTAAGCTAATGGAATGTCATTTGATGTATGAAACTCTCATTATACTTTACCTATATCACCTATGGAAGCTTAACAAGAGGGTTTACTTAAGAAATCTTCAAGAAATATGTGGAGCTCCAAAAAAAAAAAATAGGGGCAGCAAGGTTTTTGTAAGAACAAGAGAGAAAGAAGAAGGAAAGAGAGGAAAAAAGAGAGGAAAAGAGGGAGTAAAAGAGATAGGGTTTCAAATGAATGAAAAGGAATAAATGAAAGGCATTAAGTGGAGAGAGAGGAGGGTATTAATGAAAAAGAACAAAAATAAAACAAGAGCAGAATTTTGGGGGTGTTTCCACGTGAAAGAGAGAGAGAAGAGAGAGGGCTTGTTTGAATTTTTGACTAAAAATTGAATTGTGTAATAAATGGTGTGTGTAGCTTCTTTAAGGAGTAGAATACAATTAATTTAGTCAAAAATTGAGTAAATCAAAGGACAATGGCAGCCAAAAGAAAGAAAAATCTGCCATGAAGTGATATAATAAAGTGTAAAAAGATTGAAGTGAAAAGGAAGTGATATGTGCAAGGTGTACTTGAAAGTATGGGTTGTAAAAGTACTTTTCTTAATTAAATAAATTAAAAAAATAAAATTGAAAATTTTATTCCAAATATTTGTAGCAGATTTTTCATAATTAAAATTAAATAATTTTTTGAATTATTTTAGTATTTTAACAATTATGTTACTGGTATGATCAAAATACGTGAATATGGGCTATAAATAATATTTTTATAACCCGAAAAATTATAAAAAATTATTTTATGAAAATAAAAATGTTTCTAAAATATTTTCCAATTATTAAATTAATTTATTTTATTTTTAGTATCAGGTCTTAAACAAATCTGATCTGTAAAGACCCGAAACAGCTAAATTTTAGAAAAACAAAATTTTCTATAACATATAAAATATTTATCTAAAAATATAAGACTTTATAAGAATAAAAAAATTTTGTAATGAAATAAAAATGAATAGTGCAAAAGACTAATCAATTATCGGTAATAACGGAAATACGATAAAAAGATTATAACTGTAACTTTTATAACTCGAAAAATTATATAACTGATATATTTGGAAATCTTATGAAATTACGAGTCTAATGGTACTATTGGTATATTTTTGATATCTCGAGCCCGGGACACGCTTTTCGAAGTCTGTATCCGAATGGGTTTGAAATAGGTCAAAAATTTACCAATCTTATATTTTTAAACAAACTCATATTACTATGAGCTATTCTACATCTTTAAACTAAACCTCAGCCTCTAGGGTAAGGGTCGCTAGGTTGCCGGACTTAGGCTATTGCATTCCAGTTAGAGTTTCCAGGTGATTTTTCCGGTTTAGGTCTTTGCCACTTTAGAAACTGATATTTTATGTTTATACAACATATTTAATTTGAGAAATTTATTTTACATTTTATTTTTGTAAGTATTTAATATCTTTTAACATTTTCGGAATTCTTGAATTGGGTTTCATTTCTGAAAGTTAATCGTTATTTACTTTTTAATAATTTGATTTTGGGGTTCTATATTACCCATTTTTATAAGTCGGGATTACGTATAGAGTTTTTGTACGCAGTGGTTTTGGAATTGAAGTATGTTGAGTTCTTATTTTATTTTTAAGGATTCTTATTTTTCTCAAGCTTTGGAAATTTCTGGATTCGCTCGTGTTTTTAGACTAGTTGAAATTCGGTTTTAATTTGGAGTGATTTTTAGGGTTTATTTTTTAAGTTCATCTTGGAATTATTTACTGAAATTTTCCGGGGCTTACACAGGATGTGTCACCGACCTCCTCCATGGCCAACTAACACAACCCCTCCACTTGGGTCGCTATCAAATGATGACACCAGACTTCCCTACCGCCAGTACCCAAATCTAAACTGGTCAGAATTTTCTCCCCTTTACACGCCTCTGTTCGAGTCAGGTATGTTTTCTTTTCCTAATAATAATAATAATAATAATAATAAAATAATAGAGTTTCAATATATCTAATCTAATAATAATAGGGATGATTGTTCTTGGTGGTTGCTTCTATTCGATGAGGGTTGGTTCTATTCTGGGTTTGTTTGGATCAATTGTTGGTAGTATTGTCGCATTTTTGTGGCTGTTTTGGAGTGGGTTAAAGATGTGATCAGTGGTAGTCTCAATGGTTATGGTAGTCATTAGTGTTTTGAGCAATGGTTGGTATTATGGTTATAGAGAGAGAGAGATTAACGGCTCATGGCTGAGAGAGGGATTATGGTTCTGTTCTGGGTTTATTTATGCTCTTTTTTTTCTTAATTGAACTTAAACATGTTCTAGGTAATATCAAGTCAGGGAAGAAATTCTCTGTGAACATCTATGATAATGAAAAACAATGAAATTGGGAATTAGTAGTTAGTGCTATCGAATTTTACTTTCAATTACTTAAAATTCAAAAATGACATATGCTGATAAAGAAGTGGGTTTATTTTATGAAAAATTGTTCCAACTTGTTGTTCAATTATGTACCTCAGTAATATCCTTAATAATTGGGAACCTTGCAACATATGTCTTAAAGTTTAGGTTCAAACTCAATCAATTTAAATGATTTCACTATCTTCCTAAATGTTATGAGACTGCTAATTTTTCTATATTTTGGGATTTTTTTAGTGGGTGGTTAGGTTGAGGGAGGGGGGGTGGGGTTGTGCCCTTAGATTTGGATTTATTTGAATGATAATAACTGTTGCTTCCAAGAAGTTGCAGAGTGTAAAGCAGGATTTTGGAAGCATTGACATTTTAGTACATTCACTTGCCAATGGGCCAAAGGTAGAGCATTTGTCACTTTCCTTATGGACATAGATGAAGATGAACATTACGGACTGTAATGCTTATGATTTTCTTGAATAGGTGATTTTCTTCCTGCCATTTCAGCATCAAGTTACTCCTTTGTGTCTTTACTCAAACACTTTGTTCCCATCATGAACCCAGGCATGTATTTCTTGTCCCTATATCGTATCTTCTTTTAATTTGAAATTGTTTATAATTTATCTTAATTGGAAATAATATTCAAGGTTTTGGGGATTTATTTACAGGTGGTGCTTCTATTTCTTTGACATACATCTCTTTTAAGCGAATAATTCCTGGGTATGAATGTTTCTTTCCATTTCTTTTGCTAATTATGCAAGGTTTTCTTCCTTATATATTTCTTGTCTTATAGGTATGGTCGAGGCATGAGAAAGTGACACACATGTAAGTTACCTTTGTTGTTTTCCTTGTATCCTTTATCAACCTAATTTTATGGATTATGACTCTGTGACAAGTACTTCTATGATAACTTTGAATGAAACCATTTCCTTCAAAATGTATCATTTGATCACCTGTTTGATGCAGGTGTTGGCATTTGAAGCTAGAAGAAAGCACAATGTTAGAGTTAACACCATTTCTGCAAGTATAGAAAGCGTTACCGCATGGTGGAAATTTTTATTAATTGGAAGTATCATCGTTATAATCTTTTCTACATTTAAAATCCCAGATCCATTACGAAAGAACTCTTTTTGGAATTTGCAAAAAGAACTCTCTACAGATGAGCTGAAAAAGGGATTTTATTATTTTCGGTTGTTAACAATATGAGAAATAATTATAAATAAATAAAATTCTAACTAGACTGGCAATTATTTTGGTTAAAATAACTAGGCTTCGTATGAATCTTTTAATAGGCTTTTATAAAAGATCCATTATAAGTTGAATTCATCTAATGATTACAATTTATTATTCACTATGATTATATTCATGAATGTTGCAACACCAAGAATTGTGAATGAACAAAAAAATCATGTTTATAACATTTTTATTTGCTGCCATTTTCATAACCACTGACCGATATGATATTACAAAGGAGGTAGGAAATGTTGCTACCTTCCTTGCATCACCCTTTGCTTCTGCGAATGCTGATACTGTAGTTTATTCGATAATAGTCTTAATGCAATGGGAGTTAGAGTAGATGTAAGCCCCTGAAAATTTCAGTAAATAATTCCAAAATGAACTTCGAAAATAAACCCTAAAAATCACTCCAAATTAAAACCGAATTTTGACAAGTCCTAAATCACGAACGAATTCATAAACTTCTCAATCTTGAGAAAATGAAAATCTTTAAACAATAAAATAAGAACTCAGTGGTTTTCAAATTCAAAACAACGACGTACGAAAAATTCCATATTTAACTCCGACTTATAAAAACAGGTAATATAAAGCTCAAAAACAAATTATTGAAAAGCAAATAATGATTAACTTTCGGAAATGAAACCCAATTCAAGAATTCCGAAAACGTTAAAAGATATTAAATACTTACAAAAAAAATAAATTTTAAAATAAATTTCTCAAATTAAATATGTTGTATAAACATAAATATCAGTTTCCAAATTGGCAAGAATCTAAACCGGAAAAATCACCCGAAGACCCTAATCGGAATACAATAGCTTAAGTCCGGCAATCTAGCGCCCTTAACCTTAGAGGCTGAGGTGTAGTTTAAATAAGTAGAATAGCTCGTAGTAATATAAGTTTGTTTAAAAATATCAGATTGGTAAAATTTTGACCTATCTCGAACCCGTTCGGATATAGACTTTGAAAAGCGTGTCCCAGGGCTCGAGATATCAAAAATATACCAATAGTGCCGTTAGACTCGTAATTTCATAAGATTTCTAAATATATTAGTTATATAATTTTTCGGGTTATAAAAGTTACAGTTATAACCTTTTTATCGTATTTTCATTTTTACCGGTAATTGATTAGTCTTTTGCACTATTCATTTTATTTCATTACCCAATTTTATTATTATTATTTTTATAATGTATACCCCGGGTTTCCTAGTAATCAAGTAAACTTCAGAAATCGGAAAATGAAACCCTAAACCGGTTTAATTCAAGCTTTGTGAGAAAGACTTAGAAACCCTAATTCCGGTTTTTCCTCGGTTTCTAAATAAGAAACTTTTATAAGAAAATTTAATTTTGAATATAGTTTTTTATTATATTTCAAACCAAGAAAATATCAGATTTTAAGAAAATTTCAATTCCGGGTCATCCCGAGACCCATTATAGAAAAACGTGCCTCGGAACTAGAATTTCAAAAAGATACTTATGATGTACTCATTTGAATCGAAATAAAATAAGGATTTCAAAAATATATTTTTCATAATTTTCCGGCTTATGAAAAATACAGTTATAACCTTTTTATTCGTATTTTATTACTATCGAAAATTAAATTGTCTTGTCAACTATTCCTCACTATTCACAAGTACAACCTATGACTACCTATTTGTATACCCTACACTTGCAACACTTACCATCACTCAATTCCACTTTCTTTTCCAAAGACTTTTGTCTCTTAATTATTATTACAAGTTATGGCATTAATGTACAAATCAATCAAAGAAAATCAAAATTTCCCCCTTTTTCTCTTGCATTGGTTGGCGTGAAACCCCCTCCAACAAGCTCCCTTTTGCAATTTCTTTTAATTTATTTTAGCCTCATTTAACCTAATTCCATTTAATATATAAGCTACTTTTTCTCTCTCTCACTTCATTCTTTCACTTTTCAAGTTTTACAAAGTAAAAAGCTCTCTTTTTCTCTCCCTCACCACCTCATGCCGTGAGTCTAGGGCTCATACACACACACACACACACAATTTTTTTTCTTCTTTTGTCTCCTATTTTACTTAAGTAGATGAACCTTGCTTCATATATCCTTAGATCTTTGTAATGGCTAGGTTATTCTTGGATATTTCCAACTAAATGTCCCCATGAGCTCTTGCTAGGGACAAGGAAATATCAAAACAAGAATACCAAACCATCACAAGTAGATCTAGCATTTAAAGGAGCTTTCATGCATAAGCTTTATGATTTTTCATCAAAAGGTATTTTGAACAAAAGATCTTTTATAAAAATATAGTTTTTATGTTTTCAAAACCTATTTAAGCATTTGATATAGTAGATCTACCATTTTACTACTCATATTCATGTAGGCATTTAAGATCTCATCTTTATTTTGAGTTTATGTGCATTCATAGTCTTTAATGTTTTTGTCCTTAGTAAATAACCTTTCTAGTACGTAGATCTATAGATAGATAAGTTAACAAGACCAAAAAGGAAAACACTTTTCAAAAAATGAGTTAGTGTAAATTCGGATGACTTGAGAAACCTATTTTAAAAACCCTTTTATCAACTTCTAAACATGTGTTTTACAAGAAAAATGAAGCCTATAGGTGATAGATAATGTTTGGTAACATTTTACATAAGTTTAAATGAGTTTTTACTAAAGAAAATATTTAAAACAAGAGATGAAGTCCAATAGAAGTTTTGAGTTAAAAGTCTTGAAAACCAAATTCGTAATAATGGATAGATGATTAGAAAACACTATTTTTCCAACTTCAAAAATGGTATTTTCTTAAATAAATGAAGTCCTTAGGGTATAGGTAAAATAAATACTTAAAGATCTAAGTATAAAATGCATTTTCTTAAAAGAATCAACTTGAAAATGAAGTTTTCTAAATTCGGATTTTTGGAACTCCTAGTGTAAGACCCACTTAAAAGTTTACAAATGAAGATTTTATTAAAGAAATAAAGGCCTTAGGATATAACTAATATATGGGTCAAAATTTCTTTAAACAAATGGAGTTTTCCCAAAGAAAATCCTTGTAATAAGTAAGTGTGACCAAGTGTAGTAATCTTACTTGTTAAACAATAGCATGAAATGATTTTCTAGGAAAAAGTTTATTTAAATTCTTTAAGTCTAAAAATTTATAAGAACTTAGGCTCATTAGAGTTCATATCATGACATTCATGATAGGGAAAATCATTACCATGGCATTTAGTTCCATTTTTCATGTAGGAATCTCAAGTGCATTCATGAAAACCGCATTTTCGGAATCAACACAACCGCTGTACAGATCTGATCCCTCATTTCCGAGGCTTAGATATTTTCAAAACTTGATTTAAACTTCATATTTAGAAAGCTCTTCCGAAGTAGATAGAAATCGATATAAAATTTGCGAGATTCCGAGTTAAAATGACCAAGTTATGGCCGTTTTAAGTTGGAATTCCCGCTTAGGACGCGAATTACGAATTTGATAAGTTCGTATGAAGTCGTTGGATTAGCTTGAGTTGAAATACTTATTAGAGTATTTCTTCCTTTTTAGGTTATCCCGAGTTCGACGATTCCCTACCACCGGATTATTACTAGAAGACCGGTGATCCAATGGCCGAGTGAGTTCATTTCCTAAGTAATTATGCTCATTGAGTGTGCTTGTAATTGTAGTAGCACTAGACTTAGATAAAGATAAAACTGTTGATGCGAAATGAACTTTTCTTGTTGAACGAATGATAAGTATATCGAGATGAGACTTGTTGAAATAATATTGTATGAGTTAGTATAGACTTGGATTGTTTGATATGCTCTATGATCGCTCTTAAATTACATAATAAACTTGCTATGATTCTATAAATAAACTGTACATGCATATCATTAGTGAGTCACATTGCATTACGAGAATGCTTTTGGTGGGAACAAAAGTATGATCGGGAGGCAGCGGGTCTTCGTTAACGTTAAGGATCTGCAGGGTCGCTTAAGTTAACGGGCAGTGGAGTAGACACTATAAACCAATACATATAAACAGGTGGAGGACCACCTTCGTTAACATCAAGGGCCTATGAGGTCGCTTATGTTAATGGGCAGTGGAGTAGACACTATAAACTACAAGAGAAAATATTGGAATTGTGGTTACATGTTCATGGACCACCCCAAACCCCGAATGGAGAGCGTAAATCCATTCACATATGGCTACCGGAAAGTCATATGCTTGTATGTTCACGTGCTTGTGCATTCATATGATTGTTTAAATAAACTTGTTTGTATATTTTACAATTGAGTATATTATTGCGGAAATGAATCTCACTAAGCTAGTGTAGCTTATACCCCAATAGTTATTTAAATGAGCAGGTTATTCCAAGAATGCTAAGTGGGGACCGAGATGGTTGAAGCCGAGAATAATTTCGGAATTCCGGCAAGATATAAGAATGTTTGAAGTTTTTGGCTAAGCTTTACGATTTGCTTTGTAATAGCTTTATGTAGTTGAAGTTTGATGAATTGTATTTTGAAGTATATGGTTTTGTATTTGGAGTATAGTGGATTGTATTTCCTTTACATTGTTACTCAATTGTATCAACATAAAACGTATCATTCCGATGAGTCTCCTTTATGTGTTAGACGCCTTGTACATAGTATGGAAGCCTTCGCGTGACTGAGGTGGTCATTCTTAGGCTTTAATATTGTGTACGGCGGACTGCCACGTTTAGGGTACCCTTCGGGGCATGACAGTAGACAACCCAATATTTGAAACCTGGACATTCCAAAGTCTAAATGAAGGGTAGACAAAACAATTTAGCCTTTTGTTGAGGTTAAATTGAGGTGGTAATGTGTTTAGTCGAAGTTTATCACAAGAAATAATTGAAATTTATTGTTAAGGTTATTGCCTTTTGTGTTGAAACTATAATTATGTTATTGAAAAAAAGAAAAAAAGACAATACTACTACCAAATTAGAGTGTACTTATCCTTGCTAGTTTTTTATTAGCGGATAATGTTTTAGTTTAGATTTATCATGAAACTTATTGCATTTTGGATCCTTTCTTTCTCATCTAATTGTGGAAGAAACTAGATTGTTAATGTATGATTTGTTTATTTACTCTTGATGTTATCTTCTTAAGTGTGGGAATTGGGAAAGCAGGTCAGAGGTTCTCTTTATTGAAATGAAAAAAGAGCATATGCTTTGTCACCACCACCACTCGCCATCACAGCACATAACCACCTGGGTCCAACTCTAGCCTCCTCATCACTAGGGTACCATTTACTAACGGTGTTCTTAGTATGAGAATTTGTCTTAGATGATTTGAAGTTTATAATGAAAAACTTGTTCTTTGGGATTTTGGGTGTTTTTAATTCTCATTTAGGTTGTTAAAGATTTCATCTATATGAAGAAAATGGTATGTTTCTTGAGATGGATCTCTGGCCTCTAAGTTTTGAGAATTTTGAAATATTAACTCTTTATGTGAAAATGGAATGTTAATGGTTAGTTCCCTTTTTTGGGAAATTTGGCGAAACTGGTTTTAGTTCTATTTTGTTTGGTTTGCATTTAGGTATTTCATTCTATTAGATTTTGAGATTCTTTTGGTAGCTTTTCATTTGGGTTTTCAAGTTTTTATTTTTGTGGGAAAATGGGATTTTAGTTCCTTTTTGTCATATGGTTGGCGTGAGAATTTGCATTGTGAGTACATATGACAACCTTGGGCTTCTTTCCTTTCCTTATGTAGAAAGTGGATTTTATCTTAGTGAGTGGATCTTTAAACTTGACTTAAAAAGATTATTTGGTTCCTAGTTTAAATTATGAAGTTGGTAAAAATCCTATAATTAAGTTTTTATGAAAATTTGCATAACAAGGAATTACCACATTAGAGTTTTAATAAGTCTTATGTTACTTATTTTGAAAAGAGAAAGTTTATTCACTTAGTTACTTCTTGAAGAAGTCTTCTTTGTTAATATGTTCAAAAATTCATGATAAGTTGTCTAAGTTTTTTAAAAGAATTTATTAAAAACAATTTCCAATTTTTTGATGGAAAAATATTTATTAAGAGACAATTTATTTTAGAGAGCTTAGTCTCGTTTTTCCTTATCTAAGAAAATCTCCCGTTCATTTTTGTTGAGGCAAGAATCAACATGATCATGCATGAATATGAATATGTACTTAGGAAAAAGAGAAAAATATCACATAAGAATATAGGAAAGATATAAGAATGAATAATAAGCAAAGTAAGAAGATTAAGTATTAGGAACCTTAGCTTCATCAAGGTATCCCGAACTTAGTCATGGGCAAGTCTATAAAGAGAAAAATAAAAGAAATAAGAAAATCATCTTGACTTGAAAAAAATAAGGACAAGTCTAAGACTAGAAAGAATAATCTTACTGAAATTACATGAAAAAAATAAATAAATTGCATGAGAATAAATAAAGGTTATATTAGTAAGCTTATATGCTCTAAGAAATATATATATATATATATATATACACATAAATATATTTAATAGCATATAGAAATTAGATTAGAAACATGAATAATATAACATAACAATGTAATAAAATATTGCATGAACAAAAACAAAGCATAAACATATTATTGCTTTCTTAGCACCATGGTTTTAGGAAAAATATACTATGGTCATGTAATGTTGCATGACATGAAGGGGAAATATTAAGAATTTTTACCTAAGGTTTATGTGGAGAGCGAGGAAGATTGGTTTTGTTATTGGTTGTATGGAGATAGTAATAGAATGGAAAAAAAAAAAGATAGAATTGGGAAGAGAAATTTAGAGAGGAAAATTAGAGAGAGAAGTTGAGAAATGATTTTGGTAAACTTTTGTTATATTTTATGAGATGTGTGAAAGAACCGGAGGGAAATGAGGTATTTATAGATAAATATGGAGGGAAATAGAGTTAATTAAATAAAAGAAAACAAAAATAAAATGGAGGGAAGGAGAGAGAGAAGTGGACGGCAATGGGAGAAGAGGGAGAGAGAATGTGATAAAAATTAATTTTTGTAATGAAAAGTAATAATGTGTAAGATGTTATTTAAATCAAGTTGTATGGAAAAAGTAAATTATAAGAGATAGGTATGGGAGTGTGTAAGAATAGGTTGTAAGAAAAGTAGAGATAATGAAATAGTAGTGAATAGTATAAATAGTACTATAAATAGTAGATTAGATAAATAAAATTCCGATAATATAGAAAATACACGTAAAAATGCGATATTTGATATTTTTAGTTATTGAAAAATTATAAAACTGATATTTTTGAAATCCTTATATTGTTACAAATCTATAGGTATTATTAGAATATTTTTACTATCCGATATACCAGGGCAGGATTTTCGAAAACTGATCCCATTCGAATCTAAAATAAACTAGAAATTTGTGAATCTTATATTTTTAAGCTTCCTTATATTATTATGAACTATTATCAACAATTATCTCAGTTTCATTATTTAGGGTTTAAGAGTGTGGGATCGCTAAATCTAAAAACTAAGGTTTGTTGTTGACTTTGCTGACTTTTAGGGTTCCCGTTTGATTTTCGGCTTTTTTATTTATTTGTAGGATCATCAAATTTCGGGTTTTTTGTCCGTTTTTATATTTTTTGCTCAACATTTATGTTTTGTTTTATTTTATTTCATTTGTGATTTATTTAATATTTTTCAGCTTCCGGGATTGTTTAACAGAGTTTAGGGTTAGGGTTGACTCCATTTGACTTTTGGTGGCAATTGAAAAAAATTTTTATTCTAAAATTCACTGAAGGATTTAAGGTTTTAGTATTTTGTCATCGAGTGTTATTCGGATATATCATCTTGATTTGCGTGTTAGGGATTTAACAGATGATTTGGTTGGCATACGGATGTTGAATCAAACAATTGTTGGATTTTCAATTTGTTTTGATGGTACTCTTTTTCTTAAGGTTAAGAATTTTTGTATTTGATCTTATTTAGAATTCGATTTTAACTTGGGTCGATTTTCAAGGTCTTGGTTTCAGTATTTAATTCTATGATTATTTTCTAAGAATTATGAAAAATTCAGGGGTTTACACATGAATGTTTGAAGAAAATGTAGGAATAAAACTTGTATTTCACTTAGCATGATAGGACTTAATTCTAAGAGTATACAATTAGTACTACACATTAGTTCTATACAATCTCCAAACATGATAACAAATCGAATCTAAGGTTAGAACTTACCTTGTTGAGATGAAAAAGTAGATGACAACTCCTCTTTATTATAAGAATTGTGACCTACGTATGGTAGTAGGAAAACAAGTGGCTGAATTCTATATTTAGAATAATATGTTGAGGACAAAACTTACCTTTACACTTTAACTCCTAGAATAATGTTTTCATACTTTGTTGCATGAAGTTGTATCTTTGATGGTTCACATGGTACTTATGGAAGACAGGGGCTGTTTTGTTGCTTTTTATAGAGAGGAGAATGAATTCTTTGTTGTGTTTTGTGTTGATGAGAAGCAGAACTTACATGAATGATTAGTTATAGGAAGAACATGGGCTATTATGCTTTATTTTTATGTTCCTTTAATGGCTGTCACAGTAGAGTTTTTGGTGAGGAAGATGGGGCTGTTTGTTTTGAATTTTGGTCTGATTTTCGTATCAATTTGTTGCGAATTACTAACCTTGTTTACTAGTTAATTATCCTATTTATACATACTAGAAAAGAGTTGAAGTTAAGGTGCAATTTGGGTGCTTTGGATGTGAAATGAAGGAGCTAGAGTTGCTTTTCGTCTGAAATTTTTGATGGCTCCAAGTTGATGTAAACCCCAAGATTTTTTACTAGTATACGATAATAAAATAGAAAATGTGAATTAGATAGTGGACTTAGAATTCGATAAAAATCCTAGATTAGATCTATGAGTTGTAATGAACTCATTCTTAGTTTTAAAAACCCGAATAAAAATTTCTTTAACCTTAATAGATACCAAAAACGAGATTTCGTATCTCGAGCTAATAACTCAAGATATAATTAGAGTAGCCATAAATTTCAAATCTGATCATTTATATTCTATTAATAGGACTTATTGGTATAAAACAATAATCCAAAGATAAACTACTAGGATTATAAATACGTAGTAAATACTAATACAGATCAATAATTACAAGTCTAGATCTCAAATAAAATTTTCAAAACGCATTATTATACTTGTTAGGAAATTTTGAATCCATTAAGACTTAGTTTCCTAATTTGATTTATTGGACTTGAAAAATTTAATCGTGTAAGTTAAAATGCTAAAAATAATTAATCGGGTAAACTTTAAGTTAAAAATTTGAATATATAAACAATCTAAAGATTTTGTAGAGACTTACATAATTTTGTTTAGATTAAAGTCTTACATAACTGTTATAAATATACGCATCTAAATTGATATTTGTTGAAATATTTTAGTTAATTATATGAAGGAAATAATTAAACAAATAAAATAAATTAAATCGGTGCAGATTTTCAAATCACGGTTGCATGTTGAATCTTGGCTATACCAAGAATTTCCGTCCGGCCAACTTGCACAATTTAAACACACAATTTCAAATTGAAAATAACACTTCAACCAATCTAAAAACTCCACATATAATCCACATTAAATGCCAAGAATTCCAGCTAAGAACAAATGGAGTATCAACTGTAATTTAGCATGAATTTTTCCCGTGAAATAGCCCCCTACATTCACACAATTTCAACTTGATTTGGGAAAAATTATAGGCTTAGTTTAAGCTGATATTTTTAACTAAATAAGCACCAATAAAGGCCTCTAACTGAACACTTCAAGAACCAACAATTAGTTAAAAATTTGATAAAGAAATCTGTCATGCCCCAAAATAGGGCCTAGTAGTATCATCCTGTAGTCATCATACCACGTGTGCACCCGTAATATGAGAACTGTCTTGCAAGTGAGATATTACAAGACTCTATCTTATAATGTTATATGTAATGTAGTCATACCAATATATTATATAAATACTAAGGATTCCGATTTTCCTTAGTTTGCCAGAACCGCAGAGAATCGGTATCCCCTACCAAATAATGAAATTGAGATTAAACCTATAAAATACAAAATCTTAATCAATTATACAATTTATCTAATTTATTCTTTGAGACCAATATAATCTATGAAACTATCTTCAGCAAGTTCTTTTGATGTAGCACTCTTCACTCATGCTTAAACCAATCCAGCTAACGTTATACCTGCACAAAGACTGTTGGAGGGTAAGCAAAACCACACACTCAGGGAGATGACCTGACCAAACCACATATCAAACAATAGAAATCAAGTTTAATTAGCAAACATATGTAATACAACAATCAAGCATATGAACAAATACAAGCCTGGAGAATCCGGAGTCCAAAGCAGGATGGAGATTTACCCCTCTCATCAGGGTTGAAGGAACCAGTAGTACATAGTCTATCAAGAAGAAGCCAAGCATACAGGGGAATCTTGATTTCTCATATTAGGGTTATTACTTTTAATATGATAGCTTAACAAACCACTGTACATACCTTTAGCAACTCCTAAGCATTAGTCATCAAGCAATACATAAGCGGCGTCCTTCATTTACCACTTAGTTCTTATGGTACCAACAGAACAAAGGTCACCTGCGTAGTCTATTTTCCATATAGGCATACCAAGCGTTTATCAGGTCCGGATGGCCAACACGTAATAGACTACTATGCTTTTAAAAATGCAATTTATGCAATATATGCGATGCATGTCCATTTAGTTTTATGGTACCAATAGTTTTTAGTTAGGTTTAAGGCGATCATACAATTACAAACAAACATCAACATGCTCCATACAATTGTTATTTACAATGAAATTGTTATTTATAAGGTGTTTTGGCAATCCCACATACACCAAGCAGCATGCAATTTACCTAAACCCACATGCAATTCAGTTTGATATATTATTATCAATGCAACTAACTACAAGCACAAACAATATGATAAGGTCAAAGTCCCTCACCTGTGGTCCTCACTATATCGCTGTAATAAGCTACTGGTAGTCCGAGAACCGATTTATATTCCTATGGAATGAAATAACATATATTTATTATTATACGATTATTCCTGTAAGAGAAGTCTTCCTAAAATTAAGGGTACTAACTTTAATCACCTAATTTTAAATTAAACTTAATTATTACGGTATTTATTAATTTAATCGAGTTCCTATGAATATCTAAATATTCTATATTTGATAAAGTTTCTATTATTTCTAAGGACTTTTTAAGGTTCTAACCTTATAGTAAGAAATAATTATTTGTTATTTAATTAAGGACGCATTTTAGTATCTATACCTAAAAATTATTTTAATAAAATTGTATGTTTTATGGAGTTTGGATATATCAAATATGTACATTTACTGTGTTTAGTTATTTAAAACGAAATCTTAAATTTTATTTCTAAATTTTCTACAATATGTTATCATCTTTAATTTGATTAGTTGTTAGAGTTTTATATTTATTGATCTTATCGGTTTTTATATTATTTTTAGTTAATGGAAAATAGTGACTATAATTTATCTTCTTAGTGTATATCATTTATTTATCTTGTAATTTTTAGAGATTACACTGCTCGTAAATTAAGCTTTTAAAATTTGTATATTTTCTTTATATAAAACAAATTTTTATTAGTTACCAAAAATCATATCTTTTATTTATATAATCTACTAATCTTAGTATTAGTGATACTCATAAAAGTAGTAGTAATACTAGTATCAAAGATAATGGTGATTATATTAGTTTTTGCAAAGACCCGATCCTCTAAATCCCGAGACTTAGAGTACCGAATCCCCAACCACATATAGCGTTTTCACATTATATGTAAGATTGTCCTAAAACTAACAATTTATGAAAATTGTTTGATCAAAATCATTTTAACTTCATAAAGAACTTTGATACAAACAAGATTGCTAACAAAAGCAATCTATACATACATATACATCATATAAACATTGTTTAGTGCCAATACAAGACAACAAAATTTACACGTTTTCTCAAAACAAAGAATCCTAAAGGATCCTAAGGTCTTCACAAAAAAAAAAAAAAAAAGCTTAACTAACAAGCCTTCTATACATAGCTTTTCTTAGCAAAAAGTTCCTTCCAAAGGTCCAGGGTGATCGGATCCTATTCGTCCCATCAGAAATCTCTCGAAATCGGACCATAGCCCAAGTCATCATAAAACTCGTCACCAATACCTGCAAAGCAGCAAAAGTGAGCCAGAGGCCCAGTACACAATAACCAATGCAAAACAAATCATCAAATCAATGTAATGCATCAATAGACGGTGATTATCTTTATTACACTTTCTTTCACAAATCAACAAGAGGGTATTCAAACCCCGGTCACGTTCCGGGAATTCAGGGATCCTGAGTAACAGCAGCTGCTCAGGGGGTTGATATAAGCAGTCCGAATACTTATATCTCCTATATCTACTTCATAAAGATAATAGCTTCATCTAGGGTTTAAAAGTCGTTGCCCGACTCTACTTAAACTCAATCCATAACATAAGCCTAGTTCACAAGTTCCCATAAACTTTGAACTAAATCATGGTATTTCCCCCTAAGTTTAAGCAAACGTTACACAGATACTATTCCCCCTATCGGCTACTCACTTAACCAAAAAGAATCGCTATTGCATCATAGCGTACCATTGCATCATGGTAAAGTCATTGCATCATGACAGGTTTGCTGCTCCTCGGACCAGATTAAACAGCGAAATAGACATCTAATTCATTCAAATATTAAGCCGAATCAATTTAGGTCAAATTAGGAATGCCTAGTCCTAGCAAACATCAAACAAGTTATTACGTACCTGAACCCGTTAGTATATAACTAGGATCTCTCGGAACTGAAATAGAAATATCACAATAATCAATAATCAACAATTATAGATTTCATTCTCACAATTATACCCATATTATCTCTATATATCACAATTATATCACAGAAATTCAAATAATTGAGTACAAGGTCATAAATAAGCATTTAAAGGTCCTATTATATCGCAAATCGCTTAATAAATACTCAATTGCTCAAATAACAAACTTCGAAAAATTTTAGAAAAAGTTTTTGAATTTCAAAAGCACAGGGGATAGGTCGGCAGCCAAAGCCGGCGGCTTTGAGCCGGTGCTCGATGCTCTGAAAATTAACACTGCCAGCGCTGGCAGTGTTTAGGGGTACACCGTCAGCCTTTGCATCCTACGCCGGTGGCCTTGAGCCGGCGTAGAATCCAAAACCAAAAATTTCAAAAACATCCAGAGAGATCTAAGCCGTCCGCTTACCCAGATACGTGGCCAGCTTTGACACATACGCCAGCGGCCTTGATTCTGTTGCCAGCGTACAATATGAAAGAAAGAACGCCGGCTGACTTTCCTAGTGAAAGCCGGCGGCGTAGAAACCCAGATTGCCGGCGTACGTTCTAATGAACAAACGCTGGCAAAGTTTTATTGTAAAAGCCGGCGGTTTAGAAAAGCGTCGTTAAGAGATTTGAATCCAACGCTGCCTCTACGCTGGCGGCGTTGAATTCCTAGGTGCCGATGTACGTTTTAAAAACAGACTTAAACAACAGAATTCAAATCCTTTGTTTTTCACTTTGAAAAATATTCTATCCTAATACACTTTAAACCTTCCTCAACCACATTTCCAACCTCATATACTCACTCCTATCTATACTACTCAATCCTAGCAACTCAAAACAAGAATTCAACACAATTAAATACTTCAAATTCCACATCACTCCATTCTAAATTTCCTACATAAATCCTCTTCACATCCTCCCAACACTTCATATCTTCAACCATACATGCACAAACTCACACCCTCATATAACAACCCTACCTCATCCCAAACATGAACAAACCATTTAGATAACATTAAACTCAATTCATCCAAGAATCCATACAACTACTTCAAGAAAGAAAAACAAAACAATAATCACAATTAAATCCACTCACATGTAAATGCTTTGCCTTGGAGAGAACTTGATTTCCAAAGCTTACTATTGCTCTTAGTTTAGACTTGGAATTTGGAAATGGAAATGGAAATGGAAGAAGAAGAGAAAAGAAAGAAAGAAAAGAAAATTCGGATAAAAATGAGCTGCCCCCAAAAAGTTGTTCAATTAAGCTTAATTTGACTTTAACACATTCCAAATTTGCCCTTAAAGCATACATTAACTTAGGATGCATTTGGCATGAATTTGAATCTCATTTGGGGCTTAAATAAGCATAAAAGCTACTTAATTAAAGAAACAAAATTCCATCACTAATCTTGTGAAACCAAAGTTGATTTTATAAATCTAACTTAACTAACACCTTAATGTACAAAAGACACAATTAATAATTTCATTACACACACATTAATACATATAAAACAAAGATATTAATTTCAATATACACATGCAAAATAATATATTTTAGAGTACTAGCAACACAACCATGCTCATTCAATTCAACAATTTAAAATAATTAAATAAACACATGAAATTTAAATAGAATTTATATCTAGGTCATTTCATTCTTCCCTTCTTCAAGAAGTTTCGTCCCCGAAACTTAACTCACCTTCTTACTCAAAAAGTTCCGGATATTTCTGTCTCATTACGCTTTCTACTTCCCAAATCGCTTCTCTTTCAGATTGGTTACTCCATTGGACCTTTACCATCGGTATGACTTTATTCCTCAATTCTTTGTCCATTTTTCCGAAATTCTAATTGGCTTTTCCTCAGTAGTCAAATCTGGTAGTATCTCTGGTTGATTTGTATCCAATATTGCGTGAGAATCAGATATGCATTTTCTGAGCTGAGACACATGAAAAACATTATGAACACCTGACAAACTTGGTGGTAGCGCCAATCTATAAGCTAATGGCCCGATCCGTTCCAATATTTCATATGGCCCAATGTATCTTGGATTCAATTTGCTCCTCACACCAAATCTGAAAACTCCCTTAGTTGGGGATATCTTAAGAAACACATGATCTCCAAGTTCAAATTTCAAAGGTCTTCTTCACAAATCGGCATAACTTTTATAGCGGTCTTGAGCAGCTTTCAATCTCTGTTTGATCATTTGAATCTTATCAACAGCTTGTTGTACCAAATCAGGTCCAATCAACACTCTCTCGCCCACTTCATCCCAATGCAAAGGAGATCTACATTTTCTTCCATATAACGCTTCATACGGAGCCATCTGAATCGATGCCTGATAACTATTTATCGAGTCTGGATTTTTCCACTATCTGGTTCATTTCTCCTAACCCGATTCACATTAAACCCGAACCCATTTAACATGAATCCTCGACTAAGGGTTAAAAGAAATTTTAATTTTTGAAAATGATTTAGAGTCGCCACCCGATATAAATCGGGAAAAAAAAAAAAAGCTAGGATCAATGGGTCGGTTGATCCTAACTTAGCTACTAGTCTGCGAAAATTTGATTTAAATACCAAACTTTTAAAACCAGATATCATGGATTCGGGGGCTAACCTATTAAAACCAAATGGTTACCACTTTCGGAATTTTAAATTTATAATCTATCCTTTATATGCTCAAAAATTCAAATAAAAATATTTACAAGTCAAATCATTCATTTTTATTTTTTATGTGCTTTTCTTCATTTTTATTTTTTTTTTTAGAATATGAATATCAACAAATATATTTCCTTTTAAAAAAAAAACTTATATTTACAAAATAATTATTCACAATATTAAAAACAAAAACATTTTTTTTCATTTTTATTGTCGCCCCGCAGGTGCCTACGTACTCTCTAATCGAGATCAGACAAAACATAGTTCTTTTAAAAAAGAACTTAATTTGTTGGTTCATTTTTATATTTTTAAACTATTCTCACTTTAAGTTCATTGAATTTTAAATTTTTATGAAAATCATTTTTGATGATCCTATGATCTAATCAATTGATTTTCATTTCATGAAAATACAATTTTTCTAAGTCCAAAAATCATTTTTTTTTATAAAAAATTTTGGTTTTGGAAAATCCAATTTTGTCATTTTTATTTATTTTTATCATTATTATTATTATTATTATTATTATTATTATTATTATTATTATTATTATTATTATTATTATTATTATTATTAATTTTTTTTTAGATAATCATCACATAAATTCACAACATATTCAAAATATTTTACAATACATTAAAATTATTTTCATGCATCAAATACGCATTTCTAAAAGCAATTTATGTATAAATACATATTAAAAATATTCAAAAATATAAAAAAAATAAATTTATATGAAAAATAATTATTTTGATTTTTCTGGATTTTTCTGAATTTTCTGAATTTTTTATGAATTTTTCTGAATTTTTTACTATTTTCTGAAATTAATTATATAATAAAATAATGCGGACTGACCTGGACCGTTGGATGGAGTGGATACGATCTGGATTGTCTGATCTGAAGACCAATCCTAGCCGTCTGATCTCGTTGACTTAATATGGGGCGTTAATCACTTTGATCAAATATGGGCCGTCTGATTTGGGTGATTGAATATGGACCGTTGATCTGCTTGATTGAATCTGGACCGTTGATCTGCTTGATCGAATCTGGACCGTTGATCTGCTTGATCGAATCTGGATGTCTGATCTGGGCTGACCGTTGATCGATGACCGACGACCGTTGATTGATGTTCGGCCGGGTTGGGATTCGGATTTTCGGGTCGGACTCGGATATCCGTCGCGCGAGGAAGACGATCACGCAACTTTTCGAGCGCTAGTCGGCCGTCCCTGGTGGTTGTTGTCCTCCACAAGCTTGTCGGCCCGACTTCTATGGTGGTGGCGCGTCCGTTGGTGGTGGTGGTTCTCACCCAGAACCACCAGAAGCGGCAGTTCGCGGTGGTGGGTATCGGCGACCTCAATCGGAAATTTAAAAAAAATTTGCAGAATTCAATTCGAACAATTTGAACAAATCTAAGTATACTTGATCACTTTAAACAACTCCCCAAACCTATTTATCACTTCTAATTGGATAAAAAATGATCCAAAGCTCTCGAATTTGGAATTTTCTTCTTAAGAACCCTAAGCTTCGAAATTTTCGAATTCCTTCATTCTGATTGTGTTTGTTGAAATTGAATTGTGCCTTTTGATCCTAGTATCCTCTATTTATAGATTGCAAGCTCAATTTTACGTTTCGTATTGCTTCAGAAATGAATCGATTTTTGCCTCTTCATTTGCAAGAATTTAATCCAATAATTCGTGTTTAATTCGTTTTAAACTGATGAATTGATGATTGATCTTTCATATTCTTCATCAGATCATCCAATGTGGGTAGATGAATCGTCCAATTTCATCAATTCTTGTAAATCATCATTAATGGACAATTGAAGCTTCATAAATTGCATTTTTTTTTTCAATTTTTCCAACATGAATTTTATGACTTTTGGGTTACTTTTACACATGAATTGTGCACTGATCTTTCATATTCCATGTCTACTTTGCAATGGCATCATCAATTTCAATAATTAATGATGTTTTGTCAGTTAAAAATTGATGCAAAGTAAGGCGAAAAGTCACTTTGAGGAAGATGAGAAGGCAAAAAATAAGATGATAAAAAGGCAAAAATTTGCCTTTGCTAGGATTTAAACCTGGGTCCTTGAGCTTGGGCTCATGTGTTGATGTTTTGAACCGTTAGGCCGTTGGCCTGTGCCTTGGTCATGTAGTTAACTCATCACTAATTAAGGTTTTTGGAAAAATGAGTTTAATTAAACAAAAATGAAAATTTTGTTTAATTAACTTTAAAAATGATTTATAATAAAACTATATACTATATTGAGCTCAAATAATTTTCTATATAATTATGTCTCATTTTATTATTTTTCTTTCTTTTTTTTATTCTCTCTCTTTTTTTTTATTTTCTCTCTTTTTTATTCTCTTTTTTTTTAATTTTCACTCTCTCATTTTTTATGAGCTCAATATAATACTAATTTTTATTATAAATTTAAGCCTTAATTAATTGGGCAAAAATTGGGTGTCTACACTATTATTATAAGCAAATTCAACCAAAGGTAAATGTTCATCTTAATTCTTTCCAAAATCCATTGCACAAGCTCTAAGCATATCTTCAAGAATTTGAATCGTCCTTTTTGATTGCCTGTCAGTTTGTGGATGAAAAGCTGTACTAAATTGTAACTTTGTTCCAAGAGCTTCATGAAGACTTTTCCAGAATCGACTAACAAATCTCGTATCTCTATCTGAAGTGATGGTCATTGGTATACCATGTAATCTCACTATCTCTCGAATATAAATTTGAGCCAATCTTTTAAGTGTATACCCGACTCTTAGTGGAATGAAATGTGATGATTTCGTGAGTCAATCCACGATGATCCAAATCATTTCATTCTTGGCTACTGTCTTTGGTAAAGCCGTCACAAAATCCATAGTTATCTCATCCATTTCCATTCCGGAATCTTCAATGGTTGCAATTCTCCTCCAGGCCGTTGATGCTCGATCTTCACTTGTTGATATACCAAACACTTAGAGACAAATCTTGCAATGTCCTTCTTCATTCCTTCCCACCAAAAATGTCGCTTCAAGTCTCGATACATCTTCATGTTTCCCAGATGAATTGAATATGAGGAGGAATGCGCTTCCTTCATAATTTGGTGTCTCAAATCATAGATCCCGGGTACATAAATTCTATCCTTAAACCTGATAATACCCTTATCATCAATCCTCATCTCTTTTCTCCTCTTTTTACCTATCATACTTTTCAACTTCTGGCTTCCACGTTCTTCAAGTTGTCCTTGCTTGATTTGATCCAGAATCGTCGGTTCCAATGATAAACTCGCTAGCATAAAGTCAACATTTTCCATAGCTATCTCAATATTCATCCTTTGAAGATCTTCTTGTAATTCCCGTTGAGTAGTAACCAAAGATTCCACATTCATCGGTTTCTTTCTACTGAGCACGTCGGCTACTACATTAGCTTTTCCCGGGTGATACAAAATTTCAACATTGTAATCTTTAATTAACTCCAACCACCTTCGTTGTCGCATGTTCAATTCCTTTTGAGTGAAAATGTATTTCAAACTTTTGTGATCCGTGAATATCTTACACTTTTCACCAAAAAAATAATGTCTCCAAAGCTTCAATGCTAATACCACCGCGGCTAACTCGAGATCATGAATTGGGTAATTCCTCTCATGGGGCTTCAATTGTCTTGAGGCATAAGCTATAACTCGATTATCTTGCATCAAAACACATCCGAGTCCTTGAAGTGAAGCATCACTATAAATCACAAACTCTTCTCCGCTAACTGGTAATGCCAAAATCAGTGCAGAAACCAATCGTTCCTTCAGCTCAAGAAAACTCTGATTATAATCTTCATCCCAATCAAACTTCACATATTTCCTCGTTAACTTAGTTAATGGTGAAGCGATTTTGGAAAAACCTTGTATAAACCTTCTATAATAGCTTGCTAACCCCAGAAAACTTCGTACTTCCGTGACACTTGTTGGTGGTGGCCAGTCCAATATCGCTCTAATCTTCTCCGGATCAACCGATATTCCTTCCTTTGTAATGATGTGTCCCAAGAATGCAACTTCTCTCAACCAAAACTTGTACTTGCTAAATTTAGCATAAAGCTTCTCTCTCAATCTTTGCAAAACAAGTCTCAGATGTTTCTCATGTTCTTCCACATTTTTTAAATACACCAATATATCATCAATGAAGACTATTACAAATTGATCCAAATAATCCTTAAATACCCTATTCATCAAATCCATAAAAGCAGCAGGGGCATCTGTTAAACCGAAAGGCATAACCATAAACTTAAAATGTCCATATCTGGTTCTGAAAGCAGTCTTGGATATATCTTGTTGCTTAATCTTGAGTTGGTGATATCCGGATCTCAAATCTATTTTGGAAAACAATGCAGCATCTCTCAGTTGATAAAATAAATCATCAATTCGAGGAAGTGGATACTTGTTCTTGATTGTCACTTGATTCAATTCTCTATAGTCTATACACATTCTTAAACTTCCATCTTTCTTCTTGACAAACAATACCGGAGTACCCCAAGGAGAAATACTTGGACGAATAAACCCGAGGTGTTGTAATTCCTCCAACTGACTTTTCAATTCTTTTAACTCGGCCGGAGCCATACGGTATGGAGCTTTAGAAATAGGTATAGTTCCTAGTATCAAATCAATCCCAAAATCAATCTCCCTATCCGGTGGCAAATCGGGTAATTCATCAGGAAAAACATCAGTAAATTCCCTTACTACTGGCACCATATCAACTCGGAGTTCTTCACTACCCATTGTAGTTCTCATATCCTTCTCCCACAATTCCATAGAATACATACTCCTCGGTCTCATTCTTTCCAACACATGAAATAGTCTTCTACCTTCCAACTCAAAACTCACTTCCGCTTTACTACAATCTATTGTAGCTTTGTAAAGATTCAACCAATTCATTCCAAGAATAACATCAAAATCGATTAAAGGCAAAACTAACATATATATTGGCATGCTTTCATCAGGAATCACAACATCAACATTCCTACATACACATGGCTCTTTGGATTGCACACCAAAAGGAGTATTTACACTCATCACTCTATCATACAGCACTTCAGAAGACAAACCACACTCATTCACAAAGCTTTCAGCAATACATGCATGAGTAGCACCAGTATCAATTAAAGTATATGCAGGATGATTTGCAATCTGTATTATACCTGCCAATGTATCAACCGAAGGAGCTTTCTCACATTGTTGTAAAGCAAACACTCTAGCAGCTGTCATTCCCTTTCCAAAGTTCGGTCCTTCATTCCTAGGCTTTTCTTTACAATTTGCCACATGATGACCTCTTTGTTGACAATGAGCACAAAAGATGGGCTTCAATTTAGGTTCAGGACAGTCAGAAGCTTTATGACCAACTTTCCCACATGCAAAGTGTAGACACCCAATTTTTGCCTTAAGTATTGATGAAGTTGGCTAAGTAATCAAGGCACAGGCCAAATGGCCTGTTGGTTAAACACATTGACCCACACACATACCCAAGCTCAAGAACACAAGTTCAAACTCTAGCAAAGGCAAATTTTTGCCTTTTTATCATTTTTGTCTTTTCATTTTCCTCAAATGTGACTTTTGCCTTACTTTGCATCAGTTTTTAACTGACAAAACATCATTGATTATCAAAATTGATGATGGAAGTGCAAAGTGGTTATAGAATATGAAAGATTAGTGCAAAAAACAACCCAAAAGTTACAAAATTCAATTTATAAAGCATTCAATTGCACATGAATGAGGAGTTACAAAAATTGATTGGATGAATCTGACATGGAATATGAAAACAATCATCAATTCATCAGTTTCAAACAATTTAATCATGGATTTTAGAATTAAATTCGAATTAAATCAAGAGGCAAAAATTGATTCGTTTTTGAAACTGTTCGAAACTGAAAATTGAGCTTGCAACCTATAAATAGGAGGTCCTAGGAGCAAAAGGCACAAGTCAATTTCAAGAAACACATCCATAGCAAAGCCAATTCGAAATTCTTGAATTTAGGGTATAGAATTCGAATTTTTTCAAATTCGAATTGATTGGATCAGATTTAATCCAAATTGAGTGTTTTAGCAATGTTAGAAACTTGATTTGGATGATTTAGTGTGCTTAGATTTGTTCGAATTGATCGGATTTCTCTCTGAAAATTTTTTTAAATTTTGTTCATTAACACCGCCGTACAACCACCGCCGGAGCTGTCCCTTGCCGCCGTTCTGAGTGAACGCCACCACCACCAAAGGACGCGCCGTCGCAGCAGGAGTTGGGCCGACAAGCTTCCAGCCACCGAGGACCACCGGAGCCGCCGGAATCCGCCTCGAAAAGTCGCGTCATCGTCTTCTTCACCCGCCGGAGCTCCGAGATCCGACCCGAAAATCCGAATCCAACCCGGTCGGTCATCGGTCAACGGTCAACTCTGATCAGACGGTCCAGATTTGATCAAGCAGATCAGACGGCCCAGATTCAATCAATCAGATCAGCGGTCCAGATTTGATCAAGCAGATCAGACGGCCCAGATTCAATCAAGCAGATCAGCGGCTCAGATTCGATCAAGCAGATCAGACGGCCCAGATTCAATCAAGCGATCAGACGGCCCAGATTTCATCAAGCAATCAGACGGTCCAGATTCAATCAAGCGATCAGACGGCCCAGATTTCATCAAGCGATCAGACGGCTCAGATCGAGTCAACAAGATCAGACGCTCAGAAAATAATAAAAAAATAGCAAAAAATAGTAAAAAATTCATAAAAATTCATAAAAAATTCAGAAAAATTCAGAAAAATCCAGAAAAATCCAGAAAATCAAAATAATCATTTTTTATATAAATTTATTTTTTTATATTTTTTAATTTTTTTATTTTTAATGTGTATTTATACACAAATTGCACTAGAAATGCATTTTTAATGCATGAAAAATATTTTTTAATATATTGTAAATTATTCTGGATATAGTGTGAATATGTGATGATTTTTTTTAAAAAAAATAAAAATAAAAATAAAAAAATAAAAAAAAAATAATAATGATAAAAATAGATAAAAATGATAAAATTAGACTTTCCAAAACTAAAATTTTCTAGAAAAAAAATAATAAAATAATAAAAAATGATTTTTGGATTTAAAAAATATATTTTCATAAAATAAATGAAAATCAATTGATTAGATCATAGGATCATCAAAAATGGTTTTCACAAAAAATTCAAAATTTAATGAACTTAAATTGAGAATAGTTCAAAAATTAAAATTGATCAACAAATTAAAGTTCTTTTTTAAAAGAACTACGTTTTGTTGATCTCGATTAGCGAGTACGTAGGCACCTGCGGGGCGACATAAAAATAAAAAAAGTTTTTTTTTTTTTGTAAATATAAGTTTTTTTTTTAAAAAAAGGAAATATGTTTGTTGTTATTCATGTTCTAAAAAAATAATAAAAAGTAAAAATGAAGAAAAACATGTAAAAAAATAAAATGAATGATTTGACTTGTAAATATTTCTGTTGTAATATATTATTAGAATTTTTTTTTTGCATATAAAGGATAGATATAAATTTAAAATTCCAAAAGTGGTAACCAATTTGGTATTAATAGGTTAGCCCCCGAATTCATGATATCTGGTTTTAAAAGTTGATTTTTTAAACCAAATTTTCGCAGACTAGTAGCTAAGTTAGGATCAACCGACCCATTGATCCTAGCTTTTTTTTTTTTCCCGATTTATATTGGGTGGCGACTCTAAATTTTTTTTAAAATTTCTTTTAACCCCTAGTCGAGGATTCATGTTAAATGGGTTCGGGTTTAATGTGAATCGGGTTAGGAGAAATGAACCAGATAGATAGTGGAAAAAATCTAGGCTCGACACAAAGCAAGCTCCAGGAGTCCATTTACATTGAAATGATTCATGAGGCCCAAAACATATAGGGCATCGCCTATCAAATGGAATGGATGGCATAGAAGTCTTCACCACTTGTCCCGAGCTTGGTTTCTTACCCAAATATGGTCGCTTGCCTTTGTTAACATTACCAAACCTTGAATAAGGAGTGTAAGATGTCACCGATCTCTTGCCCATAAATGTAGCACGTCTATCCCTCTGAGCTTTATTTTCATTATTAATTTGTTCCACTAACTTTGCCTTGATTACTGTTTCAGACAGTGTTGACAATTGAAACTTCTTGACCTCACTCTTAATCTCCATGTTCAAGCCATCTTGAAACTTTTGAACTTTCATGCTCTCATCATTGTAACTTGTACCCGCAAATCTAAGCAATCTGCAATATTCTGCATGATATTCTTCAATAATTTTATTTCCTTGCCTTAGACTCAACCAACTCGATATCATTTGTTCCTGCACTGTGGATGGAATGTATTACAAGAAAAAGGCTTCCTTAAATCTGTTCCATGGTATCGGTCTTACATATCCTTCACTAGTCAATCTCCACCAATTATATGCATCTCCCTTCAACATATATATAGCCAAATCAACTTTCCTATGCTCAGGTACTTCACAAGCTGCAAACGCTTTCTCTAACTCCACTATCCAACCTTCTGTTCGAGTTGGATCCAAAACAGTTCCATCAAAATCAGGTACAGTCTGACAAAATCATGCAACTTGACTTGTTCATTCCGGTCTCCCATTGGTGCTTGTGGTTCTTCTCTCCCAGTTGGTGGATGATATTGCTGCATAAATTGTTGTTGTTGTTGATACATCATTTGTTGGTATTGCTAAACTATTGCAAACATATCTTGAAACATAGTGAACACATTATTCGGGTCTCCAGCAGGCATCTGAGGCATAGCTGGATATGTTGGCATTTGAGGAGGCTGTGGATTTGGTGCAGTAGAAGCCGAAGCCAAGGATGGAGTCAAAGTAGAAGCTGGAATACTAGTTGATGCAGAAGCTGAAATAGTAGACTAAGAAGGAGGTGGCATACTTTCTCTTTCCGAAGATTGTCTGGTTACTCTTCGTGACCTATCCATCTTTTAAACAAACATGCAACATATGTATGACATATAATAATTTTACAAAGTCAAATCAATATCAAAACAATTAATAAACCAATTAGACATTCAAACATAAAACTTAATATAAACAAGTCCTATATATGTCTAACTAAACTCACCGCATCTAAGGTCAAGTCACCACTATTTAATCAAACAATTTCATAAACATAGCTCTGATACCATCTGTAAGACCTGATCCTCTAAATCCCGAGACTTAGAGTACCGAATCCCCAACCACATATAACGTTTTCACATTATATGTAAGGTTGTCCTAAAACTAACAGTTTATGAAAATTGTTTGATCAAAATCATTTTAACTTCATAAAGAACTTTGATACAAACAAGATTGCTAACAAAAGCAATCTATACATACATATACATCATATAAATATTGTTTAGTGCCAATACAAGACACAACAAAATTTACATGTTTTCTCAAAACAAAAGAATCCTAAAGGATCCTAAGGTCTACAAAAAAAAAAAAAAATAGGCTTAACTAACAAGCCTTCTACATAGCTTTTCCTTAGCAAAAAGTTCCTTCCAAAGGTCCAGGGTGATCGGATCCTATTCGTCCCACTCATCCAGAAATCTCTCAAAATCGGACCCATAGCCCAAGTCATCATAAAACTCGTCACCAATACCTGCAAAGCAGCAAAAGTGAGCCAGAGGCCCAGTACACAATAACCAATGCAAAACAAATCATCAAATCAATGTAATGCATCAATAGACGGTGATTATCTTTATTACACTTTCTTTCATAAATCAACAAGAGGGTATTCAATCCCTGGTCACGCTTCGGGAATTCAGGGATCCTGAGTAACAGCAGCTGCTCAAGGGTTGATATAAGCAGTCCGAATACTTATATATCCTATATCTATTTCATAAAGATAATAGCTTCATCTAGGGTTTAAAAGCCGTTGCCCGACTCTACTTAAACTCAGTCCATAACATGAGCCTAGTTCACAAGTTCCCATAAACTTTGAACTAAATCATGGTATTTCCCCCTAAGTTTAAGCAAATGTTACACAGATACTATTCCTCCTATCGGCTACCCACTTAACCAAAAAGAATCGCTATTGCATCATAGCGTACCATTGCATCATGGTAAAGTCATTGCATCATGACTTGGTTAAGCGCCTAGCTAACATGTCATTGCATCATGACAGGTTTGCTGCTCCTCGGACCAGATTAAACAGCGAAATAGACATCTAATTCATTCAAATATTAAGTCGAATCAATTTAGGTCAAATTAGGAATGCCTAGTCCTAGCAAACATCAAACAAGTTATTGCGTACCTGAACCCGTTAGTATATAACTAGGATCTCTCGGTGATGAACTAACCGAAGAATCCTTAACTGAAATAGAAATATCACAATAATCAATAATCAACAATTATAGATTTCATTCTCACAATTATACCCATATTATCTCTATATATCACAATTATATCACAGAAATTCAAATAATTGAGTACAAGGTCATAAATAAGCATTTAAAGGTCCTATTATATCGCAAATCGCTTAATAAATACTCAATTGCTCAGATAACAAACTTCGGAAAATTTTAGAAAAAGTTTTTAAATTTCAAAAGCACAGGGGATAGGCCGGCAGCCAAAGCCGGGGTCTTTGAGCCGGTGCTCGATACTTGAAAATTAACACTGCCAGCGCTGGCAGTGTTTAGGGGTACGCCGTCAGCCTTTGCATCCTACGCCGGCGGCCTTGAGCCAGTGTAGAATCCAAAACCAAAAATTTCAAAAACGTCCAGAGAGGTCTAAGCCGTCGCTTACCCAGATACGCGGCCAGCTTTGACACATATGCCGGCGGCCTTGATTCCCACTGCCAGCGTACAATATGAAAGAAAGAACGCTGGCTGACTTTCCTAGTGAAAGCCGGCGGTGTAGAAACCCAGATTGCCGGCGTACGTTCTAATGAACAAACGCTGGCAAAGTTTTATTGTAAAAGCCGGCGGTTTAGAAAAGCGGCGTTAAGAGATTTGAATCCAATGCTACCTCTACGCCGGTGGCGTTAAATTCCCAGGTGCCGGCGTACGTTTTAAAAACAGACTTAAACAACAGAATTCAAATCCTCTGTTTTTCACTTTGAAAAATATTCTATCCTAATACACTTTAAACCTTCCTCAACCACATTTCCAACCTCATATACTCACTCCTATCTATACTACTCAATCCTAGCAACTCAAAACAAGAATTCAACACAATTAAATACTTCAAATTCCACATCACTCCATTCTAAATTTCCTACACAAATCCTCTTCACATCCTCCCAACACTTCATATCTCTTCAACCATACATGCACAAACTCACACCCTCATATAACACACTCCTAGCTCATCCCAAACATGAACAAACCATTTAGATAACATTAAACTCAATTCATCCAAGAATCCATACAACTACTTCAAGAAAGAAAAACAAAACAATAATCACAATTAAATCCACTCACATGTAAATGCTTTGCCTTGGAGAGAACTTGATTTCCAAAGCTTACTATTGCTCTTAGTTTAGACTTGGAATTTGGAAATGGAAATGGAAATGGAAGAAGAAGAAAAGAAAGAAAAAGAAAAGAAAATTCGGATAAAAATGAGCTGCCCCAAAAAGTTGTTCAATTAAGCTTAATTTGACTTTAACACATTCCAAATTTGCCCCTTAAAGCATACATTAACTTAGGATGCATTTGGCATGAATTTGAATGGGCTTAAATAAGCATAAAAGCTACTTAATTAAAGAAACAATTCCATCACTAATCTTGTGAAACCAAAGTTGATTTTATAAATCTAACTTAACTAACACCTTAATGTACAAAAGACACAATTAATAATTTCATTACATACACGTTAATACATATAAAACAAAGATATTAATTTCAATATACACATGCAAAATAATATATTTTAGAGTACTAGTAACACAACCATGCTCATTCAATTCAACAATTTAAAATAATTAAATAAACACATGAAATTTAAATAGAATTTATATCTAGGTCATTTCAGTTTTAATATTACCACTAATAATAAAAATAATTTTAATTGCAAAAACAATTTAATAGTTTTAGTAACAAAATCAATAATACTAATATTGGTAATATCAATTGGCATAATAAAAATTTTAATATTACTACTAACAACATTAGTGATATTAGTAATAGATCAGCAATATTCGTAATATAAGCAATAATATTGCTTAAGAAAATAAACTTTAATGATAAAATCAATATCAAAATATTTATTTATTATTTATTTATTTTATATATCATTTCATTAATAACATAAGTAGTTTAAGTTATATTTCTATTATTTTTAGTTAAAACATAAATTACGGAATATTTATTATCATAATCATTTTATTTAGATTAATTAAATTAATTTATCATTATTTTATTATTATTATTATTATTATTATTATTATTATTATTATTATTATTATTATTATTATTTTCTTTTGCAAAGGTATAGGGACGTTTCGTCCCATTTTTTTTTTAGTTATTTCATTATTATTATTATTATTATTATATTATTATTATTATTATTATTATTATTATTATATATATATATAGTTCTCGCCGAGGAGAACATCCAGGGGACGTCATTTACGTCCCCCCGAATTTTGGGATATTCGAAATTTTTTTTAATAAAATTTAATTATTAATTTTATAATAAAAATTCGTAATAAATAAAATATTAATTTTTATATTACTAAAACATATACTTATAATCTATTTTTACATAGCTCATACTAATAAAACTAATATTAAAAATTAATTAAAAAAATCATAATATTTCAGAATTAATAAATAAAATATTATTAATTATTTTATCTAACTAGAATAAAAAAATTATATTTTTCTACATTTTTAATAATACTAAAATATTTACATATACATATACTTAAATAACATATATTACTAAAAATAATTCCAAAAATTATAAAAAAATAATTTTCACTTTAGAATAAAATAAATATATATTTTTAATAATTAACCAACCTATAAGAATTAATAAAATTAATTTAATTAATTTTTTAAAAAAAAATCTGCACATACTGGTTACTATTCACGTGAACAGTATCAGGCACTATTCATCATCTTCAACCTTGGTTTTGACCCGATTTTCCATTGTTTTACATGCCCAAATTCATTCTAATTCATTCCTAAGCATTTATACATGATATTTCTACACATATATCAACTCAAAACATCTAAATAACCCCATGATTCAAGAATTTCGAATTTGCATGGTGTATTAAGGTTTTCGAATTTACCTTGCTTGGAGCTTTATGTAACCATTTCTAGACTTTTCTTGGTGTTGGTTATGATCCTAATATCATCATAACATCATTTAGAACATTGTTTTAATACAGTTTTGATTTAAAACGAATTTAACGTACCGTAGTTTTTCTTGTCCCAAGCTTTAATGAAGCTTTAATGAAGTTTGTTTGTTTCCTGTTTTCAGTTCGTTTTGGTGGCTAGGGAGGAGTGGATTCGTTCTGGAAAATTTGAGAAATAAAGAGGATGGTTTGTTTCCTCATTAAGGTCATTAAACGTATATATATAAAGAGTGAAGGATGGAGTTGCGGCTGCATTTCTCCTTGAATTTTCTCCAAATTTGATCTCATTTGGCTGTTATTTTTACTTCAATTAATGCTCTATTGAGTTGTCATTATTTGGTTGATTGTTGGGTTGATTTAGTTGACAAAAGGATGCATTATTGATCCAAAAATTCGGCTCCTCTTCCTCGTAGCTTCCCCACCGAATTTCCACCGAAACTTATATGTATATATTAATTTATTATATTAGTTAGTTGATAATTATTTTAGGTTTATGATATATATAAATAAAATATAAAGAGAAGATGATGAATTTATAACTAACAATGGTATAAAGAGGGGGTAAAATATAAATTTGTGAAAAAAAATCAATTTTGCGGGTTTAAGTGATACGTATGTTAAATACTGATTTAGTAATATTTTTAGATGAGAAGTTCCATATTCGTGTTATTAAATATTCTAAACACTATAGTATACATAGAATTTTATTAAAGATTTGTATATATGTGTTTGAATTTTCGCTTTATGTTGGAATCATATTCGCGTCTAGGGAGTTCCAATTCAAAGCAATTCATACGTAATACGAAACAAAACCAAAACAAAGGAAAAAATGCAAGTTAGTAGGATGTATGGAAATATAAAAATAAAAAGAAGATGATAAATTTATAATCAATAATATGTAAGGAGTAGGGGAAAATATAAATTGGTGAAAAAAATTAATTTTATGGATCTAAATGACACGTATGATAAATACTGATTTGATAATATTTTTAGATAAAAATTTACATATTAACGATATTAAATATTCTGAATACGATAATATACATAGAATCTTTAGTTTAATACTTTTACTTTTCTGTTTTTATACCTGCTATCGTAAATTATATTTAATTTGTTTAAAAGTTTTGTTTCGTGGTATTTTGATAAATTAATAATTATATTGTCCTTAATTCGACTTTATTATAAATTTTTAAGATTTGAAATTACATATGAATTCATTTCTATTGATAAATTTATTCTAGACTTTTTATTAGATTAGAAATTTAATTTTAATTTTATATATGTTACTTAGTTCTTTTTACTAATTATAAATTACCAGATTAGATCATAATTTTCGTTTTTATAGACTCAAATTATTTAACTTGAAGGTTTTATATATATATATATATATATATATTTTAACATTGAACTTAGGTTCTTAAATATTATAGTTTTCTTTATTCTTTATTATGAACTTTTAAGGTCTTAGTGATAAAGATTCTTTATTCTAATTTGTTAATACTTAAAAATTTAAATCGCAAAAAATTTGGAGTGATTTCTGATATTTTTATTATAGTTCTTTTATGATTCCATATTTTATTTATAATATTTATTATAATCGGGTTATGTAAATTCAATGGGATTACAAAATCAGTCCAAAAAGTATGAAAAACTGCAGCTCATAACAGAATTTTTCTTGCCTCTGTTTTAGCATGAATTTTAGCTGGACTTTTATGCAACTGAGCTCTAAATTTACACCTATAAATGAAATTATATAACGAGCAAACAAATACAATTAATGCCCCTCAAACACAACCACAAATCTTCTATAAGATTTTAAAAAATCAACCTTAGAAATTCGTATGAAATTCTACTCGAAAATCCACCAGCTATAAACTTGATTTTATCAAGTCCAAAAAATCCTCTCTTGTGTCCTACTCCTAGCCTAAACTTAGTACTTATATATAAGCTTAAGTTAGCTACAAAATTAGCTCACAATCCTCATAAAACTCACTCTGAAAATCTTGCTACAAGTGGAGTTGGAACAACCTACTTTTCCTTTGATATTCCTTCACTTGGATAGCTTAGAAGACCCTTTAAAGCAAAACATAACCCTTGTTTTGCTCCCTCTATATTATCTAAATATCAAACACATCATAAAAACCGATTCCCTCCTTTAGACAACATCAAAAACCAAGCCAAATAGCCCTTGGTTTGACATAAAACCAAGCTGAAATCCAAGCTTAACAAGGTAAGAAATCTTAGTTAAAATTAGTTAACTTCTAATAAAATTAAAACTCATTATCCAACCTTTGATATAGGTTTAGTTCTTGCCAATGAAGGGAGTTAGGAATCCTTTTCCACATCAAACCAAGGTAACTCCTAACCTAGCATTAAATTATTGTTACATTTATATGTAGATATTAGGTTTAAATGAGTAGTATTGGAAAAAGGTTATGTGTTTGGGTGAATTGGTTATTCCATTGATGGATTCAACTAGATGAATTATTGATATATTAGAAATGCTTAGATGCTGATGGCTAAGGAGAACATCTGCTGAGGAATTTTATAAACTTAAGTATATTAAATTCGAATCTAGGACTGAAGGAGCCAAAACCATAATTTCAACTAAACTAGCTTAAATTTATGTCTAATGCCCCTAGGACTTTATATGAACATTAAACTTGATAAAATAAGCCTTAAAAGCATGATTAGGAGTTCTACATTACAAGAAAAATAATATGAACAATTCATAGAAATTAACACATGTTGATGCTGTCACGCCCCGAAGGGTACCCTAAACGTGGCAGTCCGCCACATATAATATCAAGGCTTAAGAATGGCTATCTTAGTCATGCGAAAGCCTTAGTATTATATGTAAGGCGTCTAACACGGTAATAGGAGACGCTTTTGGGAAGCATAGTTTAAGCAAGTAAAGATAAACATACAAGGATCCAGAAATAAAGTATATCATATCATAAATAACAAAGGTCTGTTACATACTTTCTTAGGGGCATACCGCTAATTCCAAGGATCGAGATAAACTTCATAACATCCAAAATACTACATCAAAGATTTCAAAGGAATTCTAATCTAAGTCTTCGAGTAGATTTCCTCCAAAAGCTTCAATATAAAACGTACACGGATACGGGAAGGCCTCAGACTCAAAAATAGGGGTTCCTGAGAATACAAATATCTATAGGGGTGTAAGCTTATGGGCTTAGTGAGTAAATCCCAAAATTCATACTCGAAGTAAATTATCAATCAAGTTTATTATTCAAACATATGAAATGCAACAACCACGTGAGCATACAAGACATATGACTTTCCGGGAATCATATGTGAATGAATTACGCCCTTCATTCGGGGTTGGGTATTCAGGCCAATTACAGCCACAACTTTTAAAATACTTTTTATAGATCTTACCGGCTCTATACGCCATAAAAACTTGTAGTTATTACAGGCTCCTACTAGCCACCAATTTTGTAGTTTTTACGGCTCCTACTCGCCACTTACATGATATACCGGTTATGTCTACCACCACTATTATACACTTGTCCCACCAATTGTATAGTAGTGAATGCAATGTGACTCAACATATGAAGTGCATGAATAATTTCTTTAATTAAAGTCTAGTAGTTACATTTACTTCTTTCAAGTGACCAACCAAATTTCAAACAATTCAAGATATTAATGCACATACAACTTTATTACAAACAAATTGAGTTTCGATATACTTAGTATTCCTTCAACATATTATCATACACTTCTTTTTGATTTTTGCTTAGATTCTAGTGCAACTAATTTTACAGGCACAATCAAAAGTATGAGAAAATTAACGGGAAGTAACTCACTTGGCCATGATGACACCGTTCTTGAATTGGATGGGTCGTTCGGAAATTCCACTTAATCGTAGTAGTCATCGGGATATGAACAATCCTCCTCGTGATTATCTAACCAAGAAGAATACCCAAAATGAGTATTTCATGAAATTCTATTCTTTGAAGATTCTAATATTTTCTTAAAAATCGTGGTAAAATCGTATAAAGGGAAATTCCAACTTAAAATGGCCAGAATTTGCTCATTTTAACTCGGAATTTCGCGTATAATATACCATTTTCTACCTATTCGGAAAGATCTACGCATTTCTAAGCTTATTTTCATAGAACTAAGTCGTTTGGGTTCCGAAAAGGTAGCGATTAGATTTGCCACGAATTTGCAAACACTTGTTTTCCTTTTTTGTAAACAAAGCTCATTTGAAAAGATAAATATTTCAATTATTTTGTAAACTTTTGAAAGGTATATATATATATATATATTTGTAATGATTCATAACAAATGTATAAAGTAAATGAAGTTGTCTCAACTTAAAAAGTAAGGTTTTAAAAGACTTTGATCTTGAGATTCTATTTTACTTTTTGAAAGATCTTTTAGTTATTAAGATGAATATTCTATTTTTAAATGAAATCTCTTGTAATTACTTTAATTTCCTAAAGTGTGGTTTTATTTTCTGAACTTGGATTTCAAAAGTAGCAAAATGACATTTTTATTTCTTGTAATGTTTCCAAAAGAATTTCTACTTCTTGATAAAAGATAAGTTTTCATAAAACCTTTTGTTTATGTAAGAAAATCATTCCTATGCATGTTCATGGGTTTTTAGAAATCCGTTTTCCATATTTACTTCCTTAGAAAGAACCTTTAATTCAAGGAAACAATTTCTCATTTATTTTTGTTGAGACAAAAACATTATGTCCATGCATGAATATGAATAATAAGCTATAGAAATGTAAAACAATAACTTGAAAGCTTACGTAAATAATAAAGTAAATCAAGTATTGGGACCTTAGCTTCATCAAGGTACCAGGTCTAAGAAAAGACTAGTCCCGAAAAAGAAAAGAATTATTTTGACTTGATGAGGACAAGTCTAAGACTAGAATGACTAGTCTTAAAATCAACTTGAAATTAAATAAATTGCATGAAAGGTAAATAAATTGCAAGACTATGAGCTTATATGCTCTAAATAGTATATATAGCTATATAGATATATTAGATAGTAAAGAACATAAAGGAAGCATAAATAATCATAGAGGAATTTTGATTATGAACAAAAACAAAGCATGAACCTAATGTTGCTTTCTTAACCTTCATGGTTTTAGAAAACACACACTAAGCTCATACTAAGTAAATGAACATGGAGAAATCTTGAGAAATTTCTTACCTAAAGAAGCTAAACTAAGAGGACTTCTTGAAAGAACTCTTGAGAGAAGTTGGAGAGAAATTTTTGTAGAGTAACTTTAGAGAAGAAGAAGTGTGAAAGAAGTGAAGGTATGAAGGGGTATTTATAGGAAAATGTGGGAGATAATTTGTGTTAATTAAATAAATGAAAACAAAATAGATGGATGCATGATGGGGTGTGGCCGGCACTATTTAGGAAGAAAGAGAGGGGAAAATTTTATTTTTTGTTATTTTGTTAATTAAAAGTAAGAAATGAAAGATGTGAAGTTGTATTGGAAATGAAAATGTGTAAGAAATAGGTGTATGGCTTGTAAGAATAGGTTGTAAGAAAAAGTAGAGATAGATGAATAGTGTAGAATAGTAGAAATAGTGTAATGTAAAAGTAGACATGACAATTTAATACCGGTAGTGAGAAAATACGCGTATAAAGCGATATATGATATTTTTAGCTATCGAAAAATTACGAAATTGATATTTTTGGAAATCTTATATTTTTACGAGTCTAACGGTATATTCGGAATTTTTTACTATTGGGCCTCCGGACATGTTTTTCGAGAACTGTGTCCGTTCGGGTTGGAAGGACATCTGAATTTCGCGAAACTGAAACTTTTATAAAACCTATGGTTATTACGAACTATTCGAGCTAATTATCCCAACTTCGTTTTCTAGGGCTTGAGAAAACGGCAATGCCGGACTTAAGCGGTTACGGTAAACTAGGGTTTGGTTGACTCTGGAACTCTGGTTGACTTCCGATTAAGGTTTAAACTATAATTCGGATCCAAAATTTCGGGGATTTACAGATGCTTTCACAAGTTGTGAATGGGCTAAAGAAATGGATAAAATGTTAGATGGTGAGATAAGATCCTCTAAATAATACAAATTCTAATTAAAGAGAGCAAATAAGGTTGACAAGCAAAGTAAAATAAATAAAAGACTACTACGAACAAGGACATTAAACAATGTAGGACTTGTGTAAACCCTTGAAATTTCAATTAGTTTTAAGCTTAATCTTAGAATTAAAAGTCAACCGAAAACTCTAATGGTAAACAAAAGGCTAGTACAAACCTTAGAGTTTAGATCCAACATTCCTGTATTCTTTAGCCCCAAAAACGAAGTTCAAATAATTAGTGACAATTTCATAATAATATAAGGAAACGTAAAAATATCATATTCGCGAATTTCGAGTGTCCTTCGGACTCAAACAGGAACAGTTTCGAGAAGCATGTTTCGAAGCTCAGAATAGTAAAAAATATTCCAATAACACCGTTAAGACCGTTTAAACAATTTAATACAAATTTAAAAATTATCAGTTTCATAGTTTTTCGATAACTAAAAATAATAGATATCATAATTATATGCGTATTTTCTTACTACCGTATGTTACTAGTCACATCTATTTTACATTAACTATCCATTACTATTCTACACTATTCATATATCTCTACTTTTTCTAACACATACTCTTACACTCTATACACCTATTATCTTTACATTTTTTATCTTTCTCATAACTTTATATCACATTTACCTTACATATTATACTTTTGATACACAAAAATACAAAAAAAAAAAAAAAAATATATATCATCTCTCCCCCTCTCTTCCTCTAATGGCCAGCACCCCTCCCCCTTACCCTCTTTCTTATTTTTTTTCAATTTTTTTATTTGAAACATTCAAAATTCACTTCTCATTTTCGTATAAATATCCCCTCCTCGTTTCTTCATTCATACATCTACTATCCAAAATTACTCTCCAAAATTCTCTCTAAATTTTCTTTCAAATGCTCTCCCAAAACTCTCCTAAAATTTATTCTCAAAACTGTTTTCTACTCATACAAACACTACTACCATTCTTACTTTAAGTAAGAAATTCTCTCAAATCTCTCTTACCATGTTATGTAACTTTACATGACCATGGTGTGAGTTTCCTAAACTTAATATTATAGAAGCTACACTATGTTCGTGTGTTGTTCTTGTTTTATGAATATGTTTTATATATTTTTATGTTGTGATTTTACTTTGCTCATATTATTGTTGATATTATGTTAATTCTTATATATATATTTAACTAAATATAATTATATACTTATATATAACCTTTAGAGTATAGAAGCTCATTTGTTATTTATTTACTTCCAAGTTATGCATTTATTTATTTATTTATTTCATTTTGTTTTAAGAGTAGTCTCTAGTCTTAGTGTAAACCCTAAAGTTTTGTGATCGGTTTAGCTTAAACCCTAATCGAAAGGTCAACCCAAACCCTAAAGTCAATAAAACCCTAGTTAGACGAAAACAGTTTAAGTCCGGCAACCCCGTGTTCGCAACCCTAGAAAGTAAGTAAGAGATTAATATGTAGAATAGTTCGTAATAACATAAGAAAGCTTAAAAAGATCATATTAGTAAAACCGCAAATCGTTTTGAACCCGAATGGATACAATTCTTGAAAAACGTGATCGGAGCTTGGAATAGTAAAAATATTCCAAATATACCGTTAGACTCGTAAAATATAAGCTTTCAAAATATTAGTTTTATAATTTTTCGATAAGTAAAATAACAGATATCGCAATTATACCCGTATTTTCTTACTACTAGTACTTATTAGTCATATCTATTTTACATTACACTATTCATTTATCTATATTATTTCTAACACCTACTCTTACAACATCATACACCTATTATCTTTACTTTTTATATTTCCATAACTTTATTTCACATCTACTTTACTTATTATTACATTTAATCAACAAAAATATAAAATTAAAACTCTCTCTCCCTCTCTCTAACAGTGGCGGCGGCCCCCTTCTCTCTCTCCCTCAATTTTGTTTCAATTTTTCTTTATTTAAATTGCACAAAATTCACTCCTCAAATCCTGTAAATACCCCTTCTCTTTCACTTCTTTACACAATTACTTTCCACAAATTCTTTACCAAATCTCTTTAAATTTTTCCTCTCAACACTCTCTATATACACTCTCAAAACTCTCTCAAAAACACTCTCAAACCACCTTCTACATACATAAAACCCATTCACACATAATATCTCAAAACTCTCTTTAGGTAAATTTTCTTTACCAAATTCTTCTTCTCATGTCATGTAACTTTACATGACCATGGTGTGAGTTTCTAAAGACTACATGTTATGGAAGCTACACTATGTTCATGTATTGTTCTTGTTCAATGAATATCTATTTATATTGTTACTTTACCTTGTTCATATTATTATTGTTATTATATCTAGCTAAGTATAATTATGTATCTACATAGATATATATATATATATTCTTTAGAGCATATAAGCTCACTTGCAATTTATTTACTTTCATGCAAAGTAATTTATTTATTTCTTTCCTTGCAATTTACTTATTTCATGATGTTATAAGACTAGTCTCTAGTCTTAGACCTGTCATCATCAAGTTAAAACAATTTTCTTTCTTTTATTTTCCTTCTTTTGGACTAGTGTATTTCTTAGTCCCAAGAGCCTTGAAGAAGCTAAGACTCCCAATACTTTATTTTATTTATTATTTATGTTATTTTTGCTTGTTATTATTTCTCATAATCATGCCCATAAAGATTGTTGTCCAAATCTTTAAAGCTCCAATAAATTTTGACAAAAAGGAGATTTTATCACCTAAGAATAGTTTTATAGGAAATGCAGGTTTAACAAAAGTAAATTTGTTCTTTTCCAAACTCTAGGAAGAACTCACTATAATTTTAAAAGCTATTCTTGTTTGAAAAGCTTTTTAATCATTTATATAGTACATTGTTTTCCAAAAAAGAAGATGATTTTGATACTAAATGATTTTTATAATAACATAATATAAAGGAAACCCTATGAAAAAGGAATGAGAGTTTTCAAATTAAGATCTTTCCAAATAAATGGTCAAAGAAAATTTGTATAGAGACAAATAGGAAAAGTGACACTAATATTGAAAAATTTCGAAAAGAGAAATTTATTCTTATCAAAAGTCATTTAAGAATAATAGTAAGATAAACATGAAATAATTCTTTGAAAAAGAATCAAAATATTCATTTTAAGAAGTTACAAAAATGGATTTCTTCTAAACTGTAGTTTTCTAAACTTTTAATTAACATTGTTTTACTTAAGAAATTTTAATGGACAACAAACACTTGAGTATATGATAAAATATGAGCTATCTATCTATGGAAAAGGAATTTTTCAACTATATAGATAACTAAGTATTTATCAAAGCAATTTTGGATGAATTAATGTTTGAAACAAATTACTTTTGGGAAGGGAAAATTCGTGGTGAATATGATCACCATTGTTTAAGGGCCTAAATGATTTAGTTTGATGAAAATAGTTTTAGAAATAGATAGATCTTTTCAAATAAATAGGAATCGGTATATTTATGCGCAATTTCGAGTTTAAAACGATCAAGTTATGGCATTTTAATTTGGAATCATCTTTTATGCAAACTTTGACGTTCTTATGATAGTTTTGTCAAAACTCAAGAAAGTTACCAAGAAATCTCATTTTAGGAATTTTTCTTGATTGGGTGATTCCAAGGAAAAATACCCATATCCCGATGATTATTTCGACTAAGTGGATTGTTTGAGCGACTCATCCTTTTAGAAAAAGTATTGATATGGCATCGTGAGTTTATTTCCTTAAAAAGCTGTACTTGGTTGTGCTTGTAGTTTAGTCGCATTAGAATTAAGAAAAGACAAATTGATATGTATGTGAAAAATTGTTGAAAGAATTCAAAGAATATCAAGGCCGGAATTGATTGTAAATAAATGTTTGTTTTAGTATAGCATTTGATATGTATGAAATTCTATGATCACGTTAAATTTGATAGTAATAATGCTATGATATCTTAAATAAATTGATTCATGCATACCACGAGTGAGTCACATTGCATGGGGTTATTATCCTTTGGTGAAAAGGATAGTAGCATGGTCGAAAGCAACACTTGGCGGTTACGATCGAAAGCAATTGCTTCGCGACATAGAATCAAACCAATGCTTGGAGGAAATCCGGAAGCATGGCTCAACCCGAGTAGACTTTATATGCTTGGCGGTAATGATCGAAAGCATAACTTAACTAAAACTACTCATTTTGAGATTATACATCATCAAACCCTGAATGGAGGGCATAAATCCATTCAACATATAGTTTTTGGAAAACTATATGCCTTGTTTGCTCATGTGTATGTTGCATTCCACTTGATTGCCTAAATAACTTGTTTGAAATTTCTACTATACAAGATTTTACTTATGGAAATAATTCTCACTAAGCTTATTAGCTTATACACCTATAGATATCTTTTGTAGTTTACCTATTTGTGGTTGAGGCCACATGGACCCTACAGCCATGTATTATCCATTTTGGTTAAGGAATTTCTTTAGATGAAGTTTAGTGTTAGTTAAGATGAGGCCTTCATAGAAAATTCCTTGTAATAGATTATAGTTATTTTGGTAGGGGAACGCCACTAAGATTTGTAAGACGATTGTTATGAATGAAATGAATGTTATGAATCCTCTTTTCTTAATTTATTAATGTATCTTCTTAAACTTCATAATTCATGAATGGTCCTCTAAAGTTGTGAGAGTACGCCTTACACTTAATACCAAAGCTTCTAGGAATGACTAAGGTTGTCATACTTAAGCTTTAATATTGAGTATGGCAGATTATTACGTTTAGGGTACTCTTTGGGGCATGACACTTAGACTTGTCCTCATCAAGTCAAAACAACCTTTTCTTTTTTTCTTTATTCTTTTTGGGACTAGTCTATTCTTAGTCCCGAGATACCTTGATGAAGCTAAGGTTCCAATACTTGATATTTCTATTAGCTTGCTTATTATATTACTTATTATGTCTTTCTTGTGTTTTCATAATTCATGATTTCTTATTTATGATCATGCATGAACATATGATTTTTGTCTCAACAAGATAAAGAAGGAAAGGTTTTCTTAAATAAAAAGATAGAAGTTCTTTTCTAAAATAATTTTTTTCATGAAAGAAATGATTTTTCATAAAGACTTTGGAATCTATCTTAGCAAATCATTTTAAAAAATCTAGAGGAATTCATCACAAGTTTTTAGTAACCAAAGAACATAGGAATTTTTAGGTAATACGTACATACACTTTACGAAACCATAAAATAGAAAAGTTTTCTTTATAAATTAAAATTTTAAATTCTTGTTTAACAAAAATTTTACGAAACTTCATTTTTTTTCCACCAATACTCTAAAATATGAAGGAATAGACTAGTTTGACAAAACACCAAGAAAATTTCTTTCATAAGAATAGAATGATCTTAAGGAATAAAATTTATAAACAACTTAGGAAATCATTTTTAATTAAATAAAATAAACTTTAGGAAAGTTTAAGAAAGTATAAAGTTTAATAGATTTTAAACTATTCTCAAAAGTATTTAGAAACTACCCTCTCAATCCTAGAAATTAAGCTATAAGAAACTTAGAAAAACAAAATCATTCATTTGAAATTTAAAAGACTAAGAAAATGGAATTAAGAAGGAGAAACGACTCACTTAAAATAACTTAAGAAATTTTCTAACAAGCTAAGTAGAAATTTTCAAAGTTTTGCTTTTCCAAATTTCTAGAAAACTTTGCTTTTACAAAAATTCATGGTTGAAACAACTTCATTAAATTCATGCATATGATATGAGTCTATATATATATATATATACACATTTTAAAGTTTTTTTTCAACCATAATAATATCTATTTTTTGGTACAAGTATTTTTTAGATAAAGAAAAGTTTACAAGATTAAGTTTTGCAAACAAGAAATTTAGTGATGAATACGTACCCTACAGTTTCAGCACCCAAATGATTTTTTTATGATAAGAATAACCTTAGAAATGGATAGGTCTTTCCGAGTAGGTAGAAAACGGTATATTATATGCAAAATTCCGAGTTTAAATGAGCAACTTATGGCTTTTAAGTTGGAATTTCCACCTATACAAATTTTACCGCAACAAGAGAATAGAGTTGGAAGTTTTGACTAGAAGTTCTATAGAATAATTATTTTGGGTATTTCTTGTCACACCCGAAGGGTACCCTAGATATGACAGTCCGCCATACAAGGTATTAAAACTTAAGAATAACTTCCCGAAGTTATGCGAAAGCTTCAACACCATATGTAAGATGTCATCACAACAATAGGAGACACTATGGGATGTGTAGTTTGGGATAGTAAATACAACATACAAGAAATCTAGATAACCATCTAATTTCAACATTATAAGAATATAATCCTTACATCATCTTAAGGGCTTTCCCCTATAAATCTCCAAACAATCATAATATCATTTTAGTCTTTCACACAACGAAACAATATTAACACCAAAAGATATTAAAGGATATTTAATCTAAGATCTTCAAAAGATTTCCAGAAGCTCCCCAAAACATAATCCCACTCGAGTATATGAAGTCTTCAGGCATAACAGATATTGTCCTGTTACAACAAAAGTCTATCGGAGTATAAGCATAATAGCTTAGTGAGAGTATTCCTAAATCAACGCACTTATATCAATAATTTCAAACAAGTTATTAAACCAGCATATGAATGCATCAAGCAAGTGAACAAGCAATACTGGTTACACTTTATGAAGCATGGTAAGAGGCTTTGGTGGTATTGAGGTGATGGTGGCTCATCTTGCGTCGTTTCTTGCACATATGTTACAGGTGTAGACGTTGAACTGGCTTGAGTCTGTTGTATATAGCTTCTTATCTGACTAGTAAGCCATTCAATCTCTATTGAAGCATTTCCCCTTGGTTAGGTGGTTTAGGTATCGCTTGGTTCTCGAGTCCTAAAGGAGTCATGATGGGTTCTTGTTGTGGTTGGGTATGTCTCCTACAATTTTATTAAACTCAGGTGAAAACTCTAAATCTTTTATTACGTCTTAAGGCGTTAAAAGTGACTTTAAGAAGCTTATCGAAAATACAGAACACGGAAATACGCAAATAAAATCATATATAAGAAATATTGAAATTCCACTGAAATAAAAATCAATAAGAGGAACTTCATAATATCCAATACGAAATACATGAAATCAAGAGAAGATGTAAGTCTTCCATTACAAAAGTTCAAAGAAATGATGCAAAACATACATTGGAATTAATTCATGAACTAGATGATAAACCACAACATCGGTTTACATTTTCAAAACATCTTTGTTCTTTTTACTCAAAAGTTATTTGTCCCTAATGCTTAACGAAAGATCTATTGCTATTTCTAGGAGATTGGCTTCTTCCAAACAAAAACAATATCCATTTGCTAAATCTTTTGGGGGCATCTATCATTTCTATTATTGGCTTAAACCAAAGTCGGGTAAGGTCACTTATCCCTATATTTTTCAGTTGCTAGAATAGATCCGATCGTCCCATCAAATATTTTCAATCTTCCTTCCTTATGTATCTATTTCTATGTTCTCCAGAAGTCTCCAAGATAAATTTGAATCCTTAACAATCAAAAGTCATACCTTAAAGGTCATTGAGCTAAATCTAGTTCTTCTTTACCTAAGGGTCATCTAACACTTACCTATCTATTCCTAAGATCGTATCTTAACATTCTATTCTCTTAAAGTCTTCCCACCTAATTCCCAAAACCTTGTCGCTCTGATACCAACTAAACTGTTACGCCTCGAAGGGTACCCTAAACGTGGCAATCCATCGTACACAATATTAAAGCCTAAGAATGACCGCCTCAGTCATGCGAAGGCTTCCATACTATGCACAAGGCGTCTAACACATAGAGGAGACACATTGGAGAGATATATTTTATATTGATACACTTGGTAACAATGTAAAGGAAATACAATTTACTATACTTCAGATACAACTCACTATGCTTTAAAATATAAATCATTAAACTTCAATTACATTCATCCATAGACTTCTCTACATATACTATTACAAGGCAAAACATAAAAACCTAGCTGATAACTTTAAGCATTCTCATTTCTTGCCGGAATCCCAAAGTCATTCTCGGCTCCAACCATCTCGGTCCCCACTTAGCATTCTTGAGATAACCTGCTCATTTAAACAACTATTGGGGTATAAGCTACACTAACTTAGTGAGAATTCCCTTAATTCCGTACCACAGCAAACAAGTTATAATCAACCATATGTTATGCATGAACAAACACATGAGCAAACAATTATGTATGGGTGTCCGAAACCCACACACAGAATGGATTTACGCCCTCCGTATCTTAGGTTAGGGATAGTATTGAAGTCTACACGACCGCTGCTAGTCCCCAAGCCCTCGGCTCATAGCACTCGACTCGGCTAGGCTCACACATGGAATGCATCCCCGATGCGCCTTAGTTCCCATGAATGAGCTTTGGCACCGGTCTCATTGTCTAAACGAGTCTTCAACGGACCATACCGATCGACCTGCGCAGGAGTAGCATGCTGCCAAATGCAATGTATAATACAAAATAATTTTAAGTGATAAGTGTACACAAGCTACTAGATTCCAATATTCCTTTATGTTGATGTTAAAAATAAGGTTAAGTTTGATCAATTTCGTGTTAGAACAAGATTGGCATCAATTGGATCAATTTTCTTAATTTCTGCAATAAAGGCCGGCATCTCTGGTGAAGAACGCCGCCGGCCAGGACTTAAATTGTCAGCTTACTCTGTAATAGACTGTACGCCGTCTCCTGGAGAATCTACGCCGCCGGCGTACAGACGGCGTAGGATGGGAACAGTAGCGTTTTTCTTAACGTTGGGAGGAAAGTTGCCAACGTTCATAGGGTTTCTTCTCAACATCGGCATCAAAGCGCCGCGTAGGTCCAAGATTTGCCGGCATATGAAGGGACGATTTGAATTCTGGGAATCAAAGCCTCAACGGACGTTGCCGGTGTTCGTGTAGATCTGGCCACATATGGTGTAAGCTAGCGTATAACCAAATTTCTATAAATACGAGACGCGAAAATCATTTTCGATAGATTTTTTTTTTATTGTCATTTCTCCTTCGTATAAGAGAGTTTTGAAGCATTTTTGGAGATATGAGTCTGGGAATCATTCGGAGGGGATTATTAATTAAAAGTAAGTGATCTTAACCATCTCATTTGGATATATATAAATTTGTATAAGTCTCTTAGGGTTTGGATGAATATTTCATGAAGGATTTTGAAGAATAAACCCTAGCTTGTGTTTTGATCAGAATAGGAAGAGAAGAAACAAGTATTATACATTCCATATCAGTAATATAAGTTTTGAATCCTTTTTATACGAAATTGGGCAGCCTTGATATTACGATATTGATCATATGATATGTTTTATAGGGTTTTGGTGAAGATTCTGATTTAAGGATTTGAAATCTCGTTCTTTGATATTATCGGAAGTGCTTGGGGTTATTGATCAGTATAGGTCGAGTTTGAGAAGTTCTATATCAGGTTAGTTTAGACAGGTTGTTTTATGTTAAGATATTGCGATAATGTCTATTGATATATATATATATATAATATATATTGTAACAGACATTTGGAATTGTGAAACTGTTGTTGATGTGGATATAGGAATTGGTGGAGTTTGGGTTGACTTTGTGTTGTTGGTATCAAATTCTAAGGATTTGATTTGGATTCTTAAAATTTAGAAAGGTACGACCAATCCATTGTTTGATGTATGTGCTTGTAAATTAGAATTTTTTTGTGAATGGATGTAGGAATAGAATTGCATAATGAACTTAATAAATATTTAGCTTAATAATTGTCTGTCTAGTTGTGGTTGGCTTTGACAATAGAGACCTGGAAACAGTGATACTGGTGAGGCACCTTGATGATCTTAGTGTGAGGTTGTCCCGAGTGGACTCGTGCTAAGAAATGATTTCCGGTAGAATTTTAGGTGTTTAGGAATTGGGATGTTTGGGAGTACCCACTCATCCATATATGTATATATATTACCTATTTTCAAATCAGTTGGATGTTTTTATAGCAGAGTCTGAGTTACTCTGAGTTCAGGATTTATGTATACTAGATTATGAACTGTGTTGTTTTGCTGGACTAAAATATATAATAAACTATTGTATGCATTTAGTTTAGTTGCATTTATTCATATATATGTTGTTTGTGCATAACTTTGCTTGAACTGGATTGGATATTATCGTACTGGGCTTCGCGTGCTCATTCTGTTATATTTCAGGTTGCAGGATGATAATGTGATTTATGATCTTTCGGTTTTGATATCATCTATAAGGATGGGATGGCGTTAGGAGTCCTGACTACCCTGCTGATGACTAGTTGTATAGTCATAGATGATATAGGATGAATCAAAGAAGACTTTTATGTCTGATTTATATTCTGTTCATTGAAATTTTAAGTTGTACTTGGAGTTTTTCAGGTGGTGACAGTTTTAGGGCATGATTTGACTTGTTGACCTGCAGTTATGTCAACAATGTCTAGTTTGTTGATTATGGGGATTATATTCTTATCATATGATTTATTTTATTGAGGACTACATTTTTATATATACCTTGTGAGTTATACAGGTGATATTCATGTTGTTTGTGGAAATTATAGTCTTAGCGTGTTCTATTAAGAGAGAACACGTGGCGTTGTAATGCCAATAGTTAGGGCATTACATGCAATATGTCCGATGCAATGCATGACCAATTTAATTTTTGCTTAGATCAAAATATTCATACATTCTTTAGAGTGATCAACCAATATCATACATATAGCAGAAATAATATGAATAGTGCAGTTATCCAATCAAATTGTGGTTTTGATATGCTTAAGTATTCTTTGGCATACATTCATCACAACCTCATCATATATCCCATCCCCATTCATATCGATTTTTTTATCTTGTTCCTACTTCTAATGCGACTAGCTACAAGCATAAACAAGGTAACAAAATAAGGAGAAAACTCACTCGGCCATTGGATCACTAGTCTCTTAGTAAAAGTAATCCGGTGGTAGGGAATCGTCGATTTTGGGATCACCTAAAAAGGAAGAAATACTCTAATAAGTATTTCAACTCAAACTAATCCAAACGATTTTATACTAACTATTAAATTCGTAATTCTCGTCCTAGGCGGGAATTCCAACTTAAAACGGCTATAACTTGGTCATTTTAACTCGGAATCTCGCAAATTATATATCGATTTCTATCTACTTAGAAATATCTATCTATTTCTAATATTATATTTAAGTTTTGAAAAATTTGAAGCTTCGAAAAGGTCCGATCAGTTATGATCAATAGCAATTTCCAATTTCGAAAAATAGTTTTGTAAATGTTTGAAATGTTCCTACTATATAGATTAGCTATACATGCAATATGAGTGATTTCCTAACACGAATGACATGAGATGAGCTTAATGTATGCATGACCTTATGATTTTTGCTAAAAGGAAATTTTATAACTTTTTATTTTGCAAGACCATAATAACAACTACTTATGAAAAATCTATTTTTCTAACTTTGATCATTTCCATTTGTTTTGGATTTATTACTTAAGAAAATATAATTATTTTTGTTAAAATTGAGTCTTCATTATATATATTACTTATGACCTTCATTTCTACATAAAAATTTCCATTTTACACTTTATAAACATGTTTTCAAGTAGGGTTGATTCCAAAATCCGAATTTTACAAAAATTAGTTTTTGAATGATTCCTTTAAGTAAAAATCATTTGATACTTAGAAAATTAAGGCTCATTCATACATAACCACTAAGGACTTCTTTTTTATACAAAAATTTGTATTTTACACTTTGCAAATATGTTTTCAAATAGGATTTACTCAAAAATCCGAATTTTAGAAAATCCACTTTTTGAATGATTCCTTTTAGAAAAACTTGTTCAATGCATAAAAATTTAAGGCTTTACTATATCCACTACCTAAGGACTTCATTTAACACATAAAACTTTTATTTTGAACTTGGATAATAGGTGTTTTCATGAGCATCATCCAAAGTCACGAATTTTACAAGTTGACTACTAACTCCAAATTTTCTATCTTGATTCCACTTCTTGTTTTACACATTAATCTCATCAAAACTCCTTTCAACTTGTAAAAATCACCACTTAATAATACCTGTTACCTATATACTTCATTTTTCACATAAAACATGAGTTTTGGAGTTGATAAATGGGTTCTAAAAATTGGTCTTGGTTGAGATCCAAATTTACAAAATTTATTCTTGGCCATTCCTGTTGATAAAATCTATCTAAACTCATGAAAATCCATCCCTCACATATCTTATCTTAAGAGCTTTCATTTCTTAAATAAAAACTTCGTTTTTGAGTTGAAAAACATGTTTTTAAAATATGCCTTGGCCAAAATCCGAAAATGGGATTTTTATATTGAAAATAACTTTTGAAAATCACCTTTGATTCTTGTAAAAAGAAGCTTTGATGATATACATATATTAAGCCTTCATTATCTTAAGTAAAAATTTCATTTTGACACTTGGAAAGTGGTTTTTAAATAGGGGTCTTGCCAAAATATGATTTCACAATTTTTGTTTAAGTTCAAAACCAAGATCTACTCTTAATATGAACATAGATCTAAAAGAAACCCATGGTAGTAAACTATAAACCATAGATCTAAACTTTACTCATCAAAATCTTTCATTTATGTTATCTATACCCTAAGCCATTTATTTTAAATGAAAAATACGCATTTTGAAGTTGAAAAACAACTTTTCTAAATATGGTTCCATTTTCATCCGAATTTTCAAAAGATATTTTTGTTGAAAATAAAATAGATCTTGAGTTTTCTAACACATTCCTACTATCATCATGCTACTACAAGTTATCCATGAACATAAAACAAAGTCTAATGCATTTTATGAACTCAAAACACTAGATCTAGTTTACTACACTAGTTTTGAATGTATGAACACATGTGAATGAGGAATATACGCATAAATCATAAGCAATAACAAAAATAATAACTTCCAATAACAAGATCTAAGGCATAAAAAAAAATCAAAGTTACAAAAAGTTAGATCTACAAAATATAACAACTTTAAACAAGAAAATAATAGTGATACAAGAGATTAACTTTAGAGAAAAGGAGTGTTTCATTTTTTTGGCATCATCATCCTAAGCTTTTAAGCTTATGGAAGGTCATTTGATGCATGAAACTTTCATTACACTTTACCTATATCACTTATGGAAGTTTTGAGAGGAAGATTTACTTGAAAATCTTCAAAAATATGTGTGGGAGCTCATGGAAGAAGAAGGGGGCAACTTGTGTTCTTGAAGAAACAAGAACAATATGAAGAAGAAAAGAGAGGAAAAAGAGAGAGAAAAAGCTAAGGAATGAAAAAGGAAAGAAGGAGTAAATAAAAGAGAGAGAGAAAATGAGTGTATTAATGAATGAAAGAAGGAAAAAAATAAAACAAGGGCAGCCAATATTGGGGCATGCTGCACATGAATGATAGGAGAGAGAGAGAGAGGAATTTTGTTGAATTTTGACTTGAAATTGAATTGTGTAATAAATGTATAATGTTGCTTCTTTAAGAAGGAGTGGAATATAATTAATTTAGTCAAAATGGATTAAATTAAAGGACAATGGCAGCCATAAAGGAGGGAAAAATCTGCCATGAAGTGTGGGACAAAGTGTAGAAAGATTGAAGTGAAAAGGAAGTGATATGTGTAAGGTGTAGTTGAAAGTATGGGTTGTAAGAGTACTTTCTTAATAAAATAAAATTAGAAAATTTATTCCAACTATTTGTAGCAGATTTTTCATAATTAAAATTAAATAATTATTTGAATTATTTTAGTATTTTAACAAATATGTTACCGGTATGATCGAAATGCGTGAATATGGGCTATAAATGATATTTTTATAACCCGAAAAATTCTAAAAAATTATTTTATGAAAATAAAAATATTTTTAAAATATTTTCCAATTATTAAATTAATTTATTATTTTTAGTATCGGGTCTTAAACAGAATTTGATCCCGTAAAAGCCCGAACTAACTAAATTTTAGAAAAACAAAATTTTCTATAATATATAAAATATTTATCTAAAAATATAAGGCTTTATAAGAATAATAAAATAGTGTAATGAAATAAAAGTGAATAGTGAAAAGACTAATTAATTACCGGTAGTAATGAAATACGGATAAAAAGGTTATAACTGTAACTTTTATAACCCGAAAAATTATATAACCGATATATTTGGAAATATTATGAAATTACGAGTCTAATGGTACTATTGGTATATTTTTGATATCTCGAGCCCCGGGACATGCTTTTCGAAATCTGTATTCGAACGGGTTCTAAATAGGTCAAAAATTTACCAATTTGATATTTTTAAACAAACTTATATTACTACGAGCTATTCTACATATTTAAACTATACCTCGACCTCTAGGGTTAAGGGCGCTAGATTGCCGGACTTAAGCTATTGTATTCCGGTTAGGGTTTCCAGGTGATTTTTCCGGTTTAGATCTTTGCCACTTTGGAAACTGATATTTTATATTTATACAACATATTTGATTTGAGAAATTTATCTTAAATTTTATTTTTGTAAGTATTTAATATCTTTTAATGTTTTCAGAATTCTTGAATTGAGTTTTATTTCCAAAGGTTAATCATTATTTACTTTCTAATAATTTTTTTTTGGACTTTATATTACCCGGTCTTTATAAGTCGAGTTACGTATGGAATTCATCGTATGTAGTGGTTTTGGAATTGAAGTATGTTGAGTTCTTACTTTGTTTTTAAGAATTCTTATTTTTCTCAAGATTCGGAAATTTCTGGATTTGCTCGTATTTTTGGACTAGTTGAAGTTTGGTTTTAATTTGGAGTGATTTTTAGGGTTTATTTTTGAAGTTCATCTTGGAATATTTATGAAATTTTCCAGAACTTACAGTAATGATCCTCTGAATATTAATCCTCACAAACTTCGTTACCTAAATGAAAGAAATACCAAAAATGAGTATTTCGTGGAATCTCTTCTTGAACTTTCTAATTCTATTCTAGCATTTGCGTCAAAATTCGGATAAGAGGAAATTTCAACTTAAAATGGCCATAACTAGCTCATTTTAACTCGGAATTCCCCATATAATATACCATTTTTATCTATTCGAAAAGATTTAACCATTTCTAAGGTTATTTTTGTCATAAAAAGTCATTTGGGTTGCAAATTACTACAGTCAAGAATAGTTACGAATTTCATAGTCCTCAAAATATGATTTTCCAAACTTCTCATTACTCAAAAATCTTTAAGAAAAATATATGGATATTTATATAATTGAAAAATCCTTTGAACATATATATACACTCATATTGTATGTATGATTTTTGTAGTGTTGTCTCAATATTGATATTTGACAAATAATTTGTCTTTAAGAGTTTTAAAAGATAAAACTTTTGAAAATTTCTCCTTTTTGAATTACTAGAAGGAAAATTAAAATATACTTGGGTTGTTATGAGTAAGTGTTTTCCTATTATGACTTCATTTTCTCACTTTTCAAAAGTAAATTAATTCCCAAAAAATTTGGTACTTTAAGTAATCTACCAACTTTATTTCGAGTTTTTGAAAAATAAGCTTTTCAAAATATTTCTTAAGTTTTTGGTGTGGTCAAATATTTGTGTTAAATGTATGTTTTTCTCTCATTTTCATATTCTTTTTCTTCTTTAGAAAATAAGTTTACCTTAAAAACTTTACTTTCTTGGCAAATTTTATTTTTCTAAGTTGGTTTCTAAAATAGTGAGTTTGATTTTACCTTGATTTAAAAACTTGTTTTATTCTTAATATTTATCAAGTGTGGAATAATTCTTTTAGATAAGTTTATAAGAAAAGCTTTCTTATAAATAATTGTCAATATTAGATCTTAGCAAAATTTCATTTTAATTTTGAAAAGAGAATAACAACATATAAAAATTAAGTTTTGAAGAAACTTTCTTAGTATGTGATTTTCGAACACTATAGTGAACCTATTTAAGTTTTATAAAAGATATGGTTAAGTTAAAATCTTAAGTTCAATGCTAAAAATTCTATCTTTATGGAGTATTTAGTTTTGATTTATAAAACAAATGAGTTCCTTTTATTATTTTGAAGAAATCTTCATTACTACTTCTTCTAGAATTTATGATTAGCTTATCTTTTGAAAAGATTTTATTAAAAACAAAACTTAGATCTTTTGTTGAAAATTCCTTTTATTAAGAAATCTAGTTTACTTCTCTTTGTTTAAGAAAGAACACATTTTTTATTTTTATTTAAGGCAACAACATTCTAATCATACATAAATATGATAATGTAGCAGTGAAAAAGTAAGAATAATACATAATAAGATGGAAAGAAATACTCATAAGCAAATAAACGTAATAAATGGTCAAACATTGGGAACCTTAGCTTCATCAGGTATCCCTATCATGTATTGGGAGCCTTAGCTTCATCAAGGCAACCTAAGACTAAGAATAGACTAGTCCCAAAAGAAAAGAAAAGAAAGAAAATCGTTTTGACTTGATATAGACAAGTCTAAGACTAGAAGATTAGTCTGAATAATAGCATGAATTAAATAAATAAATTGCAAAGCATAAAAATAAATAAATAACAAGTGAGCTTATATGCTCTAAAGAAATATACAAACATAATATACATAATACTATATAGAAGTTAGATTAGAGCAAAAATAATAATAACAATATTAACAACAATATAATAACATAATGTAAAATATGAACATGAAAAAAAAACAAAACATGAACATATTATTGCTTCTTTAACTCACATGAGTCTAAGAAACAAACGCTAAGTTCATGCTAAGTTGTATGAACATGATAAAGAGATATAGGTAGGATTTTACCTAAGGTTTAATGAATGATTTGAAAAGAGATGAATGGGTAGTGTGTTTATTATTTTTCTTGAAGAGTAGTAAATGGTAGAGAGTTTTTGAGAGGGGATTGTTGGAGAGAGGTTTTGAGAGAGAATTTTGGTAGAGTTTTATTATGTAAAATGAATGTGTGAAAGAATTAAGGAGGGAAGGGGTATTTATAGAATTTTGGAGTGGAAATTAGATGTAATAAAATAAATTGAAAAAGAAATAATATTGAGAAAGAGAGAGGGAGGCTGGTAGCATTAAAGAAGAGAGAGAGAGGATATTTTGTTTGTTTTGTAATTTTTGTAAAGGAAAGTATTAATGTATAAGGTTTGATGTGAATAAAGTTGTGTTGAAAATGTAAAAGTGTAAGAAATAGGTGTATAGATAGTAAGAAATAGGTGTAAGAAAAAGTAGAGATAATGAAATAGTAATGAATAGTAGGAATAGTACTATGAATAGTAAACTAGATAAATAAAATACTAGTAGTAATAAAAATACGCATAAATGAGCTATATTTGATATTTTTAGTTAGCGAAAAATTGTGAAACTGATATTTTTAAAATTCTTATATTTTTACGAGTCTAATAGTATTGTTGGAATATTTTCACTATCGGTACACGGGGTACGGTTTTTGAAAACTGATCTCGTTCGGATCCGAAAGACTTTAGAAAATTACGAATATGATTTTTACACTTCCTTATATTATTACGAACTCTTACAAGCCATTAACTCTGTCACGCCCCATAGGATATCCTAAACGTAACACCCGCCACATACTATATAAGACTCTTGAAATCCCTATCCGAGCCCTTCGGGAGTCTTGTATAGATGTAAAGCGTCCCTTTACGACAATAGAATACTCAATCAATGGAGTTAAGAAGTTTAATGTGGCATTCACTAGCCATAGATAATAAACAAAAACACATATATATATATATATATATACATTACAAAAGTCTAAGGGGTATTCCCCCGCAAAATAATATCAAGTCCATTACAGTCATCCATAGTCTTTTAGTTTCCAACGGAAGTCTAAACAAAATCGAAGTAAACTTCTAAGGGAAACTCCTATCTTCGGTACCTGAGCTGTGGCTTGCCTCGGCCTAAGCCAAATGAACTCGTGCTGCAACAAATAAAAACTATGGGGGCGTAAGCTAACTAGCTTAGTGAGTAAGAGCTTCCATATCACAATTAAGACAATTCATTCAAACAAGTGATTATTCAAGCAAATGGTATGCATCAGACAAATGAGTTCAACAAACATATGACAGCCGAAAATCATATGTGGATGGACTTGCGCCCTCCCACCCGGGTTAGCAAATTAACGAATCCTGCGGTACGATGCCGTTTAAGCTCACGGTCAACTGAATAATAATTCGTTTTATGGATCACGATTAACCAACAATTTCATTTTATGGATCACGATTAACCAACATATTCGTTTTATGGATCACGATTAACCAACATATTCGTTTTATGGATCACGATTAACCAACATATTCGTTTTATGGGTCACGAAAAACCAAAAATGCTAATGCTCCATCCTATTGTGATATGCATGAGTCCAATTATAATTAAGGTCAAATATGGATTATTCCAATTCTTTTAGGTGTCCAACAATTAGTCACAGACAATCAATGTAAACTCTAACTAAACAAGCAGCAGCTTAACACCCAGTTTCGATATTCCTTAAGTTCAACTTCACATATCAATAGCAGACAAGTATATAATTCCCATATACCCCATCATGCATATCAAGTTTTATCTTTGCCTAAACAACTAATGCCACTATCAATACAATCACAAGCAACAATTGAGAGTGGAAGTAGTACTCACTCGGCCATGGTTCGCCGGTCTTTTAGTAATAGTAGTAGGGTGGTAATGTATCGTCTTGCTCGGGATCACCTACCAATTAAGAACAACCTAATAAGAATCTCATCACTAAACTAATTCAAGCTATGTATCTAAGCTACACAAAATCGAAATTCTCCCTATTTGCGAAAGCTCCAACTTAAAACGGCCATAACTTGGTCATTTTAACTCGGAATTTCGCAAATTTTATATCGATCTCTATCTACTTCGAAAGATCTATCTATTTCTAGTATTATTTTCAAGTTTTGAAAATATTAAGGTCACAAACAGTGGGATCAGATCTGTTCTGTAACTTTTCCGATTCCGAAAAATTGTTTCGCATTTGATAAAAATGTTCCTAGTTGATGATTCATGTATAGATTGTCACGCCTCATAGGGTACCCTAAATGTAACAGTCTGCCACATACCATATAAGATTCCGAATCACCGCCTTAGTCTTTCGAGAGCCTTATATAGATGTAAGGCGTACCTTTACAACAATAGAGTACAAGTCTAAATGGAGATAAAAGCTTAATTTGGCATGCATTAGCAGTAGGATATAATTCATGAAACATAAATAAATATTACAAATTCTAAGGGGCATTCCCCCGCAAAAGAATAATTAACGGTCTTATACAGTCATCCAAGTCTTAGAAGTTCCTTATGGAAGTCTAATACATAAATTCCAACTTCTAGGGAAAACTCCTAGCTTCTGTACCTGTTCAGCCGGGTCACGTCGCCTAAGCCATAAATGGGATAGCTGCAAAAGGAATGGACTATAGGGACGTAAGCTAACTAGCTTAGTGAGTGTAACCTTCCACAATAACATTCATGTCACAACAATTCAAGCAAGTTATTAATCAAGCAAGTGTATGCATCAAACACGTGAGTTCAACATACATATGACCAACTGGAAATCATATGTGGATGGAATTGCACCCTCCATCCCGGGTTAGCAGATTAACGACTACTGCAGTACTATCAATATGCCGTTTTTGGTTCATGGTTAACTTACGATTATTCGATATCATTTGTGGATCACGATTAACCTACGATTATTCGATATCATTTGTGGATCACGATTAACCTACGATTTTGATATCGTTTATGGATCACGATTAACCTACAAATGCTAATGCTCCTCCCCTTGTGATATGCATATGTCAAATTTGGCATTAGTTCGAGTAGTTGATCAAGCCATTTTACTTAGGCGATCAAACAATTTCTCAAACAATCCATCGTAGCTAAGTACACAACCAAAATTTATCACCAGTTTCGATATTCTTAATTTGAGTTCTCACATCATCATCAACATATAATTTCCCATTATTCCCCATCATTCATATTCCATTCATTTGGCCTACATTCTAGTGCACTACTTTACAAGCACATACAATAAATGAATCGGGAAGAAAAACTCATTCCGCCATTGGTTCGCCTTTCTTCTAGTAATAATAATTCGGAGGCAAAGAGTCAACGTCCACGGGTTCACCTATTCAATAAGAAATACCCTAATAAGTATTCTACCATCTTAGGAAACTAAAACTCTAAGAAAACTTAGTGAAATCGAAATCGCGTCATTTTCGAAGTCCCGATTTAAAATGGCCATAACTTGGTCGTTTTAAGTCGGAATTTCGCAAATTTTATATCGATTTCTATCTACTTCGGAAGAGCTTTCTAAATATGAAGTTTAAATCAAGTTTTGAAAATATCTAAGCCTCGGAATTGAGGGATCAGATCTGTACAACGGCTATATTGATTCCGAAAATGCGGTTTTCATGAATGCACTTGAGATTCCTAAGTGCAAAATGAAACTAAATGCCATGGAAATGAGTTTCCCTATTATGAATGTCATGATATGAACTCTTGGGTATCTAAGGTCTTATAGATTTTTAGACTTAAGGAATTTAACTAAACTTTTTCCTAGAAAATCATTTCATACTCTTGTTTGACAAGTAAGTTTACTACACTTGGTCATACTTACTTGTTATAAGGATTTTCTTTAGAAAAACTTCATTTTGTTTAAAGAAATTTTGACCCTTATATTAGTTATATCCTAAGGCCTTTATTTCTTTAATAAAACATTCATTTGTAAACTTTTAAGTGGGTCTTATACTAGGGTAGTCCCAAAAATCCGAATTTAGAAAACTTCATTTTCCAAGTTGATTCTTTTAAGAAAAATGCATTTTATACTTAGAACTTTGAGTATTTATTTTACCTATACCTTAAGGACTTTATTTATTTAAGAAAATACCATTTTTGAAGTTGGAAAAATAGTGTTTTCTAGCCATCTATCCATTATTACGAATTTGGTTTTTAAGACTTTTAACTCCAAACTTTTGTTAGACTTCATCTCTTGTTTTCAATTTTTTTTTTAGTAAAACTCATTTAGACTCATAAAAGATATTACCAAACATTATCTATTACCTATAGGCTCCATTTCTCTTGTAAAATATATGTTTAGAAGTTGATAAAAGTGTTTTTAACCTAGGGTTCTAAAGTCATGCGAATTTACATAAGTTCACTTCTTGCAAAGTGCTTTCCTTTTTGACTTTATGGACTCATTTACCTATAGATCTATATACTAGGAAGGTTATTTACTAAGGACAAAAGCATTAAAGGCTATTAATGCACATAAACACAAAATAATGATGAGATCTTAAATGCCTACATGAATATGAGTAGTAAAATGATAGATCTACTATATCAAATGCTTAAATGAGTTTTGAAAACATAAAAACTACATTTTATAAAAGGTCTTTTGTTCAAAACACTTTTTGATGGAGAAACATAAAGCTTTTGGCATGAAAGCTCCTTTAAAAGTTAGATCTACTTTGTAATGGTTCGGTATTCTTGTTGTGATATTTCCTTGTCCCTAGCAAGAGCTCATGGGGTCCTTTGGTTGGAAATATTCAAGAATCACTTAGCCATAACAAAGATCTATGAGTGGAAGGAGTAAAAGTTCACTTACTTGAAGAAAAATAGAAGATGAAAAGAGGAAATGGAAAGTGTGTGTTTGTGTGTGTGTGTATAAGGGGGGGGGGGGGGGGGGGGGTGGGAACTTTAGCTCACAGCAAAGGAGGGAAATGGGGAAGGATTTTGAGAGCTTTTCACTTTGTAAAACTTGAAAAGTAAAAGAATGAAGAGAGAGAGAGAGAGAAAAGTAGCTTTATATAAAATGGAATTAGGTTAAAATGGGATAAAATAACTTTAAAAAAATTGCAAATTGGAGCTTGTGAGGGGAGCCATCACGCCGGCCACTATTCATCAAGGGGGGGGGGGGTGGGGATTTGCCTTTTATTTTAATTGTGTACCATTTGTCATAAATTGTCTTGATTTTTAAGAGACAAAAAGTTATTTAGAAGGGAGATGATTGAGTGATGGTAAGAGTTGAAATATAGAGTGTACAAATAGGTAGTATAGGTGGTATTTGTGAATAGTGAGGAATAGTAGACAAGACAATTTAATTTCCGGTAGTAAGGAAATACGAATAAAAAGGCTATAACTGTATTTTTCATAAGCCGGAAAATTATGAAAAATATTTTTAAATCCTTATTTTATTTCGATTCAAATGAGTACTCATAAGTAAATTTTTGAAATTCTAGTTCCGGGGCACGTTTTTCTATAATGGGTCTCGGGATGACCGGAATTGAAATTTTCTAAAAATCTGATATTTTCTTGGTTTGAAATATAATCAAGAACTATATTCAAAATTAAATTTTCTTATAAAATTTTCTTAATTGGAAACCGAGGAAAAGCCGGAATTAGGATTCCTAGTTCTCACTCTAGACTTGAGCTATTCCGGTTTAGGGTTTTAGTTTCCGGTTCTAGGGTTATCTTGGCTACTTGAAAAGCCGGGGTTTACATAGATGGTATATGAATGAATTCCTAATATGAATATCATGTAATGAGCTCAATATATGCATGGTTTTGATGATCTTTGATTATGAACTCTTATGAACTTCTAATTATTAAGAACTCCATGATGGTCACTCCTAAAAGCTATTCTTTCCAACTTTACATTCCTTAGGGTTTTTATGATTTTATTCTTGGAATTTACTTGTTATCTAAATAAAAATGAGTTCTCAATATCTATACTAGTCATGAACTTCATTTATGCATAGAAATTCACATTTTTCATTTGACAAATATGTTTTCAAACAAGCTTTTCACAAAAATCCGAATTTTGGAAATTTCCCTTTTCTTGCATTTTCTTTATGAGAAAACTTGTTTAATGCATAAAAAATTGAAGCTTCATTATATTATTGTCTAAGGATTCCATTTGACTCATAAAACATGCCATCTAAGCTTGGATACTAAGTGTTTATGTAGGCATCATCCTAAAATACAAATTTGACTACTAATCACTATATTAATATTTTTCATTCTAACTCCACTACTTGTTTTACATTTTTCTCATGCCTAAACTCATCTAAACTTATGAAAATCATTCCTTAAGGGCATCTATTACATACACCTTCCATTTTTTTATGAAAAATATGAGTTTTAAAGTGGTTTAGGGAGTTTTTAAAGTAGGGTTCCAAAATCATCCGAATTTCCAACTAAGCATTTCTAACAAAATATTTTCTTTTTCAAATTTCTTGTCTTCTATACATGAAGATCTACCATCTAACATATCTATACATAGGCAAGGCTACATTTTTATGATCATCAATGCATGAAAATCAAAATAACCATATGAACATAAATGTAGATGAAGATATGAATGTCTAAACACTAGATCTACCAAATATAATGCATGAATCATGAGTTTCATGGCATGAACATAAATATCTATGCAAGATTCCTACTTTACATGCATGAACATCACATTATCTCATCAAAAACTCTTTTAAACTCTAGATCCACTTCTTGTGATGGCTTGATATTCTTGTATAAGTGTTTTCATGTCCCTAGCATATGATCATTGGGATTAAATGTGGAAAACACACAAAAATAGCTTTGCCATTACAAGATTTAGGAAGAACAAAGCTTAGAATCATCACTTTAATGGAGATTTAAAGAAGAAAAGAAGATGAAACAAACTTGTGAAAGTGTGCATGTGTGTGTGTGTGTCACGACAAGGCTAGAGGAGGAGGAGAGGGTTTCAACCTTTGTAATTTTTTTGTAAGAGTGAAAATGAGGAGAGAGAGAGAAAAAGGAGCTTATATATGAATAGATTAGGGTTTTTAATTGAATAAAAATATCAAAAATAAAACAAATGAGAGGGGAAAAGGGGGAGGGGGCATCGACCAAGAGAGATGTGAGAGAGGGAGGATTTGAATTTTTGATAAATTTGTAATTTATGTAATTAAAATGTAATAATTATTTAGGAAACAAAATTTCTTGGAAAAGAAAATTGTAATGAGTAGTTGTAAGAATGTAAGAATAGGGTATGGGTAGTGTGTAGTGTAGGTTGTACTTGTGAATAGTAGACAAGACATCTACTTTACCGGTTGTAACGAAAACATAGGAAAAAGGCTATAACTGTAATTTTTATAATCCAGAAAATTATAATATTGATTTTTTGAAATCCTTATAAAATTATGGTTCTAATGAATATTCCGGAACATTTTTCTGAGTTCGTGGTCCTGGGGCACGCTTTTCCGTAATTGAGCTCGGGAAGGCCCGGAATTGAAAAATTCCCGAATTTAAAACTTTCAAAGGTCTAAAATATACTTTAGAACAATAATTCATATTCATTTACTTTATAAAACTTCTTTTATTATGAAACCGAAGGAAAGCCGGATTTAGGGTTCCTAAGCTTCTTCACTAGATTAAATTGGAGGATTAGGGTTTCGCTTTTCAACTCCCGGGGTTTTCTTAACTACTGAGAATACCGGGGTTTACAAACTCAATTCCGTTTTCTAGGGTTTGAGAGCGTGGGTTTGTTGGAGTTGAAACTGTTGGATTGTCTTAATCTTTGTTTGACTTTTGAACTCTGGTTTGACTAGAGTTAGAATTTAATCTAACTTTAACCTAGAAATTGAGGGTTTTATATTATGGATCGGATAGATGGACCTTCTCATGCTCGGATTTTTGAATCAACATTTATTGAATTTTCTATTTTTTTGGAGATTCGCTTTATGAAATCCCATGATCGAAATTGCTTAAGGTTCGATTTCAACTGGGGTCAGTCTTTAGGGTTTCGATTCAATATTCCAAAACTATTCTAAAAAAATTTGGTGGTTTACATTTCCTTTGTTTAGGAACCAAGGAGGAGGATGTATATTACCCCGAGGACTACTTCGACTGAGGGAGTATCGTGATGGCCGAGTGAGTCTACTTCCCTTATTTTTCATGCTTATGTTTGTGCTTGTAAATTTAGTTGCACTAGACTTAAGGAAAGATAAAATTGAAGATGTGTGTGTTGATAACATGTTGAAAGAACGTTAAGTATATCGAGGCACGAAATGCTTATGATAAATTATATGTTTATTAGTACGTTGAAGTGTTTGAAATTGGTTGATCACTTGTAAGAAATTGAAATATAATGACTAGGCTCTCAAATAAAAGTTGATACATGCACTTCATATGTTGAGTTACATTGCATTCGCTATTACACAATCGGTGGGACAAGTATATGATAGTGGTGGTAGGTATAACCGATATATTATGTATGAGGCGAGTAGGAGCCGGTAAAAACTACATAAATTGATGGCTAGTAGGAGCCGGTAAAAACTACATAAATTGATGGCTAGTAGAAGCCGATAATAACTGCATGTTTTTTTATGACGAATAAAATTCGGTAAGATCTATAAAAATGGTTTTAAAAAAAATAGTGGCTGTAATGGGCTGGAGTACCTAATCTCGAATGAAGGGCGTAATTCATTCAACATATGATTCCCGAAAAATCATGTCTTGTATGCTCACGTGCTTATTGCATCCCATTTGCTTGTTTAATAAACTTGCTTGATATTTTGTTTCAAGTATAAATACTAGGATTATACTCACTAAGCCTATAAGCTTACGCCCCTATAGATATTTACATTCACAAGAACACCTGTTTTTGTACCCGAGGTCTCCACTTATCCACGTAAGTTTTCTTTTGGAAGCTTCTGAAGGAAATCTACTTAAATGGTTAAACTATAATTCCTTCAAAATCTTTTGATGTAGTATTTAAATTTTGTAAAGACTATTAGTTATTTTGATCCTTAGAATTTAGCAGGGGTATACCTCTAAGAATCATGTACTAGACCTTTAATTGTTAATAGTATGATCTATTTTATTTTTAGATTCTTGTATGTTCGTTATTACTTGCTTAGACCACACTTCCCAAAGTGTTTCCTATTACCGTGTTAGACGTCTTATATATAATACCGTGACTTTCGCATGACTAAGGTAGTCATTCTTAAGTCTTGATATTATATGTGGCGGATTACCACGTTTAGGATACCCTTCGGGGCATGACAACTTGATTAGAAAACTAATAGAAAAATTTAATTTAGCTTATCTTAGATATAAGAATGAATGATAATTTAAATCAAAAGAAATTAGATGAAACTAAATATTAAATAATAAATATCCTTTTTCTATAGAACCAACACCTTAGGAAACCAATACAAACAATAGGAATTATATCAAATATTAAAATAGGACATTTGGGCACTCATAGTAATTCAATATTCTATTTATAAGTATTATTGATGAATATTTTCATCTCAATGGGTAATTTTGACACTATTGAGGACTTTCTGATCGATTACTATGATTGAACAATATGAGCAGGTGAGTAACTTAGACTTATTACATTTTTTGTGTGTAGTTTAGCTGCATTATATAACAAAAATAATAATAATGAACTCGTATTGTATTTGGGGTTAAGGGCATTGCTTGCTGTTTAAATTACTTGGTTGCTAAACAATACTAAATAAAAGTGATAATGAAATACTTGTGAATTTGCTGTATGTATGGCATGTTGATTGTCTGAATGAAGTTTAAGCACCTTAAACCTAACTAAAAATTATTGGAATCATAAATAAATGAACATCAATTGCATAAATTGCATTATAATTATGTGATAGCGTACTACATGTTAGAATTTCAGTTCTTTAGTAATGCTTGGTTTTTCTAGGCAAGAGGCTATTAGTTCTATACAAGATTACCTTTATTCTGTTAGTTCCATAGGAACTAACTGGTAATGAAGGACGCCACCTATGGTATCCTGTGAAATGTTTAACACTTAATGGAGTTTCTAAGGCTTAAAACAAAAAATAAGTGCTTAAGACTAAAGTAACATAAAGAGAAAACTGCTATAAGGATTGTGGCTTTCCTGTGTACTTAGTTTTTCCTAGGTAGGTGATTCATAGATTGGTTTTTCTTCAACCCCGATAAGAGGGCGTAAATCTCCATCCTGTTTGGATTCCGGATTGTCCAAGCTTATAATTGTCATATGCTTGAATGATGCATTACATATGTTTGATAATAACTTGCTTGTTATGTGATATGTTCTAGTTATTCACTAAGCCCATGATTTATGCTCATACTCCTACAATCCTTACAAGTTGACTATTTCACCTTGGTTTGTTGCTTCCAAGAGCTTAAAACCAATAAGGTTCTAAAGTTGGAAGAATTGTCGGGATAGTATTGCTTAGTTATATGTAATAGATGATATTAGAATGTTTTTTCTAATATTTAGGAACTTTAATTATATATTACGGTATGTAATATTTTATTATTCAGACAACAGTTAGAAAGATGTATTTATGGTGATGTATTGTTATTCGTATTCATCATTCCTATCAAGCAACCGAAAGATCTTGTTTTGTTAAACTTATGTCATTTTCCAAGGTAAATCTAATAATAACATGTGTATGTGATACTATCTGGTCATTAGATTGTATCATAATATATGTGTTACTACTAGGGTACCCTTGGGGCGTGACAGTTTTAGTTGGTATCAAAGCTCGGTTGCAAGTATAAGAAGGATGAATTTGAGTAATAATACAAGTGGTATAGATAATAGTAGTTGTAGAGCCCATTTAAGAGTAGTAGGGGTAGATTTTGGTAGAATTAAGAACCTACATTAAAATCTGTATGATTATTATTGATCATGCAAATTTTATTTGTGTTTTTGACCAACCCAGCTGCATGTCACATCAAATGGATAGTAGTTGACATGGTTTATTCAGAGACATTGATAGATTACAGAAGAAGATTGAGAGTTTTAGTTGAAGATCTGTCTTTAGCTGGCATTACCAAGACATTGGAGTAGATCCTTAGTAAATGGAGAGGGCTTGAATCCACTTTTTAAGTCTGGTTGTTCTTTATGGAGAGAGCTCACCCTGATCTAGGTACAGCTAATGGGTTTATTTATAGATTTGAGAGATTTGTTGGAAGGAATGGAGGGGGTTTAGAGATTGATAATATAGCATTTATAGTATCATCTAATTCGAGGAGACCAGCTCCTCTAGATTTTAGAATATGGGAAGATATTGGTCAAGGTAGGATCTATGCACATGATTTTAGAGAAGATCATGTCGGAGTGTGAAGTACAGATCCTTATATTGATGAATGGATGATGAGCCACCTCAGTAGTTGCAATTTTCCAAGAGATGTATTGTTGGCACGACCTACCATCATACTTATGGTGGAGCCAGATCTTGTGAGTTCACCCATTTATGATACACTTTCACATAAACACACACAAGATATAGTGATATCACTTGGAGGGCAGGAAAAGAGACTAACTAAGAGAGATGCTACCAGTGATAAATTGGGGCATATTACTAAGAAAGTGAAGAAAGTGAAGAGTGGGAATACTATACAGGCACCACAAGGAGCAAGAGGTGTAGATCATACACAGTGTACATTTAGCCAGTATGTACTTAAAAAGGTATGTCACATGGAGGATGTTTATGTGGTGAGGAGGCTGTACTAGTGCATGAGGATAGGCGTGTTCCTACCATACGGGGAGTACATATTCATGGTTCAGACCTTAGTCTTGCCCTGCTTGGACAGCATACTATGGTACAGGAGCTGAGTGATAATGACTCGAGTAAAGCAGATGTGTACCCTCAATTAGATGCCCAAGACAAGGGCAAATGAACTCTTTATCCTAGTCCTTAGAGGGACTTGATGAGGAAGTGATGCTATATGTTTTGTTTTGATGGACTGATGATGTATGATCTTATGATGGTCATCTTTTTTTTTGATAGACTCGTAGCTAGATGTAATAGTTAGTGCAATTTTGATTTTTTACATATGGCACTAACATGGAACACTAGTATGTTTTGATGTACATATGTCTATGTTATCATGTGTGTATGTAAATATAAGTGAAGTTAGTAAATAAAGGATGCTCATGTTATGAATAGTATTATGTGTATTTTTAAGTTATGATGAATTTACACATGCATGACATTGAGCATAATTAACTTGAATAAGAGATTGCTACAACGAATGAGACTTACCTTGTTTATGATGTAATTTATGGTAGAGTGCCGGGAACGAGAGGTAGAAGGGGAAGACCTGCAAGAGTGCAAATGAATACACCTAATATTGAACCGCCCACAACCTAATCGCTTAGAGACTATTTTACAAGCAATTTAACAACAGAATACATTAATCTTACAAGCGTTGCAAGGTAGACAAGTGCCTCTTGTAGCACCACTTGTTGAGGCACCACCTATGCCTTAAGCATTAGCTAGAAGAAACGAGGAACATGTTGCATCGGTTCAACCACCCATGGAAGAACCAAGAAATCAAGAACAATGTGTTGAATCAGTAGCTAAAGTGCAAGGACTACCTCGATATGATCGTGAGTTGTCACCTCCACTACCTTTGAGGCCACAAAGGAACATGTTACCTGAATTTATCAAGCTGATACTTCGAGGGGATGTCGAGAAAGCAAGAAGAAGCAGAAGATTGGTTGTCTCAAATTGAACGGTCTCTTGATGTTTTTTAGATACCTGAAGCTCTAAAGGTACCATATGGATCCTACTTGCTATGAATAAGGGCAAGGATATTGTAAGCCCTGGAAAATTTCAGTAAATAATTCTAAAGATGAACTTTGAAAATAAAACCCTAAAAATCACTCCGAATTAAAACCAAACTTCGATAAGTCCCAAATCCCGAACGGATCCAGAAATTTCTAAATCGTGAGAAAAATAGGAGTCCTCAGAAATAAAATAGTAACTTAATATACTTCCAACCTAAAACCTCTACGTACGACAAATTTTATATCTAACTCCAACTTATAAATTCAGGTAAAATAGAGCCCTAAAACAAATTGTTAAGAAGTAAATAGTGACTAACCTTCGGAAATAAAACCCAACCCAAAGAATTCCAAAAACGTTGAGAGATACTAAACACTTATAAAAATCAAATTTAAAATAAATATCTCAAATCAGATATGTTTTATACACATAAAATATCAAGTACCAAATTGGCAAAGGTATAAACCGGAAAGTCAACCGGAAAACCTAAGTCCACGAAACTCCCAAGAAACCCCGTATCTTAGATCCGGCAGTCCTGTATTCCTAAGCTAAGGAGATGAAATAAGAGAAAAAGGGTGTGTCACGTCCCGTAGGGTATTCTAAATGTAACAGCCCGCCACATACTAAGTAAGACTCTCGAGTTCCCTACCCGGGGCCTTCGGGAGTCTTAAGTAGATGTAAAGCGTTCCTTTACGACAATAGAATACTTCAACAAATGGAGTTAAACAGTTTAATGAGGCATTCATTAGCCATAGATAATAAATCAAAACGCATAATTTTAAAGTTTACAAGATCTAAGGGGCATTCCCCGCAAAAGAATAACAGTCTATTACAGTCATCCAGAGTCCTTAGTTTCCAATGGAAGTCTATACAAAAAGGAATGAATTAAACTTCTATGGGAAACTCCTATCTCCGGTACCTGCGCTGTGGCTTGTCTCGCCTAAGCCATTAAAATCATGCTGCAAAAGATAGAAACTATGGGGGCGTAAGCTAACTAGCTTAGTGAGCAATACTTCCATAACGCAATTAAACATAATTCAGTCAAACAAGTAATTATTCAGGCAAGTGTATGCATCAAACAAATGTGATCATCAAACATATGACCGTCCGGAAATCATATGTGGATGGACTTGCGCCCTCCATCCCGGGTTAGCAGATTAACGAATCCTGCGGTACGACGCCGTTTAAGCTCACGGTCAACTAATAATAATTCGTTTTATGGATCACGATTAACCAACAAGTCGTTTTATGGATCACGATTAACCAACAAGTCGTTTTATGGATCACGATTAACCAACAATGCGAATGCTCCAACCCCATCGTGACATGAATGAATTCAATTTATAGTCGGAGTCGAATAGTCATTAATTCAATTCTTTTAAGTGACCAACAAGTATTCGCAGACATTCATCATAAGATTCTAGTAAAGCAGTCAATATCTTAACACCCGGTTTCGATATACCTTAATCTCCATTTCACATATCAACAATCAACAACATAAATAATTCCCATATACCCCAGCATGCTTATACAATTTCTTTTATCTTTGCCTACATCACTAGTGCCACTACATTACAATCACATGCATTAATTGAGAATGGAAGTAAACTCACTTGGCCATTGGACGCCAACTTCCTAATAATATAGTCGGGAGGTAGAGTGTCGTCCTGCTCGGGATCACCTACCAAGCAAGAATAGTCCTAATGAGATTCTCATCATGTAATTAAATCAAACTATATATCTAGACTAGTTGAATTCGGATTTCTCGCTATTTGCGGAAGTCCCGACTTAAAACGGCCATAACTTGGTCATTTTAACTCGGAATTTCGCAAATTTTATATCGATCTTCATCTACTTCGAAAGATCTATCTAGTTCTAATATTAAATTTAAGTTTTGAAAATAGTAAGGTCACGGAACAGTGGGATCAGTTCTGTTCCGCAGTTGATCCAATTTCGAAAATGTGCTTTGCTTTTAATAAGAAATGTTCCTAGTTGGTGATTCATGCATGAATGATATAGGAATGAACTACTAATGTGTATGCCATGTAGTGAACTCAATATGTGTATGGTCATGATAATTTTTGTGGTAATAAACCCTTATGAACTCCTAAGTGTTAGAAAATCTTCCAAAGGTTATTTCTAGTAGACTATTTTTCCACATTATACTCCTTAGGGTTTCTTTGGCCTTTAGTCTTGTAGTCCACTTGTTTTCTATCTAAAAATAAGTTCCCAAAGTCTATAATAGTCATGGCCTCCATTCATGCATAAAAATTTACATTTTTCCTTTGGTAAACATGTTTTCGAATAAGCTACTTGTAAAAATCCGAATTTTCCAAATTCCATTTTCTTGCATTTTTCTTAAGGAAAATCTTGTCTAATGTATTAAAAAGTGAAGCTCCAATGTATACTTTATCCAAGGACTTCATTTATCTTATAAAACATCCATTTTAGACTTAAATACTAAGTGTTTATTTAGGTATTACCCAAAATTACGAATTTGACTACACATCCAAAGTCAACATTTTTCCTTCTAACTTCGCCTCTTGTTTTCCTTATTTTTATTATGCCTAAACTCATCTAAACTCATGAAAATAATTCCTTCAACATGTCTATTACACATACCTCCATTTTTCTTATGAAATATGAGTTTGAAAGTGATTTTGGTAGTTTTCAAGGTAGGGTTTCCATTTCATCCGAATTTTCAATATTTCATTTTGACAAAATCCTTCCTTTTTCAATGTTTTTGCCTTCTATTATGAATATCCACCATCTAACTTCTCTATACATAATCAAGACTACATTTTTGTGGTCATCAATGCATGAAAATGAAAATAACTCTATGATCATACATGTAAATGACAATGTGGGTATCTAAACTTTAGATCTACTAAGTATGATGCATAAATCATGGATCTCATGGCATGAATAACAATATATATGCAAGATCACTACTTTACATGCATGAACAAGGTGAGATCTTAACATAAGCTCATCTAAACACTAGATCCATGTCTTGTGGTGGCTTGTTATTCTTGTTCATGTGTTTTCATGTCCCTAGCATGAGCTCATTGGGATTAAATGAGAAAACACACAAGATATAGCTTTGCCATTACAAGAGTAGGAAGAAACAAAGCTTAAATACACATACCAATGGAGTCTTGAAGTGAAATAGAGAAGAAACAAAGTTGGAAATGTGAGGATGGGGAGGGGGCAAGCTCACGGCAACAAGAGGGTAAAAGGAGAGAGTTTTTCTCTTTTCAAAAGTTAAAATGAGGAGAAAATGAGAAGAGAGAGAGTATAATATGTATATATGAAGTAACTTAGGGTTTAGCTTTACAAAATGGAATAAAATTAATTAAATGAAGAGGAAAAACAAGGGGGGCGGGGGGGGCGCCGACCATGATGCATGTGTGTGTTTAAAAATTTGATTTTTGTAATTTAGTAAATGAAATTGTAATAAATGTAATAATTATTTAAAAGACAAAATTTCTTGGAAAAGAAAATTGAAATGAGTAGTTGTAAGGATGTAAGAATAGGGTATGGGTAGTGTGTAGTGTAGGTTGTACTTGTGAATAGTAGACAAGACATCTACTTTACCGGTTGTTCCGAAAACACGGGAAAAGCTATAACTGTAATTTTTATAGCTCGGAAAATTATGAAATTGATATTTTTGGAATCCTTATAAAATTAGGGTTCTAATGAATATTCGGAACATTTTTCTGAATCCGTGGCCTGGGGCACGCTTTTCCGTAATTGGGCTCGGGAAGGCCCGGAATTGAAAAATTCCCGAATTTAAAACTTTCAAAGGTTTGAAATGTACCTTGGAACAATAATTTGAATTCATTCACTTTATAATATTTATTTTACCATGAAACCGAATGAAAGCTGGATTTAGGGTTCCTAGGCTTCATTCACTAAACTCAACCTGATCGGATTAGGGTTTTGCTTCCAATTCCCGGGGTTTCCTAGCTACTGGGAATACCGGGGTTTACAGGGTGTAGTTGGTCCGTATTAAGACTAGGATGCTTTAAAAGATGAGATTGACAAACTTTCAATCTATTTCCAACCCGGTCGGGTACCGACTTCGAAAAGCGTACCCCGAGACTTGGAATATTAAAAATATGTTATTAGTGCCGTTAGACTTAAATTTTTATAAGGATCTCTAAAATATTAGTTTTATGAATCGTCGATAACTAGAATTTCCTGATTTGGCGATTTTGTTTGTATTTCATTACTACCGGTAATTGTGAGTCTTTCAGTACGATTTATTATTATTCATTACACAATTTTATTTATTATTCTTATAATGTATACCCTAGTTTTTCTAATAATCGAATGAACTTCGGAAACCAGAGAACGAAACCCTATATCGGTTTAGTTCAAGCTTAGTGAGAGGAGCTTAAAAACCCTAGATCCGGCTTTCCTTCGGTTTCATAATAAAAGAAGTTTTATAAAGTAAATAAATACGAATTACTATTTTAAGGTGTATTTTAAACCTTAGAAAGTTTTAAATTCGGGAATTTTTCAATTCCGGACCTTCCCGGGCTTAATTATGGAAAAACGTGCCCTGGGACCACAAACTCAGAAAAATATTCCGAAATATTCATTAGAACCGTAATTTTGTGAGGATTTCAAAAATATCAATTTTATAATTTTTCGGGCTATAAAAATTACACTTATAGCCTTTTTCTCGTGTTTTTCTTACAACCGGTAAAGTAGATGTCTTGTCTACTATTTACAAGTACAACCTATACTACACACTACCCATACCCTATTCTTACATCCTTACAACTACTCAATTAAATTTTCTTTTCCAAGAAATTTTTGTCTCCTATTAAATTATCACTTTTATTACATTTTATTACACAATATCAATTTCAAATAAAATTTGTTCTCTCTCCCTCTTCCACCCCATATGGCCGGCGCCATTAACCCCCCAATTATGCCCCAAATTGAATTATTTTATCTCTTTTACTATTCCAAGCAAACCCTAAATTCACTAATATAAATAATCTTTAACTTTCTCTCTCCATTTCATTTCCATTTGTCAAAAAATCACAAAACCCTCTCTCTACTCCCTCTTTGTACGTGAGCCTCCTCCCCATTCTACACACACACAACAAGCTCTTTTCTTCTTCATTTCTTCATTAAATCCTTCCTTAGGTGATGATTTTTAAGTTTATTACTACTAAATCTTGTAATGGCAAGACTTTTCTTGTGTGTTTTCCACTTTAAATCCTAATGAGCATATGCTAGGGACAAGAAAATACTAATACAAGAATATCAAGCCATCACAAAAAGTAGATCTTGTATTTAAAAGAGTTATTGTTGAAATAATATTATGTTCATGCATGTAAAGTAGAGATCTTGCTTGGAAAGTTAATGTTCGTATCATTAAGCTCATGTTCATGCACTATAAGTTTGTAGATCTAGTGTTTAGAGACTCATGTTTTCTTCATTCATGTTCACATGCATATTTTGTGTTTTATGCATTGATGTTCATAAAAGCCTGGCCTTGTGTATATATAAACATGTTAGTTGGTAGATATTTATGAAAATAAGGCAAAGAACTTGAAAAGAAATGATTTTTGTTAGCAAAGTTCAAAGGAAAATTCGTATAATTTTTTAGACCTATTTTAAAAACTCTTGAAACCACTTTAAAACTCATATTTTTCATGAAAAATGAAAGGTTTATGTAATAGGTATCTTTAAGGAATGAGTTTTACAAGTTTAGATGAGTTTAGGCATGAGTAATATGAAAATCAAGTAGTGGAGTTAGAATGGAAAATCTTGAGTTAGTGATCAAATTGTTAAATTCGTAATTTAGAGTAATGCCTACATAAACACCTAGTATTCAAGCTCAAATTACAAGTTTTATAAGTTAAGTGAAGTCCTTAGATAATAGATATAATAAAGCTTTAAATTTTGGTGCATTAAACAAGTTTTCTCATAGGAAAAATGCAAGAAAAGAAAATTTCCAAAATTCGGATTTTTGTAAAAAGCTTGTTTGAAAACATATTTGCCAAGTGAAAAATGTGGATTTTTATGCATAAATGAAGGTCATGGATAGTATAGGTTTTAAGGACTCATTTTTATTTAGATAACAAGTAAATTCCAAGAATAGAATCCTAAAAACCCTAGGGAATGCAAAGTTGGAAAGAATATTTTTTTGAAATGACCATCATGGAGTTTTATAATAATTAGGAGTTCATAAGAGTTCATCATCAAGAATCATCAAGACCATGCATATATTGAGCTCATCACGTGACATTCATACTAGGAATTCATTCATATACCATCTATACATGAGTCATCAACTAAAAACATTTTTACTAAATGCGAAACAATTTTTCGGAAATAGAAACGTTACAGAACAGATCTGATCCCTCTGTTCCGTGACCTTAATGTCTTCAAAACTTGAAAATAATATTAGAAATAGATAGATCTTTCGAAGTAGATAGAAATCGATATAAAATTTGCGAAATTCCAAGTTAAAATGACCAAGTTATGGCCGTTTTAAGTTGGAACTTCCGCAAATAGCGAGAGTCACGATTTTGAGTAGTTTAGATGCCTAGCTTGAATTAGTGAAGTGATGAGATTCTGATTAGGCTATTCTTATTTGGTAGGTGATCCCGAGCACGACGATACCCTATCACCTGACTACCGTTATTAAGAGACCGGCGTACCATGGCCGAGTGAGTATCTCTTCCGATTTCAATTATTGCTTGTGATTGTAATAATAGTTGCACTAGTTGCTAAGCAAAGATAAAAAGAGAATGATTATGCATGATGGGGTTAGTTAGATATTATAATTGTTTGCTGTTGATGTGTGAGCTGAAAGTAAAGAATATCGAAGCCGGGTGATAAGTTATTGCTTGTGCAGAGATGAGTTAGAAATGATTGTCTGCGAATATTGCTTGGTCACCTAAAAGAATCTGGTTAACCGATTATTGGACTTCAAATATAATTGAACCCATTCATATCACGATGGGGATGGAGCATTAGCAATTGTTGGTTTATCATGATCCATAAAATGAATTGTTGGTTAATCGTGATCCATAAAACGAATTGTTGGTTGATCGTGATCCACAAAACGAAATATTGTTCAGTTGACCGTGAGCTTAGACGGCGTTGTATCGCAGGATTCGTTAATCTGCTAACCCGGGATGGAGGGCACAAGTCCATCCACATATGATTTCCGGATGGTCATATGTTTGTTGAACCCATTTGTTTGATGCATTTCACTTGCTTGAATAATCACTTGCTTGAATGATTTGTCTTAATTGTGATATGGAAGTTTTCACTCACTAAGCTAGTATAGCTTATACCCCAATAGTTTTCTATTGCAGTATGAATACCTTTGGCTATCTCCGAGGACCCATGGACATCAGGTACAGCTCTTAGATGTTAAGGAGCTTTGTTAAGGCCGGGACCTAAAAGTAGAAATGGACTTCTAATCCTGTTCCCTGAACCAGTGCCTGAAGGATAATACAAGGAAATTTGTGAGCCTGTGAATTCTTAGCAGTGTTATTGGGGGTATGCCCCCTAGTTCATGTAATAGAATAGTTTTCTATGAGACGGTCATGATTTACATTCTTGTTGCTATGTATGTCTCCTTAAGCTACTACGAACCAAAGTATGGTCTCTGAATGTTGAGAGTGAGCCTTACACTCGATGTTCAAACTCATGGGAAGACTAAGATTGTCTTACTTGAGTTTAAATATTGAGTGTGCGGACTGTCACGTGTAGGGCATACTTTGGGGTGTGACAAATATGGTGGGATTCAAAGTAAAGAGGATTGCCACATCCCATGACGTGGAGAGTTTTTAGATAGGAATTTCTAAAGGAATATTTTTCGGACAGCTTGAAAGCAAAGTACAATACTGATTCAATGAATTTGACCTAGGGGAGCAAAACGTTGATGAGTATGAACATGAGTTCAATCGACTACTATAGTTTAACCCAGATGCATAAAAAGATAGAAATGAATAGAAAAGGCAAACTTTTCATTGACTTTGCTGCTATGGTAGAGAAAGCACGAGTGATAGAACGTGCTAGAAAATATGAAGTAAAAAGGTATAAAAACGAGGACAAACACTTGGAAAAAGAATTCATGAAAATGTGGAATGAGTGTTACTCATAAGAAAGGAAGGTTCTTAAAGACAGTTGGAAATGTAAAAAGTCGTCATGCTAGGAGAAGTAATGCTAGCTGGTGCGACTTGCTTTATCTATAAGAAAGACGGTCACATATCATCCTATTGTCCCCAAAGGAGTACTATAGCGGCTGGATCATCACAATCTAAAGGGGTTGTTGAAGTAAAGGATCAGAAAGAGGGCAATGTCAGTACCAGCAAAACTATGGGAGTAGCTAGGATTTATGCTATGCATGGAACTCCAGCTGATGAGGAAGAGATAGATGAGGAAGATGCTGAAAACATTTGGGATGGAGCTGACTTGGATGATACCAGACTCATTGCAGGTATGTTATTATATTTAAAGCTATAGTATGAGACACGAACACTTTAGATTCACAATAAATACTTTTATGAGTCATAAATAACATGTAATGCATAATTGATAAATAGGAACAATACAAGTGAAAGACCAATCAGTGTATGCCCTATTTGACATCGACGCGACACATTCATTTATAGACGCTACATTAGCCAAAAGACTAGGCCTAACACATGAAGCAATGAATAAAAGATTAGGGATCTATACACCCACAGGAGGCAGGGTTGTAACTCAGGAGGTAATGAAAGAATGCCCGATGTCACGCCCCGAGGGGTACCTTAAACGTGGCAGTCCACCGTACATAATACTAAAGCCTAGGAATGACTACCTTCGTCACGCAAAGGCTTTCATATCATGTACAAGGCGTACATCACAACCAAGGGAACGCATTGGAGTAGCGCAATTTACATCGATAATAAATAAGTAACAAGGCAAAGAAAATACTTATCATAAAACATACATATTGCACTCCAATTCTTAGGGGCATATCCCACTTCAAATAAATATACATCACTTACCATATAGGCATTTCATATAAAGATCCTTACAACATTACTTCATCTTATGATCCCATTTCCTTCATAGAAGCTTAACTATCCATCCATGACTTCCTTAATGTCATGATCCTCAATTTAAGCCACAGGTATACCTGTTGCAATAAAATCTATAGGGGTATAAGGTACAACTAGCTTAGTGAGATATTCCTTTTCATTCGCACCATATTTTCAAACAAGTTTATTTATTTAATCACACATATGCTATGCATACAATGCAACAATCACATGATTACACAATTATATATAGTTATTCGGAAACCATATATAGAACGGATTTACCCCTCCGTATCAAAGGTTAGGGAATCGGGGTTGAAGGTCCTCGACCTTCTACTGCTAGTCCTCAGGTCCTCATCCACAGCGTTCGGTTGGCTCGGCTCTGAACCTAGAGTCGCTTTCCCCGAGCGATTTGGATTCTCCAGGAAGGAACATGGCCTGTGGCACCACACGATCACAACCAATCCAACTCTACGCGTAGGAGTAGCAGCCTTCCGAAATAGATGTGATTCGATGGATGCTATGCGTGAACGTTTTATTTTTCTTAAGCCAATGCTTATTAAGGTTTATTAGGGGCGATCAATTAATTTAGCAAACAATAAATAGTTATACAAGTAAGTAAACAAAATTATTAAACAAGCGGTTCGAAGTTGCATTATTCTTAATTCTCATTTCATACATAAACATAGAATCACACATACATAATCCCAAATTCCCCAAATATATCTATTTTTATCTTTTCTTAGTATACTAATGCCGCTACTTTACAAGCACAAGCAAGGTAATGAAATTAGGAGGAATAACTCACTCGTCCATTTTGCGATCTTCTTAGTCGTAGTAATCCTCGGGTAGGGTAATCTTGTATCTTTCGTCACCTAGACAAAAGAAATACCCGGGATAAGTCTTTCATGAATTTCTATTCTTAGAGATTCTAAACTTCTCTTAAAATAGCGGTAAAATCGTATAAGAGGAAATTTCAACTTAAAATGGCCATAACTTACTCATTTTAACTCAGAATTTCGCATATAATATACCGTTTTCTACCTATTCGAAAAGATTTATCCATTTCTAAGGTTATCTTTGTCATATAAGGTCATTTGGGTTCCGAAAATGTCAGGTACAGATTTAAAATGAATTATTTCTAAACTTTGGCAAATCCATTTCTAACTCAACTTCATTTTAAAAAGAATCCTTTTGTAACAATATATATATATATAATATAATTATGAACATATATTTGATAAATACTTTGAGCATATAGATAAACTCATTTTATATGCAAAATTTCTAATGGTAGTGTCTCAACAATTTATTTCATAAAACAATTCTTTTTAAAGTGTTAAAACTTATCTTGATAAATTCCTTTTCAAGTATTTGGAAGAAACTTTATATTTTCATTATAAATGAGTATATTCCTATTTTATTTCCTTCATTCCTTTTTCCAAAACAAGTAAATTTTCCTTTAACCTTAGTATTTTATAAGTTTTACTTAAATTCAAATTTATTAAAAGTATATTAAGTTGTTGAAAAATCTCTTTATGAATTTGTATGTTAGAATGGTCCTTGAGTCTTGTCTTTATTATTTAAAATATAAGTTTTGTTTTCTAAAATTTGTTCTTTTTATTTCTTCCGAAAAGAATAATCTTTATTGGTAAAATCCATTATTGTTAATCTTACTTTTTATTTATATTCTTTTGAAAATGAGTTCCTTCTTTTTAGAAATTTGAAAATCATTATTTTTCCTAAGTGGGTTTGTAATTTTATTGGTTGAATTCATCTTAACTTTTAAAAACTAGTTTGTTTCTTAGTTTTGTTATGGAGTTAAAAAGAGTTTATTCTTAAGCTTTTTGTGAAAACTTTGAAAACTAACAAATTATTTTACTAAAACTTAGGTTAACATAATATAATGAAAATATCTATTTCTTAAGTTTTCTTGGTAAAAACATCTTTGTTATTTAAGGAAACGTTTGAGAAAAACTCTATTTATGTGTGGTTGATAATAACTCATGATCTTTATGAAGAATTACATAATCGAAAATCTAGTTTTGAGTTCCTTTAAATAAAAATGAAATTCTACTTTTAGATTAGTTGAGACATTAACATTATGTAAATGCCAGTATCATGAGCAAATAAAGTAATAAGAACATAAGAAAATACTAGAAATAAATAATAAGCAAGAAAAATAAAATATCAAGTATTGGGAACTGTAAACCCCGGTAATTCTCAGTAGCTAGAAAACCCCGAGAATTGGAAGCGAAACCCTAATCCAATCAGGTTGAGTTTAGTGAATGAAGCCTAGGAACCCTAAATCCGGCTTTCCTTCGGTTTCATAGTAAAATAAATATTATGAAAGTAAATGAATTTGAATTGTTGTTCCAAAGTACATTTCAAACCTTTGAAAGTTTTAAATTCGGGAATTTTTCAATTCCTGGCCTTCCCGAGCCCAATTACGGAAAAGCGTGCCCCAGCCACGGATTCAGAAAAATGTTCCGGAATATCATTAGAACCGTAATTTTATAAGGATTCCAAAAATACAATTTCATAATTTTCCAAGCTATAAAAATTACAGTTATAGCTTTTCCTATGTTTCGAACAACCGGTAAAGTAGATGTCTTGTCACTATTCACAAGTACAACCTACACTACACACTACATACCCTATTCTTACATCCTTATAACTACTCATTTCAATTTTCTTTCCAATGAATTTTGTCTCTTAAACAATTATCACATTTATTACATTTTAATTAACTAATTACAAATATTGAAATTTCAAACACACACACACCCAAAGAGAGCCGCCCCCACCCCCCCCCCCCCCAATTTCCCTCTCAAATTTATTTATTTTACTCCTTTTTAATTATCTAAACCCTAATGCACTCCATATATATACATAATTTTCTCTCTCTCTTCATTTTCTTCTTGTTTCAAAATTGAAAAAGAGAAAACCTCTCTTCTTTTCTTTCCCTTTGTGCCGAGCACCCCCCTCCCCTCCCTCTTGCACTTTCAACTCAAAACTCCTCCATTTCTACCTTAGATCCTCCTTTGGTATGTTGATTCAAGCCTTGTTCTTCCTAGTTCTTGTAATGGCAAGACCATATCTTGTGTATTTCCTCACTAAATCCCAATGAGCTAATGCTAGGGCATGGAACACATGAACAAGAATGTCAAGCAATCACAAGACATGGATCTAATGTTTAGATGCGTTTTTGTTAAGATCTCATCTTGTTCATGCTGTAAAGTAGTGATCTTGCACATATATTGTTGTTCATTGATAGGTTCAAAAGACCAAGTTTTAAATTTATAAATTTTCTAAATCGTTTTCTTTTCAACTATGGTCTTACAGGGCAAGCGCACCCATCAGATGTAGCATAAAGAAATGATCTAGGTCATATTCCTAGGGAACTTGATGAGTAATTCTACTCACTCTTTTCCTATCATCAAGCCAAAAAAAAATCAGATTTGGTTTTATGTACATAGAAACTAAACTAAGTCTAATATTCACAGATTTCGCAGCAAGCATACAAAAGGATAAATCAATTCAAAAGGTTGCTTGGGTCATGCTTCACCTAAGATCTATTCATGTGACTCAAGAATTTCTCAAAAAGTTGATTGATTATTGAACCATCGGATTCACTAAATTATGCTAATGCTTCTCTCAAAGTCAAAAGCACCTAAACTTAAGCCAAACTATCGGAATGTGTTCCTGACTATTAGCAACTTAAATTTGCATAAAGAACAAGAATCCTTCATTTTAAAACCAAAGTGATGAATTTCAAAACGAGTGACAGAAGATTTCACCATCCTTATCTCTAGGTGATTATGAGCAATCTCATCAATAGCTTTAGATCTATTCATTAAATCAACCTCTCAGTCTATTTTTAACAAAAATCAAACATGAATCCAATGGGATGCACCATCCAATTAGACTAATTCTTTAGGCACAAGCTATTGAATACAATAAAATCAACACGTTTTGAAATTAAGAACAAAAGAATCACATGAAATCAATCAAGGATACCCAAGCAATATTAAACTACCTCTCCATAGATAAAACAATATAAATCAATAACAAGGAGAAATAGAAAGGATCTAAAATTATATTAGCAATACAAACGATGTTCCTTGATAAATTGATACACTCAAGCACAAATGCTGCTGTGAAAATACGTAAAAGTGTGTTTTTTCTTGTCTTTGTCTCTCCTTTTTTTGTTCTTCTCCCTTTGATTCTTCCCTCCATCTTCATTTTATAATGATCTTTGCATAAATGGAATTGAATGCTCATTGGTGGAGGAAATGGGAAGTTATAGGAGTTATGGATCTTTTGGCTTTCCAAAGTAACACATAAATGGAATTGAATGCTCATCATGGAGGAAATGGGAAGTTACGGGAGTTACGGGTCTTTTAGCTTTTCAAAGTAACACATAAATGGAATTGAATGCTCATTATGGAGGAAATGAGAAGTTACGGGAGTTACGGGTCTTTTGGCTTTTCAAAGTAACACCCCTTTAATGTCCAATAGACGTTTCTTTAATAAATAGGGGTTACTATTCATTAAAAAAGTCGTTTCTCAAAAAGTAAAGAACTGTCAAATCGACAGGTTTGGGGACAGGTCATGTCACTTGAATGTCTGGCTGTTTTCTTCACTATGGAAATCGACATGACTGGGGACACGGCTTGTTCAGAGTCGTGTCCTTTACTGTGGTCTTTTTTCTTCACTGACACGACTTGGGACACGGCTTTTCCTAGAAATGTCCCTTGCAAAGTTAATTTTCCAGATTGACACGGTTTGGGACAGGTCGTGTCTCATAAATGTCTTCCAAAAGCTTGATATTTAGCCCTTAATTTGTTCTTTCTTGTAATGGTTGAAGGACATGGCTTTTCTTGTCATGTTGAGTTCTTCTTGATTCAAACTTTACATTTTTGACCAGTCTTTGCAATCTTTGAAAAATATCTCCTTTAAAGACCTGAAAGCTTAACTCCATTAATTCAAGTGCTAAATTCCCAATAAAAATGACCATCAAATATATGTTTTAGCACTCATAAAATAGGAATAATTTTGGTTCATCAAATTCCCCCACACTTAAACACTTGCTTGTCCTCAAGCAAACAATTTAAGAAGAAAGAAAAAACCATCATCAAATATGCTTAGAATTTTTCACAAGTGAAAATTTACATAGCATTCATAAATCATTTTAGATCATAACAACTTGCTTTTGTACCTTTTGCTCAAATCTATCGTTTATATGTAACTAGCATACCAAAATCGAAATTCTAAGGCTAATCCAGGTAAGTTAAACTTTACCTTCACCAATTAAAAATAGCTTCCAAAGTCACAAAATAAACACGAAGTCAAACAATAGCAAAAGAGACCTAGTTATACTTCACCACTTATTAACAAATATATAAACTCTTCAACTACTTTTCTAAGCACAACAATCTAAAGTGAAAGTAATTGCATCTGTTCTTCCCCTGGATTTTCTCCCTTTATTTAAAAATCTCTTCAAATTTTTTTTTTGTTAGCCTTCAGAGGGACGGGTTTTGCCCGCTTCTTTTCCTTTTCCTCTGGACAGGGTGTAGCCTGCATCTTTTCAGCTTTCTTTTTCAAGTTCATCTAATGAACTTTTGCCTTTCCGCCCTTCTCGTTATAGTGAGTTCATCGAGTCGGCACATCCCGGGCTTATCACCCAAGTGACCAGGTTTTAAAGGGACCCTATCGAACTCTCTACTCACTCTAACCTTCAAGTTAGGATACTCATAACTCAAATGCTTGAGTCATTGGAGTATAGGTTTTCATCAATTGTATATAAGAGTCATGCTATTTGTAATCTAGCACAACAATTGATTATTTCCAAAGAGATTTATTCCAAAAAGGATCACCAAGTGATGAACTTCATATGTTTTTTCACCAAAGATTAGGATGGCTTTCAGACTATTGAAAAGAAAATATATAAATCAACAAGCTTAGAACTACAACCATTTAACTTTCAACTAAGGACTTCGATCCACTTTTAGACTCTAGATTCCATCCCTAATTAGTAAGTAAGTTTACCACACCTAGATTTCATCCTACAATTTCAACTAAGTATACTAATCACAAAATAGATGAGTAAGGTACTAGAAGTCTCTTTTTTTTTTTTTTTTTTGAATGCTATTTCTAAACATTTTTCTGAGTATATTTTCAAGTACAATAGCAAAGTGTAAAGTGGGTTTTTTTTTTTTCACCATTCAAAACAAGCAAGAAAAACCAACTATTTCCCTTCTCAAGAGTATCCCTCCCTCACACTTAATTGGGACATTGTCCCCAATGTCAAAATATATGCAATAAGTGAGGAAAGGAAAAAGAAAATGAACTTCCCTGTTTAAGAATCAACATCCAGCTACAAGATAGTCATATTCTTCATCAAAATAGAGCAGCTGTGAGAGCAAGTCATAACAAACTGCATCTGGGCTGGAGTTTGCTTTGTTTCCTCTTGAATTTCCATCCTACCATTAAGAACAACACTTAACCATCAACCAATAGCAGAAAATGATAAGATCATAAGTCTAAAAAGAAAAAGAAAAAGATAAAAAAAAGGAAAGTTAGACATGGGTTGCCTCCCAAGAAGCGCACTTTTTTTAACGTCGTTGGCTCGACTTATTAACAAAAATGATACTCTCACCCACCAGGATCCCAAACAAATGTGTCCCAGACACAAGTTTTTATCAAAATTAGTAGAAATTTACTTCTCATCCTAGTTTTCTTTTTAAGCACAACAAGATTCAGCAAAAATTTTAGAAATTTTTCATGGGGGGAGGGGTATTGGAAAATTGGTTCTATCACAAAATCAATGATATATCCAATAGGCTCATGATCTTCCCTACTTTTAGATTTTTCATCAAATGTAGAACAGACGATTTCTACATTTTCTTGTTTCAGCTCGACCTCTCCATCCTTCATTTCTTCTGTGGTAACATGAATTTTCTCATTTATCAACTCAAACGAACCTTCCTCCAGAACTTCACTTTGTCATTAGAATTTTTAGAAATTTTTGTTTCAAAATCAAATTCACAAACATTCTTCATCATCTTATCACACTCAACATGGTCAGAATCATGCAAAGTATCTAATTCATTGAAAAGCGCCTGTGATGATGATGTATCTAAAACAGAATTTTCATAAGCTAAAGTTTTTGAGTTTTCATCAACAATTTCTTCATTACAAAACAATGGAGGTAATTGAATGCATGCAGGAGCATCATAAAAACAGGGATTAGCACATAAACAGTAATATACTATCTCACCACAGTACCAGCACACAATATTTGTTTTAATTTCAGGTTCATTTTGAGGATTATAAAGGACATTATAATATTGATCTTTATGATTCCACCAACCAAAATCCATTATAATGCTTTATTAGGTTAAGCACAAAGAGGTAAACTTACCACAGATTCAAACCCAAAAAAAAAAAAGAAAAGAAAAATGGCTAGAGTAATAGTATTAAGCTTTCAAAATATCACCAATCAATCCCCGGCAACGGCGCAAAAACTTGATAGGTTCAAAAGACCAAGTTTTAAATTTATAAATTTTCTAAATCGTTTTCTTTTCAACTATGGTCTTACAGGGCAAGCGCACCCATCAGATGTAGCATAAAGAAATGATCTAGGTCATATTCCTAGGGAACGTTGATGAGTAATTCTACTCACTCAATTCCTATCATCAAGCCAAAAAAAATCAGATTTGGTTTTATGTACATAGAAACTAAACTAAGTCTAATATTCATAGATTTCGCAGCAAGCATACAAAAGGATAAATCAATTCACAAGGTTGCTTGGGTCATGCTTCACCTAAGATCTATTCATGTGACTCAAGAATTTTCTCAAAAAGTTATATTGATTATTGAACCATCGGATTCACTAAATTATGCTAATGCTTCTCTCAAAGTCAAAAGCACCTAAACTTAAGCCAAACTATCGGAATGTGTTCCTGACTATTAGCAACTTAAATTTGCATAAAGAACAAGAATCCTTCATTTTAAAACCAAAGTGATGAATTTCAAAACGAGTGACAGAAGATTTCACCATCCTTATCTCTAGGTGATTATGAGCAATCTCATCAATAGCTTTAGATCTATTCATTAAATCAACCTCTCAGTCTATTTTTAACAAAAATCAAACATGAATCCAATGGGATGCACCATCCAATTAGACTAATTCTTTAGGCACAAGCTATTGAATACAATAAAATCAACACGTTTTGAAATTAAGAACAAAAGAATCACATGAAATCAATCAAGGATACCCAAGCAATATTAAACTACCTCTCCATAGATAAAACAATATAAATCAATAACAAGGAGAAATAGAAAGGATCTAAAATATTAGCAATACAAACGATGTTCCTTGATAAATTGATACACTCAAGCACAAATGCTGCTGTGAAAATACGTAAAAGTGTGTTTTTTCTTGTCTTTGTCTCTCCTTTTTTGTTCTTCTCCCTTTGATTCTTCCCTCATCTTCATTTTATAATGATCTTTGCATAAATGGAATTGAATGCTCATTGGTGGAGGAAATGGGAAGTTATAGGAGTTATGGATCTTTTGGCTTTCCAAAGTAACACATAAATGGAATTGAATGCTCATCATGGAGGAAATGGGAAGTTACGGGAGTTACGGGTCTTTTAGCTTTTCAAAGTAACACATAAATGGAATTGAATGCTCATTATGGAGGAAATGAGAAGTTACGGGAGTTACGGGTCTTTTGGCTTTTCAAAGTAACACCCCTTTAATGTCCAATAGACGTTTCTTTAATAAATAGGGTTACTATTCATTAAAAAAGTCGTTTCTCAAAAAGTAAAGAACTGTCAAATCGACAGGTTTGGGGACAGGTCATGTCACTTGAATGTCTGGCTGTTTTCTTCACTATGGAAATCGACATGACTGGGGACACGGCTTGTCTCAGAGTCGTGTCCTTTACTGTGGTCTTTTTTCTTCACTGACACGACTTGGGACACGGCTTTTCCTAGAAATGTCCCTTGCAAAGTTAATTTTCCAGATTGACACGGTTTGGGACAGGTCGTGTCTCATAAATGTCTTCCAAAAGCTTGATATTTAGCCCTTAATTTTGCTTCTTTCTTGTAATGGTTGAAGGACATGGCTTATTCTTGTCATGTTGAGTTCTTCTTGATTCAAACTTTACATTTTTGACCAGTCTTTGCAATCTTTGAAAAATATCTCCTTTAAAGACCTGAAAGCTTAACTCCATTAATTCAAGTGCGAAATTCCCAATAAAAATGACCATCAAATATATGTTTTAGCACTCATAAAATAGGAATAATTTTGGTTCATCATTCATGCCATGAGATCCATGCTTTATATATCATATGTAGTAGATCTAAGGTTTAGACATTCACAACTTCATGTACATGCATGATCATAGGTTCATTTTGTTTTATATGCTTTGATGATCATAAGAATGAAGTCTTGTTCATGTATAGAGATGTTAGATAGTATATCTCCACATATAGAAGGCAAGAACATTGAAAAAGGAAGGGCTTTGTTAAATATGAAAAGTTGAAAATTCGGATGAAATGGAAACCCTACCTTAAAGGCCCCCAAAATCAACTTTAAACTCATATTTCATAAGAAAAATGGAGGGTATGTGTAATAGACATGTTAAAGGAATTATTTTCATGAGTTTAGATGAGTTTAGGCATAATAAAAATAAGGAAAACAAGAGGTGAAGTTAGAAGGAAAAATGTTGACTTTAGATGTGTAGTCAAATTCGTAATTTTGGGTAATGCCTAAATAAACACTTAGTATTTAAGTCTAAAATGGATGTTTTATAAGCTAAATGAAGTCCTTAGATAATGTATACATTGAAGCTCCGATTTTTAATGCATTAGACAAGATTTCCCTTAAAAAATGCAAGAAAATGAAATTTAGAAAATTCGGATTTTTACAAAAAGCTAGTTCAAAGGCATGTTTACCAAATGAAAAATGAAATTTTTATGCATGAATGGAGGCCATGGTTAATATAGACTTTGAGAACCTATTTTTAGTTAAATAATAAGTAGATTACAAGATTAAAAACCAAAGAAACCCTAAGGAGTATAATGTGGAAAAATAGCTTCTTAGAATTAGTCTTTATGAGAATTTCCCCAACACTTAGGAGTTCATAAGGGTTTATTACTACAAAAATTATCATGACCATGCACATATTGAGTTCATTACATGGCATACACATTAGTAGTTCATTCCTAAATCATTCATGCATGAATCACCAACTAGGAACATTTCTTATCAAAAGCGAAGCACATTTTCGAAATTGGATCAATCGCGGAACAGAACTGATCCCACTGTTCCGTGACCCTATTATTTTCAAAACTTGGATTTAATACTTGAAATAGATAGATCTTTTGAAGTAGATAGAGATCGATATAAAATTTGCGAAATTCCGAGTTAAAATGACCAAGTTATGGCCGTTTTAAGTCAGAACTTCCGCAAATAGCGAGAAATCCGAATTCAACTAGTCTAGATGTATAGTTTGATTTAGTTACATGATGAGAATCTCATTAGGATTATTCTCGATTGGTAGGTGATCCCAAGCAGGACGACACTCTACCTCCCGATTATTATTATTAAGAAGTTTGGCGTCCAATGGCCGTGAGTTTACTTCCATTCTCAATTAATGCATGTGATTGTAATGTAGTGGCACTAGTGTTATAGGCAAAGATAAAAGAAATTGTATAAGCATGCTGGGGTATATGGGAATTATTTATGTTGTTGATTGTTGATATGTGAAATGGAGCTTAAGGTATATCGGAACCGGGTGTTAAGATATTGACTGCTTTACTAGAATCTTATGATGAATGTCTGCGAATACTTGTTGGTCACTTAAAAGAATTGAATTAATGACTATTCGACTCCGACTATAAATTGAATTCATTCATGTCACGATGGGGTTGGAGCATTTGCATTGTTGGTTAATCGTGATCCATAAAACGACTTGTTGGTTAATCGTGATCCATAAAACGACTTGTTGGTTAATCGTGATCCATAAAACGAATTATTATTCGTTAACCATGAGCTTAAACGGCGTCGTACCGCAGGATTCGTTAATCTGCTAACCTGGGATGGAGGGCGCAAGTCCATCCACATATGATTCCCGGACGGTCATATCTTTGATGATCACATTTGGTTGATGCATACACTTACCTGAATAATTACTTGTTTGACTGAAGTATGTTTAATTGCGTTATGGAAGTATTGCTCACTAAGCTAGTTAGCTTACGCCCCCATAGTTTCTATCTTTTGCAGCATGATTTTATATGGCTTAGGCCGAGACAAGCCACAACACAGGTACCGGAGATAGGAGTTTCCCGTATAAGTTTAATTCATTCCTTTTTGTATAGACTTCCATTAGAAACTAAGGACTCTGGATGACTGTAATAGACTGTTATTCTTTTACGGGGGAATGCCCCTTAGATCTTGTAAACTTTAACATTATGCGTTTTGATTTATTATCTATAGCTAATGAATGCCTCGTTAAACTGTTTAACTCCATTTGTCGAAGTATTCTATTATCGTAAAGGAACGCTTTACATCTACTTAAGACTTCTCGAAGGCCCCGGGTAGGGAACTCGAGAGTCTTACATAGTATGTGGCGGGCTGTTACATTTAGAATACCCTACGGGCGTGACAGGAACCTTAGCTTTCAAGGCATCCCGAGACTAAGAATGGACTAGTCCCGAAAGATTAAAGAAAATCAATAAAAGATTGTTTTGACTTGATATGGACAAGTCTAAGACTAGAAAAACTAGTCTTAAAGAAAAGCATGAAATACACAAATAAAAAATGAGCTTATATGCTTTAAATAAATATATGTACATAATATAATAATATTTATAACAAATAATAACAATAATAATAATAACAAAATAAATAGAAGCTTATGTACAAGAACAAAACATGAATACGTTGTTGCTTTACTACTTATATGAGTCTCAAAACAACACCATAGTCATGTTAAGTTACATGACATGAGTGAATAATATTGGAAGAAATATTTACCTAAAGTGTGTAGGTGGTATGAAGATGGTAGATGGAATGGTATTTGAGTAGTGATAGTGAGATATTATGTATGAGGATGATTTTGTGAGGAAATTGGTTGAGAGAGTTTTGGTAGAGAGAATTCTTGAAGAGAGGATTGTGGAGAGATTTTGAAAGAGTTTTGGTAGTGAAATGAATTGTGTGAAATAATGAAAGAGGAAGGGGGTATTATAGAATTGGAGTGAAAAATAGATGTAATTAATAAATTGAAAAAGAAATAAAATTAGATGAAATGGGGAACAAGAGGCGCCGGTTTTGGTCCTTGTGAGGGGGAAAATTGATTTTATTATTAGTTTTGTGTAAAAAAAATAATGTGTAAAGTTGATGTGAAAAAAATTGTATTGGAAATAAAAAAGTAAAAAATAGATAGTAGTATAAAGAAAAAGTATAGATAGTGAAATAGTAATTAATAGTAGAAAACTATGAATATAGACTAGACAATTAAAGTACCGGCAGTAATAAAAATACACGTAATAAGGCAATATCTGTAATTTTTAGCTACTGAAAAATTCTAAAACTGATATTTTTGGAATCCTTATATTTTTACGAGTCTATTGGTATAAACGGAATATTTTTAATATTTCGAGCTCTGGACACCTTTTTCGAGTACTGATCCCGTTTGAGTCCGAAGGACACTCAAAATTCGCGATTATGATATTTTTATGTTACTCTATATTATTACGAACTATTTTAAGCTATTGGCTCAATTTCGTTTTCTAGGGTTTGAGATTGCGGGATTGCCGGATCTTAAATACTAGGGTTCGTTATAGGCTTTGTTGACTTTTAGGGTTCCGTTTTGACTTCCGATTTTATTGAGTTATTCGTAAGACCGTATAATTTTTAGTTTTGATCGTTTTATATTTTAGCTCGACGTCTATGGTTTATCTTATTTTATTTTTTATTATTTAATAATTTTTAGTTCTCGGATTGTTTAACCGAGTCTAGGGTTATGAGTTGACTTAGTTTGACTTTTGGTGAAAATTAAAAATTGTGATTCTAAAACTTTATCGAAGGATTTAGAATTTATCATTTCATTGTTAAGAGTATTTGGATCTATCGTTTTGATTCGCGTTTTAGGAATTGGACAGATGATTTAATTGGTGTACGGACGTTCATTATACCGTAATTGGACTTTATATTTTGTTTCAAGGGTTCTTGTTTTCTCAAGATTCAGAAAACTCGTTTTTTTTAATCTTATTTGGAATTAAGTTTTAACTTGATTCGATTTTTTAGGGTTTCATTTCCAGTGTTTTGACTCGGTCTAGAATTTGGTTTTTATCTTGAATCAATTTTTTCGGGATTTGAATTTAGACTTCTAGGATTATTTTTAAGAATTATGAAATTTTCGGGGGTTTACACCCGATACAAATTGGGGATCAAGAATCAATTGTTGATCTAGTTGTAGTAGATCTGTACAAATATGAGGTTATTTTGGGAATGTCTTGGCTAACTACCACAAAAGCTAAGATCGATTGTCATCTTAAAACAGTATACTTTATTAATTCTTAGGGAGAAAGAAAGGAGTACCAAGATGAAATACTCCGAGACAGTGGAGCCAAAATAACAACTATCGAAGTTGATGATGATGGAATTGAGAAGTTAAGCAACAATATTTTAGGAGCTATGGATGGAGAGAACCAGAAAAACATGATATCCGTACCATAAGAAAAGTATGTGAATTTAGATGTATTTCTAGAGGAACTACCTGGTTTACCTACATAAGAGAAGTGAATTTTCCATTGATTTGATGCCCGGAACAAAACCAGTATCAAAAGCTCCGTATCGAATGTACTGTAGAATTGAAGGAATTAAAAAGTGCAACTACAAGAATTGATGGATAAAGGATTCATTAGACCCCATATCACCATAGGGAGCCCTGATATTGTTTGTTAAAAAGAAAGATGGTTTCGTTGAGGCTCTGTATTGATTGTAGGGAATTAAATAAAGTAACCATCAAGAACAAGTATCAATTACCGAGAATTGATGATTTGTTTGATTAACTACATGGAGCAAAAGTATTTTCCCATATTGGTCTTGTCAAGCCCCATAGGGGTATCCTAAACGTAACAGCCCACCACATACTATATAAGACTCTCGAAATTCTATCCGAGCCCTTTGGGAGTCTTGTATAGATGTAAAGCATCCCTTTACGACAATAGAATACTCAATCAATGGAGTTAAGAAGTTTAATGTGGCATTCATTAGCAATAGATAATAAGCCAAAACACATATATAATTTACAAAGTCTAAGGGGCATTCCCCCGCAAAATAATATTAAGTCCATTACAGTCATCCAGAGTCCTTTAGTTTCCAACGAAAGTCTAAACAAAATCGAAATAAACTTCTAAGGGAAACTCCTAGCTCCGATACCTGAGCTGCAGCCTGCCTTGGCCTAAGCCAAATGAATTCATACTGCAACAAGTAAAAATTATTGGGGCATAAGCTAACTAGCTTAGTGAGTGAAAACTTCCATATCACAATTAAGACAAATCATTCAAGCAAGTGGTTATTCAAGCAAGTGGTTACTCAAGCAAATGATATGCATCAAGCAAATGAGTTCAAAAACATATGACCAGCCGACGGAAATCATATGTGGATGGACTTGCGCCCTCCATCCCGGGTTAGCAGATTAACGAATCCTGCGGTTATGACACCGTTTAATCACGATCAACTGAACAATATTCGTTTTATGGATCACAATTAACCAACAATTTCATTTTATGGATCACGATTAACTAACTTATTCGTTTTATGGGTCACGAAAAACCAACAATTTCGTTTTATGGATTACGATTAACCAACATATTCGTTTTATGGGTCACGAAAACCAACAAATGCTAATGCTCCATCCCCGTTGTGATATGAATGAGTTCAATTATAATTGAGGTCCAATAATAGATTAATCTAATTCTTTTTAGGTGACCAACAATTATTCGCTGACAATCAATTATAACCTTGCTATACAAGTAGCAGCTTAACACCCGGTTTCGATATTCCTTAAGTTCAACTTCACATATCAACAGTAGACAAGTATATAATTTCCATATACCCCATCATGCACAATCATTTATATCTTTGCCTAAACAACTAATGCCACTATCATTACAATCACAAGCAATATTGAGATCGGAAGTATACTTACTCGCCATGGTACGCCAGTCTCTTAATAGTAGTAGTCGAGTGGTAGGGTATCATCGTGCTCGGGATCACCTACCAAATAAGAACAACCTAATAAGAATCTCATCACTTAACTAGTTCAAGCTATGCATCAAACTAGACAAAATCGGAATTCTCGCTATTTGCGGAAGTTCCAACTTAAAACGACCATAACTTGGTCATTTTAACTCGGAATTTCGCAAATTTTATATCGATTTCTATCTATTTCGAAAGATATATCTAATTCTAATATTATTTTCAAGTTTTGAAAACATTAAGGTTACGGAACAGTGGGATCAGATCTGTTCTGTAACTTTCCTTTTTCGAAAAATTGTTTCGCATTTAGTAAAAATGTTTTAGTTGATGTTCATATATAGATGGAATATGAATGTCATGTAATGAGCTCGATATATGCATGGTCTTGATGATTTTTGATGATGAACTCTATGAACTCCTAATTATTATAAAACTCCATGATGGTCATTTCTAAAATCTATTCTTTCCAACTTTGCATTCCCTAGGGTTTTTAAGATCTTATTCTTAGGATTCATTTACTATCTAAATGAAAATGAGTCCTTAACATCTATACTATCCATGACCTTCATTCATGCATAAAAATCTACATTTTTCGCTTGGCAAATATGTTTTTTAAACAAGCTTTTCACAATAATCCGAATTTTGGAAATTTTCTTTTCTTGCATTTTTCCTATGAGAAAACTTGTTTAATGCATCAAAATTTGAAGCTTTATTATATCTATTGCCTAAGGACTTCATTTCACTCATAAAACTTGCAATTTGAGCTTGAATACTAGGTGTTTATGTAGGCATTACTCCAAATTACGAATTTAACAAACTAATCACTATCTCAAGATTTTCTATTCTAACTCCACTACTTGTTCTACATATTACTCTGCCTAAACTCATTCAAACTTGTAAATTTATTCCTTAGAGATACCTATTACATATCCCTTCATTTGTCATGTAAAATATGAGTTTCAAAGTGGTTTTAGTGGTTTTTAAAATAGGGTTCCAAATCATCGGAATTTTCATAAGACATTTCTAGCAAAAATCTTTTCTTTTTTCAAGTATATTACCTCATATACATGAAGATCTATCATCTAACACATCTATACACATGCAAGGCTAAGCTTTTATGATCATTAATACATGAAAGCTCAAAATAACCATATGAACATAAATGTAGATGAAGGTATGATTGTCTAAACACTAGATCTACCACATATAGTGCATGAATCATGAGTTTCATGGCATGAACATAACTTTCTATGCTAGATCTCTATTTTACATGCATGAACAAGATGATATTCCAACAAAAACTCTTCTAAACACTAGATCCACTTCTTGTGATGGCTTGATATTCTTGTATTAGTGTTTTTATGTCCCTAGCATATGCTCATTGGGATTAAAAGTGGAAAACACACAAGAATGGCCTTGCCATTACAAGATTTAGGACTAACAAAGCTTGGAATCATCATCTAGTGGATGATTTGAAGAAGAAAAGAAGATGAAATAAATTTGTGGAGGTGTGTGTATGTGTGTGTGTGTGTCACGGCAACTTAGAGAGGAGAGGGAGAGGGTTTTCAACTTTTGTTAAAATTTGAAAGAGTGAAAATGAGGAGAGAGAGAGAAAAATGAGCTTATATAATGAATAGATTAGGGTTTTAATTGATTAAAAATAGTAAAAATAAAACAAAAAGGAGGGGGAATTGGGGAGGGGGTGCCGGCCGTGGGGTGTGGGAGGGAGAGAGAGAGTTGAAATTTGATAAAATTTATATTTTATGTAATAAAATGTAATAATTGTATTAATTAATTAGGAAACAAAATTTCTTGGAAAAGAAAATTGTAATGAGTAGTTGTAAGGATGTAAGAATAGGGTATGAGTAGTGTGTAGTGTAGGTTGTACTTGTGAATAGTAGACAAGACATCTACTTTACCGGTTGTAAAGAAAACACAGGAAAAATGCTATAACTGTAAATTTTTATAGCCTGGAAAATTATAAAATTTATATTTTTGAAATCCTTATAAAATTTCAGTTCTAATGAATATTCCGGAATATTTTTCTGAGTTTGTGGTCCCGGGGCACGTTTTTCCGTAATCGAGCTTGGGAAGGCTCGGAATTGAAAAATTCCCGAATTTAAAACTTTCTAAGGTTTAAAATATACTTTAAAACATTCATATTCATTTACTTTATAAAACTTATTTTATTATGAAACCGAAGGAAAGCCGATTTAGGGTTTCTAAGCTTCTCTCACTAGACTTAAACTGGACTGGATTAGGGTTTCGTTTTTCAACTCCCAGGGTTTACTTAACTACAAAGAATACTGGGGTTTACATGTCTCAAATCAGGATACCATCAAATTGGGATCAAGGCAGAAGATATACCCAAGATTGCATATCGAACTCCCTATGGCCATTATCAATTTTTGGTTATGCCATTCAGATTAACTAATGCACTAGCGGTATTTATGGACTTGATGAATCGGATTTTTTGACCATTATTAGATATTTGTGTAATTGTTTTCATAGATGATATATTGGTATATTTACCATTAGAGGAACAACACGAAGAGCATTTGAGGAGTGTGTTGTAGATTTTAAGGGATAATAAATTATATGCTAAATTGTCAAAGTATGAGTTTTGGCTTAAAAGCATATCTCTCCTTGGACACAATATATTAGGAGAAGGAATTTCTATGGATCATACAAAGGTCAGAATCATCGTGGAATCGAAAAGTGTCACGCCCCGAAAGGTACCTTAAACGTGGCAGCCCGCCACATATAATATCAAGACTTAAGAATGACTACCTTAGTCATGCGAAAGCCTTAGTATTACATGTAAGGCGTCTAGCACGGTAATAGGAGACGCTTTTGGGAAGCATAGTTTAAGCAAGTAAAAATGAATATATAAGAATCTAGAAATAAAACATATTATATCATAAATAACCAAAGGTCTATTACATGATTTCTTAGGGGCATACCCCCGCTAATCCCAAGGATCGTGATAATCTTTACAACATCCAAAATACTACATTAAAGATTTCAAAGGAATTCTAATCTAAGTCTTCGAGTAGATTTCCTCCAAAAGCTTCAATATAAAACTTACACGGATACGGAGAGGCCTCGGGCACAAAAATAGGTGTTCCTGAGAATACAAATACCTATAGGGGTGTAAGCTTATGGGCTTAGTGAGTAAATTCCAAAATTCATACTCAAAGTAAATTATCAACCAAGTTTATTATTCAAACATATGGAATGCAACAACCACGTGAGCATACAAGACATATGACTTTCCGGGAATCATATGTTGAATGAATTACGCCCTTCATTCGGGGTTAGGTATTCAGGCTAATTACAGCCACAACTTTTAAAAATACTTTTATAGATCTTACCGGCTCCTATACGCCATCAAAAACTTGTAGTTATTACAGGCTCCTACTAGTCACCAATTTTTGTAGTTTTTACCGGCTCCTACTTACCACTTACATGATATACCGATTCTGCCTACCACCACTATTATACACTTGTCCCACCAATTGTATAGTAGTGAATGAAATGTGACTCAACATATGAAGTGCATGAATAATTTCTTAATTAAAGTCTAGCAGTTATATTTAACTTCTTTCAAGTGATCAACTAATTTCAAACACTTCAAGATATTAATGCACATACAACTTTATTACAAACAAATCGAGTTTCGATATACTTAGTATTCTTTCAACATATTATCATACACTTCCTTTTGATTTTGCTTAAATTTTAGTGCAACTAATTTTACAAGCACAATCAAGAGTATGAAAAAAATAACGGGGAGTAAACTCACTCAGCCATGATGACACATTTCTTGAAATGGATGTGTCGTTCGGGATTTCCACTAATCGTAGTAATCTTCGGGATACGAACAATCCTCCTCGAGATTATCTAATCAAGAAGAATACCCGAAATGAGTATTTCATGAAGTTTCTCTTTTTGAAGATTCTAAACTTTTCTTAAAATCGCAGTAAAATCGTATAAGAGGAAATTCCAACTTAAAATGGCCATAACTTACCCATTTTAACTCGGAATTTCACATATAATATATCGTTTTCTACCTACTTGAAAAGATCTACGTATTTCTAAGCTTATTTTCATAAAACTAAGTCGTTTGGGTTCCGAAAAAGCAGCGACCATATTTGCCACGAATTTGCAAAAACTTGTTTTCCTTCTTGTAAATAAAGCTCATTTGAAAAGATGAATATTTCAAGTATTTTGTAAACTTTTTGAAAGGTATATACAATATGTAATGACTCATAACAAATGTATGAAGTAAATAGTGTTGTCTCAATTTATGAAAAAGTAAAGTTTTTAGAAGACTTTGAACTTGAGATTTCGTTGGAATGTTCATTTTACTTTTGAAAAGATCTTGAGTTATGGATGTTCCCTTTTCTAAATTTAATCTCTTGTAATTACTTTTAAATTCCTAAGGAGTGGTTTTGATTTTCTAAAATTAGATTCCAACAACTTTTTTAAAAGTAATAAATGATTTTTTGTTTCTTGTAATTATTCCAAAAGAATTTCTAATACTTGATGAAAAATAAGTTTTTATAAAACTTTTTGTTTATTTAAGAAAAAAAATTTCTAAGCATGTTCATGAGTTCTTTAAGAAATCTATTTTCTACATTTATTTAAAAAGAACCTTTAGTTTAAGAAAACACTTCCTCATTTATTTTTGTTGAGACAAAACATTATGTTCATGCATGAATATGAATCATAAACTATAGAAATATAAAGGAACATAATAACTTGAAAGATTAAGTAAATAAGAAAGTAAATCAAGTATTGGGACCTTAGCTTCATCAAGGTACCTCGGGACTAAGAAAAGACTGTCCCGAAAAGAAAGAAAAGAAAAGTTTTGACTTGATGAGGACAAGTCTAAGACTAGAAAGACTAGTCTTAAGAACAATCTTGAAATTAAATAAATTGCAATGAAGCAAATAAATTGCATGGAAGGTAAATAAATTGCAAGACAATGAGCTTATATGCTCTAAATATTATATATATATAGCTATATAGATATTTAGATAGTTATGAACATAAAGGAAACATAAAGGAACATAAAGGAATTGTGATTATGAACAAAAACAAAGTATGAACCTATTGTTGCTTTCTTAACCTTCATGGTTTTAGAAAACTTATATTAAGTTCATACTAAGTAGATGAACATAGGAAATTCTTGAAGGCATATTACCTAAAAGAAAGAAGAAGAGAGGAACTTCTTGTAAGAGACTTCTTGGAGAGAATTCTTGAGAGATTTTGAGAGAGTAACTTTAGTAAAGAAGTTGTATGAAGAAGTGAAGGTATGAGTGGGTATTTATAGGAAAATATGGAGATAAATTGTGTTAATTAAATAAATGAAAAACAAAACAAATGGGAAAGAAAAAGAAGGGGCCGGCGCTACTTTGATGTAATGGGGGAGGAAAAATTTATTTTTTTGTTATTTTGTTAATTAAAAGTAAGAAATGAAAGATGTGAAATTGTATTGGAAATGAAAATGTGTAAGAAATAGGTGTATGGGTTGTAAGAATAGGTTGTAAGAAAAAATAGAGATAGATGAATAGTGTAGAATAGTAGAAAATAGTGTAATATAAAGTAGACATGACAATTAAATGTCGGTAGTAAGAAAATACGCGTATAAATGCGATATCTGATATTTTTAGCTACCGAAAAATTACGAAATTGATATTTTTGGAAATCTTATATTTTTAGGAGTCTAACGATATATTCGGAATATTTTTCCTATTCCAAGCTTCGTAACACGTTTTTCCAGAACTGTATTTTATAGGGTTCTAAGGACACTTGAATTTTGCAAAACTGATATTTTTACGTAACCTATAGCTATTACGAACTACTGTAGCTAATTATTCCAACTTCGTTTTCTAGGGCTAAAGAAAACGGCAATACCGGACTTAAGCGGTTACGATAAACTAGGGTTTTGTTGACTCTTGAAAATCCGGTTGACTTCCGATTGGGGTTTAAACTATAATTCGAATCCAAAATTTTCGGGGATTTACAAAAAGACCTAAGACAGTTACTGAAATAAGAAGTTTCTTAGGATTAACAGGATATTATAGGAAATTTGTACGAGATTTCTCAAAGATTACGAGACCATTAATGCAATTGACGAAGAAAAATGAAAATTATGAATGGAATGAGAACGAGAAATGAGTTTTCAGGAATTGAAAATGAGATTAATATCAGAACCAATATTGGTCTTACCCAATGATCACGACCCATATGCTATATACAGTGATGCGTCCAAAAATAGTTTGGGATGCGTATTATTGCAAAATGAAAAAGTAATAGCATATAGTTCTAGACAATTGAAACCCCATGAGATGAATTACCCTACTCATGATTTGGAATTAATTGCTATGTTTTGCACTCAAAATTTGGCAACACTATTTATATGGACAAAGGTGTGAAATTTATACTGATCATAAAAGTTTGAAGTATATATTCACACAAAAAGAGTTGAACATGAAGGCAACGACGATGGTTGGAGCTAATAAAAGATTATGATTTAGAAATCAATTATCATCTAGGAAAAGTGAATGCTGTTGCTGATGCTTTAAGTGGGAAGAGTTATGGAGAAGTAGCCTCATGTTGACCGAGCAAAAGGAACTCATTAAGGAATTTGAAAGAATGAGCTTAGAATTCACCATGTAAGGTCTTGAAGCTGAACTTGGAAAGCTGATTTGGAGCCTACCCTACTTCAATAGATCAAAGAAGATCAAAAGAAGATTTAGAATTTCAAAAGATCATCTAAGAAATACCACAAGATAAGTATTAAAGATTTCCGAGTAGATGATGAAGGAATCCTTAGAATGGGTAATAGACTGTGTGTACCCGATAGATCAAATTTACAATGGAAGTTAATGTAGGAGGCACATAATTCTGGATATACTATCCATCCTGGAGAAATGAAGCATATAAGGAGTTGAAAAGTGCATATTGGTGGAACGGGATGAAAAAGAATGTAGCGGAGTTTGTAGCTAAATGTGAAGTATGTCAAGAGTTAAAGCTGAACACCAAAGCCGAGAGGATTATTGAAGCCATTACCTATTCCTGAATGGAAATGGGATCACATCTCTGGTGGGTGTCGAATCCAACAAAAATAAATAACCTACTCTAAGATTTGTATGGTGAGCAGGATCGTCTCCACAGGGACTGGTAAAAATTCCTAAGTTTCTATCGGGGTTGAGAAGAGAAAAAGAAAATAAAATTGGGGGGTTTTGAAATCAAGCAAATAAAATAAACCTATTTCTATTTAAAGAGATTTATATATTCAAAAGATTATCTAGCCTAGGTTTCATTACAACTCAATTCTCAGATTGATCATAGACTCAAATATTATTATTCCTACTTTGAATAGGTTAGTTATAAATTCCAATAAGCATTGAAATTCAATTTCTCCTTAGATATTAAATAACCAAGATAAGATCTTTGATTATTCCTAATCAAATAGATAACCCTAAATACGCTCTTAAGGTTTAATCCATCAATTGCATTAAGAAAAGAGAAACCTAACCCTAATCAACAATCTCATAGAGCATGGATCATTTAAATTAGATTATATTTCATCACAACATCAAATAACCATCTATTTTATGACTATCGTGTTGTTTCATCACCTATATTAGATTACTCATACAATTACGGATATGAGTTCTAATTGATTGATTATTGTTCAATCATCCTACAACCGGATCCAAAGTTATAAGAGATAATCAAGCAATAATAACAATAGAATCAGATGAAATACAAATATGCAAAGATGAGAATAATAGAAATCAAACCCAATTAGGTCTCACAATCCATCTTGAATTGAGTTGCAATAATCCCTTGGCTAGATTAAGAGATTAGTTGTTCATGATTCAAGAAAAGCAATCTTTAGGGTTCTTGAAAGTATAAAGAATGAATGTCAATAATGAATAATGAATCAATCCCTTTCTCTCTCCTCCTTCTTTATATATATGAGATAAACATCAGATATAAAGAGTGTTTTTCGCATGAAAGATGGCTGGAGGCATGTCGCAACAAGGCTGGCAGCTATTATTCGCGAAACAAATGGTGCAGTCTTGATGGCCGGCTCCATGGCCGGCTCCATGGCCGGCGGCCATGACTCTTCTGGCCGATTTTCTTCATTTCACAGAGGCTCCATGGCTGGCGGCCATCTTCTCATGGCTGGCGGCCATCAGGCTTCTGGTCATTTTCTCCATGCTTTATTCATCTAAATCTTTCCTTTAGCTTTATAAACCTGAAACACAACATTAACTTGATTAAGTATCAATTCCTCATGATTTCTATAAGATTAATAACAAGTTTATCAAGTTTTATCCATTATAGATTGAGTAAATTATATCTCAACAAATTCCCCCACACTTAAACCATTGCTTGTCCTCAAGCAATACATTAGAACCACAATTGAAATCTATCATAGAGAGTGCTAACTTCACTTTTTGAATTCCAAGCATCTTTCTTTGATTGTTCTTATGACATGCAATTTTAGTGCCTACCACTCTGACCAAATTGATCACATGTAATTAAAATACTTCAATCAAAATTCAAAAGCTAATCTAAACAGAACAAACTTTAATCCAAATGTTTAGCAAGAGATTCTTCTATTCAAAAGTAAATTCTCAGTTCAGTAAAGAAAAACACCCATTTGGACTTCATTGGATATTTAACAGATATATACTCCTCACAACATAAAGTAAAAGCATATGATATCAACTCTTTCCTTAGATTTTCTCCATATTTATTATAAGTCTTATTTCAGTGGTACTTTAGCATTCATATTCCTTTTGATTTATTCAAGCATATATTGAGCCTTCAGAGTGTGTTCTCTGGACGGGTTTTTGCCCGCTTCTTTTCAGCTCTTATTATATATATTTTCTTTTTCTTTCAAAGCTCATATAGTGAACTTTCGCCTTTCCTCCCTTATCGTTATAGTGAGTTCATTGAGTCGGTACATCCCGGGCTCATCACCCAAGTAACCAGGTTTAAAAGGGACCCCTAAGAACTCTCTCTCACTCTAACATTCAAGTTTGGATACTCATAACTCAATTGCTTAAGTTAGCGGAGTAGTGGCTATGCTTGTTTCTTTACTTTGAATGCAATACACATAAAAGACTTTTTTATCATGGTTCACTAAGTAAAAAGTGTCATTTATCTCTTTTACTAGATGTTGAAAAATTCTTTTAAAAAGAATTCAAGAGGAGTATATACATGTTAACTTATTCCTAGAAGTAAACCTGTTTATTTTTCACTTAAGAACTCGACCTACTCTTAAACTTCCAATTCTAAGGCTAAATACAAGATAAATTTGTTCCTCAAAGATTTTGCTACTCAATTTTGACCAAGTATTATAATCACAACAATGGATGAGTAAGACACTTTAGCAAGTCCATTTCCATATTTATGTAGATGCTATATAAATCATTTAGCACAATCTCCAGATTTCATAAAATTTTTGAAAAATTTTTGCAAAAAATTTGCCTAAAATTGCCATTAGGCATATAGTACTCAAGAACAAACAATTTAACAATTCAAGTGTGGGTACACAAATCAGATCAGATATCTCAAATATGCAAATATATTCAAATATTCCGACATCAACAGACAATAATACTCAAATCTCCTTATCATCTTATCCCTTCCCCCACACTTATTTTGAACAGTGTCCTCACTGTTCCTAATTCAGCCCATAATAGGTAAGGAAATAAAGATGAAGGATAAAGGAATAACGATACTTCCCCGGTTTAGTACTTGAAGCTCTTTTGAAGTTCTTGTCCTTTAAAGCTCTTGAGAGAATGTTTCCTTCAAAACCAAACTAACTGCAAAACAAAAACAAAAAAAAGAAAAACAAAAGCACACAAAAGCAAAAACATTAGTAACTAATAAAACCATGGGTTGCCTCCCATGAAGCGCTTCTTTATAGTCCTTAGCTGGACTATTCCAACTCATCTCATGGAGGCTCAAAGATAAAAGTCTCCCCGTTTTCAGCCATGGGGAAAATCTCCAATAAACTCCTCTCTTGATTCACCCTAGTGATCTCTCCATCTAAAGCCCTCAACAATTGATCATAAAATTGATCACTAGTGTGCTTTTTAAGCTCATCCTCCTTCTTGAGATTCAACTCATCATCTCTTCTTTTCTCCTCAAATTGTCCAGTGTCAACACTAATCTCTCCAAGCCCATCCTTCTTAGATTCATCAACTAGGCTCTTATCTTCCAAATCTTCCACAACCTGTTTTTCATCTTTATGAATAGCAAAAATTTGAGAAATATTTGAAGTGATTTTCTTTTCACTATCCACAGAGAATCTAATGATTTCCCCATCAAACTCCATTGTCATGACTCCTTCATTCACATCAATTTTGGTGTTAGATGTTTTCATAAATGGTCTCCCAAGCAAAAGTGTAGGTGATTGTGAATATATCTCCTCACCCATATCAATTACATAAAAGTCAGCGGGAAACACTAATCCATTGACTTGTACCAAAACATCTTCCAAAATACCTGATGGATATATATTGGATCTATCTGCAAGTTGCAAGATTACTCTTGTTTCTTTCAAAGATCCAATATTCAGTTTCTTATAGATTGAAAGAGGCATAATGTTAACTGAAGCCCCTAGGTCACACATGCAATTTTCAATTCTAACATGACCTACTATACAAGGAATAGAAAACGTACCAGGGTCCTTGCACTTTGGTGGTAGCTTCTTTTGAAGGACAGCAGATATATTCTCACCCATAAAAGCTGTCTCACTCCCTTTAAGCTTCTTCTTATTTGTACAAAGATCTTTCAGAAACTTCGCATATCGAGGTATTTGCTTAATCACATCCAATAATGGAATGTTTACCTCGACTTTTCTAAAAGTCTCCAAAATTTCCTTCTCATCATCCAATATCTTGGACTTATTCAACCTAGAAGGGAATGGGGGAACAGGCTTATAGAACGGGGGTGAAAATTTTTCTACTTGTTTTTCCTCCATGTGGGGGTTCTCTTTTTCAAAATCTTTGGAGGTGGTCTCAATTACCTTCCTACTAGAGTTTTGCAATTCCTTTCCAGATCTCAAGGAAATTGCACTCACATTTTCTTTATGATTAACAGTATTAGAAGGTAACTTACCTTGTTGCTCCAACTTACCTACAGAGGTGGCAAGGTGACTCATTTGACTCTCCAAATTGTGAATACTTTTTCTTGTCTCATCCTGAAATTGCTTCGTGTTAATTGCAAGAGACTTGACAATATCTTCAAGTGATGAACTTGAAGACGAAGCTTGTTGTGGTGGTGGTTGAGGCCTTGGTTGATAGCTGAAGTTTGGATGGTCCCTCCAACCAGGATTGTATGTGTTGGAATAGGGATCATATCTTCTTTGAGGGGGATGTGTTTGTCCTGGAAATCCACCAATTGCATTTGCATGCGCATATGAGTCATCTTGAAGGGTTGGACACATGTCTGTGGGGTGATTTGAAGCACAAATACCACAAGCTTTCGCTTGTTGGGTATTTCCAAGGATAACCTGCTGGACAAGAGAAGTCAAGTTAGATAATTGAGATTCTAAGTGTGAGACACTTACCTCGTTGACTCGTCTTGTTGAAGGATCTTGTCTGAAACCGAATTGTTGGGAATTTGCAGCCGTGAGTGAGATCAAATCCCTAGCCTGAGCAGGGGTTTTATCTACTATCGCTCCTCCACTCGCTGCATCCATCATCTTCCTCTCCAAAGGAAGCAATCCTTCATAGAAATATTGTATCAGGAGTTGTTCTGATATGCCATGTTGAGGACAACTGGCAACTAATTGTTTGAACCTTTCCCAATACTCATGCAGATTCTCAATTTCTCTTTGTTTAATCCCACAAATTTCCCTCCTTATGTTTGCGGCTCTAGTAGCAGGGAAAAATTTGTCCAAAAATGACTTCACCATGTCGGTCCAAGTGGTGATTGATCCAGGGGTAGATAGAATAACCAATCTTTGGCTCTATCCTTTAATGAAAATGGGAAAGCCCTCAATTTAATTTGATCTTCAGATATCCCATGAGGTTTCATACCGAACAGACAACGTGGAACTCCTTCAAATGTTTATGAGGGTCCTCGTTTTCCAAGCCATGAAAAGAAGGCAACAAATGAATCAACCCGGATTTCAACTCAAAATCCACATTCAATTCAGGGTATTGAATACAAAGTGGTTGTTGAGTCACATCCGGAGTTGCTAATTGTCTAAGTGTTCGGTCCGGATTTGCCATCTCTTCCTTTTCTTCTTCTAAATCCAAACTTTCAGACTTCTCTTTCTGTCTCACTGGATGATTCTGATAATTCCAATGCTTGAGTTAATCCAGGAGATGAAGTTGAAGTTGCGTCTAGAATACGCTGTTTTGATTGTCGGCGCAATTCCCGTTCCGTCTTCTCTATATCTGAATCAAATTCTAAAGTACCTTTGTGAGAAGCACGGGTCATAAACAAAAATCAAAATAAAAAGAAATAGAAACAGGGAAATTTTTTAGACACCATCCCCGGCAACGGCGCCAAAATTTGGTGGTGTTGAATCCAACAAAAATAAATTACCTACTCTAATAATTTGTGTATAGGATGAGCAGATCGTCTCCACAGGGACTGGTAAAATTCCTAAGTTTCTATCGGGGTTGAGAAGAGACAAAAAGAAAATAAAATTGGGGGGTTTGAAATCAAGCAAATAAAATAAACTATTTCTATTAAAGAGATTATATTCCAAAAGATTATCTAGCCTAGGTTTCATACAATTCAATTCTCAGGATGATTACATAGACTCAAATATTATTATTCCTACTTTGAATAGTTAGATAAATTCCAATAAGCATTGAAATTCAATTCCTCCTTAGATATTAAATAACCAAGATAAGATCTTTAATTATTCCTAATCAAATAGATAACCCTAATACGCTCTTAAGGTTTAATCCACAATTGCATTAAGAAAAGAGAAACCTAACCCTAATCAACAATCTCAAAGAGCATGGATCATTTAAATTAGATTATATTTCATCACAACATCAAATAACCATCTATATTATGACTATCATGTTGTTTCATCACCTATATTAGATTACTCATACAATTACGGATATGAGTTCTAATTGATTGATTATTGTTCAATCATCCTACAACCGGATCCAAAGTTATAAGAGATAATCAAGCAATAATAACAATAGAATCAGATGAAATACAAATATGCAAAGATAAGAATAATAGAAATCAAACCCATTTAGGTCTCACAATCCATCTTGAATTGAGTTGCAATAATCCCTTGGCTAGATTAAGAGATTAGTTGTTCATGATTCAAGAAAAGCAATCTTTAGGGTTCTTGAAAGTATAAAGAATGAATGACTCAATAATGAATAATGAATCCAATCCCCTTTCTCTCTCCTCCTTCTTTATATATATGAGATAAACATCATATATAAAGAGTGTTTTTCGCATGAAAGATGGCTGGAGGCATGTCGCAACAAGGCTGGCAGCTATTATTCGCGAAACAAATGGTGCAGTCTTCATGGCCGGCTCCATGGCCGGCTCCATGGCCGGCGGCCATGACTCTTCTGGCCGATTTTCTTCATTTCACAGAGGCTCCATGGCTGGCGGCCATCTTCTCATAGCTGGCGGCCATCAGGCTTCTGGTCATTTTCTCCATGCTTTATTCATCTAAGTCTTTCCTTTAGCTTTATAAACCTGAAACACAACATTAACTTGATTAAGTATCAATTCCTCATGATTTCTATAAGATTAATAACAAGTTTATCAAGTTTTATCCATTATAGATTGAGTAAATTATATCTCAACAATCTCTATGGGCTTTGTATGTTCACTACCTAAGACAAGTGGTGGGCATGACGTTGTATGGGTCGTTGTAGATTGACCCACTAAATCAACAAATTTTATACCAATCAATATGACATATCCACTAGAAAAGTTAGCACGGATATATATTAAAGAGATCATTCGATTACATGGAATACTAGCTAGCATAGTATCGAACAGAGGTCTATGCTTTGTTTCTAGATTCTGGAACGGGTTACAAAAAGTGTTAGGGATACAGCTAAATTTAGTCCTTATTATCCTCAAACTGATGGACCGACAAAGAGGACTATCAGACTTTAGAAGACATATTGAGGTCTTGTATATTGGAATTTAAGGAAACCTTTGGTGGAATTCGTGTATAATAACAACTATTACTCAAGTATTGGAAGGCCACCGTATGAAGCGCTTTATGTCGAAAGTGTAGATCACCATTATTTTGGGACAATTTGGAGAGAATGGCTGTTGGACCTGAATTGGTACAAGAAACAATAGATAAGGTAGTAGTGATAAAACAAAAGATGAAAGAAGCTCAAGATCAACAAAAAAGCTGGACAAATCTAAAGAGAAGGGAGTTGCAATTTAAATAAGGAGATCATGTGTACCTTAAAGTGAATCCGATCAAGAGTCTTCATCGTGGATAAAATTAAGGAAAATTAAGTCCTCGGTATATTAGAGATTTTGAGATCTTGGATAGAGAGGAAATTTAATGTAACGATTGGCATTACGTCCAAATCTTTCTAGTATACATAATGTAAACCCTAGATTATTCGATGGTTCTTAAGTGCAAATCCTAGAACCGGAAGTCAACCGAAAACCTTAGTCAACAAAAACCTATGCCAAAACCCTAGAGTTTAGATATGTTAATCCCGTGTTCTCAAACCCTAAAAATGGAATTGAGATTATGGCTTATAATAGTTCGTATTAACATAAGGGACTTAAAAATATCAGATACATCGATTTCTCGTGTCTTTTGGATCCAAACGGGATTAGTTTTTCGAAAACCGTGCCCGAGAACACTGGAAGGTAAAATATTCTGTTTGTAGCAATAAACTCGTAATAACATGAGAAATCCAAAAATCAGTTTCGTAATTTTTGATAGCTAAAAACTATATATCGCATTTATATGTGTATTTCTTTACTACCTATGAACACTAAATTTTTGCCATTTAAAGGTTTAATTTATAATAAATTATTATATTTTAAGCCCACAAAATAAAAAAATTGTATAAAAATCATTACAAAGTTTTTTTAGCTTGAAATAATATTAATTTTCATTATAAATTAATTATGGTTTAATTAAACAATTTAATTAATTAAGTTATTTAATTAAACTCATTTTTGTTAGCCCTTAAATATTCTGTAAACCCCAAAAATTTTTGGTTAATTTCAAGTTTGATCTTAGAATTAAAAGTCAATCGAAAACCTAAAGGTCAACAAAAGGCTAGTACAAACCCTAGATTCTAGATCCGGCATTCCCGTTTTCTTTAACCTTAGAAAATGAAGTTGGAATAATTAGCGATAATAGTTCGTAATAGCTATAGGTTATATAAAAATATCAAAATTTCGAAATTCAAGTGTCCTTTGAACCCGATCGGACACAATTCTTGAAAAACGTGTCCCGGGGCTCGGAATAGTAAAAATATTATGAATATACAGTTAGACTCGTAAAAATATAAGATTTTCAAAAATATCGATTTCATAATTTTTCGGTAGCTAAAAATATCAGATATCGCATTTATACGCGTATTTTCTTACTACCGGTATTTAAATTGTCATATCTACTTTACATTACACTATTTACTACTATTCTACACTATTCATCTATCTCTACTTTTTCTTACAACCTATTCTTACAACCCATACACCTATTTCTTACACATTTTCATTTCAAATACAATTTCACATCTTTCATTTCTTACTTTTAATTAATCAAAAGACAAAAAAATTAATTTTCCTCTCTCCTATACCAAGATTTGTGTCGGCCCCCTTCTTTTTCTTTCCAAGTTGTTTTGTTTTTTATTTATTTAATTAACACAAAATATCTCCCACATTTTCCTATAAATACCCCATCATACTTCCACTTCTTTCACACTTCTTCTACACTAAAGTTACTATACTCAAATCTCTCTCAAAATTTCTCCAAGAAGTCTCTTATAAGAAGTTCTCTTCTTTTTCTTTCTTTTAGGTAATATGCCTTCAAGATTTTCATATGTTCATCTACTTAGTATGAACTTAGTGTGTGTTTTCTAAAACCATGAAGGTTAAGAAAGCAACAATAGGTTTATACTTTGTTTTTGTTTATAATCTAAACTCCTTCATGTTTTCTTTATGTTCTTAACTATCTAATATATCTATATAGCTATATATATTATTTAGAGCATATAAGCTCATTGTCTTGCAATTTATTTACTTTCCTTGCAATTTATTTAATTTCAAGTTGTTTTTAAGACTAGTCTTTCTAGTCTTAGACATGTTCTCATCAAGTCAAAACATTTTCTTTTCTTTTAGGGACTAGTCTTTTCTTAGTCCCGGGTACCTTGATGAAGCTAAGGTCCCAATACTTGATTTATTCCTTTAATTGCTTATTCTTTCAAGTTATTATGTTTCTTTACATTTCCATAATTTTATGATTCATATTCATGCATGAACATAATGATTTTGTCTCAACAAAAATAAAGGAGGAAGTGTTTTCTTAAACTAAAGATTCTTTTCTAAGAAATAAATATAGAGATTTTCTTAAAAACTCATAAACATGCCAAGAAATGATTTTTCTTAAATAAACAAAGGTTTGTAAAAGCTTATTTTTCATCAAGTATTAGAAATTCTTTTGGAATAATCACAAGAAACAAAAATATTCTTTTATGAAATTGTTATTACTTTTAAAAGTTGTTGGAATTAAGCTTAGAAAAATAAAAATCATTCTTTAGAAATTTAGAAAAATTACAAGAAATTAAATTTAGAAAAAGAAATACTCATTTCAAGTAACTCAAAATCTTTTCAAAGTAAAATGAATATTTCAAAAATTCTCAAGTTCAAAATCATTCAAGACTTTACTTTTTCATAAATTGAGACAACTTCATTTACTTCATACATTTGTTATGAGTCATTACATATACCTTTCAAAAGCTTATAAAATATTTGGAAAATCTATCTCTTCAAGTGAACCTTATTTAAAAGGAGGAACTCAAGTTTTTGCAAATTCGTAGAGAATCTGGTCGCTGCTTTTTCGGAACCCAAATGACTTAGTTTGTTGAAATAAGTTTAGAAATGGTAGATCTTTTGAGTAGGTAGAAAACGATAATTATTTGCGAAATTCCGAGTTAAAATGAGCAGAGTTATGGCCATTCTAAGTTGGAATTTCCTCTTATACGATTTTACCGCGATTTTAAGAAAAGTTTAGAATCTTCAAGAAGAGAAACTTCATGAAATACTCATTTTGGGTATTCTTCTTGATTAGATAATCTCGAGGAGGATTGTTCGTATCCCGAAGATTACTACGATTAGTGGAAATCCCGAACGACTCATCCATTTCAAGAAAGGTGTCATCATGGCTGAGTGAGTTTATTCCCGTTATTTTTCATACTTATGATTGTGCTTGTAAAATTAGTTGCACTAGAATTTAGGCAAAAATCAAATGGAAGTTGTATGATAACATGTTGAAAGAATATTAAGTATATCGAAACTTGATTTGTTTGTAATAAAGTTGTTTGTACATTACTATCTTAAGTGTTTGAAATTGGTTGCTCACTTGAAAGAAGATAAATATAACTACTAGACTTTAATTAAAAATTATGCATGCACTTCATATATTGAGTCACATTTCATTCACTACTATACAATTGGTGGGACAAGTGTATAATAGTGGTGGTAGACATAACCGGTATATCATGTAAGTGGCGAGTAGGAGCCAATAAGAACTACGTAAATTGGGGCTAGTAGGAGCCTGTAATAACTACAAGTTTTTGATGGCGTATAGGAGCCGGTAAGATCTATAAAAGTGTTTTAAAAGTTATGGCTGTAATTAGCCTGAATACCAACCCGAATGAAGGGCGTAATTCATTCAACATATGATTCCCGGAAAGTCATATGTCTTGTATGCTCACGTGGTTTGCATTCCATATCTTTGAATAATAAACTTGGTTGATAATTTACTTTGAGTATGAATTTTGGGATTTACTCACTAAGCCCATAAGCTTACACCCCTATAGGTATTTGTATTCTCAGGAACACCTATTTTTGTGCCTGGAGCCTCCCCATATCCGTGTAAGTTTTCCATTAAAGTTTTGGAGGAAATCTACTTGAAGACTTAGATTAGAATTCCTTTGAAATCTTTAATACAGTATTTGGATGTTGTAAAGACTATCACGATCTTTGGGATTAGCAGGGGTATGCCCCTAAGAAATCATGTAATAGACCTTTGGTTATTAATGATATAATATATTTTATTTCTGGATTCTTGTATGTTCATCTTTACTTGCTTAAACTATGCTTCCCAAAAGTGTCTCCTATTACCGTGCTAGATGCCTTACATGTAATACTAAGGCTTTCGCATGACTAAGGTAGTCATTCTTAAGTCTTGATATTATATGTGGCGGACTGCCACGTTTAGGGTACCCTTCGGGGCGTGACAGTTTAAGTTGGTATCAGAGTAACAAGTTTATGGAATAAAGGTAATAGGAATAAATCTAGAATAGAGAAAGATAATATGTTTATGGAGAAAGGACTTAGATAAGATTAATAAGTCTAGAAATTCTCAAAAAGGAAAATTAATGACCTCCCTTGTCTTTTATAGCTTACTCTTGGAGAAGTTAGAGTTAAGGCCCAATGTTTGAACTTAAGAAATGATGAAACTCTTGTGGACTACCGGTTAAAATTAAGAAGCCTATGTAAGGAGTTTGCCCTTTTGGACTGACTTAGACGTTTTGTACGGTATGGAACGGCTTACGTGCCATTACAACCACATCCCTATGCTCCAAGAAGCTACATTCATTTTCCGAAACAATAGACGTCCAGTTTTCCTGATTTTTGAACTTAGAATTCCAAAGGCTGGTTATATATTTATGCCCACGATGAGCTAGCAGATTCACGGATGAGACGAGGATGATTCCAGCCATTAGGAAGCTAGTCAAGATTTCGGATGGACTATTGAACCAACCCCAAATGAGAACATCTCGAATAGAAGCCGATCTCACATTCCCCTAATAAGAGACCTGACTGAGAATGAAGTGATGGAAGTATCCGATGAAGAGCATGCATCACAGACGGAGTTCGATCAACGGGAGCCAAGCACGTCTAGGAATCAACCCTCCTGCAAAGAAAAAAGAATGATGGTCCGAAGCTACTTGAAGCTGTTCGTAACTAAGAGGCCAAGGACGACTTCTAGTCCCAACCACCATAATGCATCTCCCTCACCATGAAGAAAGATCAAAGAAGGAAGGAAGGATCCACATGAGCAATCCTATGTGTCTAACAAGAATTTTGTAACCAGATCGACTTAGGATATAGGATCGATTAGTAGTTTAATTTATGCTTTCGGAAAAGTGTTCAACATTTGTTGTATTTTGAATTTCTTTTGCAAGCCTTGATTTCTTTATGTATGGGATTTCATTCCGTTCTATACTTTTTAATTAAAATAAGTATTTTGGTTTAAACAAATTTCATCTCTTGATTTAGTTGCTTAAACTTCTTTTGTATGATATTTCTCTTTACATGTTTATTTCCTTGAAAGCTCCCGCAATTTCCATAACTTAATATGTAAAAGACTTAATAATCTAGTATTTACGTGAACGATTAAAACAGTCGACCTAGAAGAGGACGACCGAGGGTAAGGCAGGCATTGAACAACCCGCCTGAAGAAGTTAACCGACCAGAAGTGCCCCCTGTGGCTTCTGCCCCCAACCCGCAAGGCGACCTCCAAGCCACTCTGGGTCAATTAACACAACTTCTTAATGTGTTAGTTCAACAACAACAGAGGAATACGCCACCACACCCCACAGGCACCTCAAGCATCTATACAAGGACCAGCAGCACCTGATGCTCAATCGTATACCGTACCCTTGCTGCCTCCGCCACCACCTCGACCATACAGAACTTCACTCCCAGATTTTATCAAAAGTAACTGTTACTTTGACGGAGCTTTTGGGAAACCAGATGAAGCTGAGGATTGGCTCGCGCAGATAGAACGATCTTTTATTGCTTATGAAGTTCCTCATCATCTTTGAATAAGCTATGGTACCTATATGTTAAGGTTTAATGCCCGCGTCTAGTGGGAATCCAAGAGTAGAGAATTGCCGCCACCCATCACCTGGGATATGTTTCGGATAAGTTTCTGGAAAATTATTTCCCTGGAAGTTTAAGAGTAAGATATAGTGCAGATTTCTTGCACATATCTCAGAAAGGAAAATCCATAGAACAATACGAGACGGAGTTCAGCCGACTCCTGCAATATGCTCCTGATTCTTATAAGTATAGTGAGGAGCTAAAACGACAAGTGTTCTTAAATGGGTTAGATGAGGACCTGAGGATGTGGTTAGAAGAGTTTGACATTCGGACCTTCAGAGAATTAGTTGAAAGAGCAAGAATTGTTGAAGGGGCCAAGAAGAGGAAAGCTGGGACTTCTGAGAAGAAAGTGCATATGTTTGGAAGAAAATTTCAACCAGGAACAAGCTCCAATTTCCCTTCTAAGAGGTCTAAACCAATTAGCCACTTTAAGGGTAATTTCAGTGGACAGAACGATAATTCCAAGGCAGCAGTAAGTTGTTGGAAATGCAAAGGGGCGCACTATCCGAAGAGATGCCCCCTTCTCCAGAACAAATGTTATTTCTGTGGTAACCCGAACCATAAGATTCGGACTGCCTAAAGAAAGCTTCTACGACTTGTTTCACATGCAAGCAAATGGGACATTTTGCCAACAAGTGTCCCCAAAGAAATCTCACAACAAATCGACCTGTTGGATCTTCAGGAGGACTTGCACTAACAAAGAGTGGGAATGGAAGCGGAAGTCGCTCGACATCATCTATGCATGGGCTGAGAATTTACAACCTTGAAGGGCAATGGGTTTGTGAGGAGGATGTCGAAGAAGGAGTAGAGTTGGCTGCCTGGACCATGGAGAGGAGTATGACTATAGCTTGTTATAGATTAGCCTCAACCTTTAAAATATCTGTTTGTTTTGATATCTGTTGAGTATAAAGTTATGATGTATGTTGGAAATAATAGATGTCTAGGGAACCTTACAAAGACAATAAGAATAGTAACACATGCGTCTTGAATGCAGGAACCATACAAGTAGGGGACCTGACTGCTTATACCCTCTTCGATACCGGTGCAACGCATTCCTTTATTGCCACTAGTATAGCCTCGAAGATCGGTTTACCTATCACCACAACCCCAACAAGTTTTCGTATAAAAACCCCCACCGGTAGTGTGGTGACTACCAAAGAAGTAAAAAGGAATTGCCCCATGAAGATACAAGGCCATGAGGCAACCACCGATCTTATAGTAATAGAAATCATCAAGTACGAAGTGATTCTCGGAATGAGTTGGTTGTCCATGGTGGAAGCAAAGGTAGATTGTAGAGATAAAAAGGTGGAATTCATGGGACAAGACGGGAAGAAAGCTACGTTTTTTAGAGAATCTGCAACTTCTAAAAGTTTGGAGTTAAGTTAATTCGACTAATTGAAGAAGTTGAGGAAGGAGTTGAAAGTTATGTGAGAAGTACGGAGGAGGATGAGGAAAGACCCAACATTGATGACATCGCCATCGTTAATGAGTTCTCTGATGTTTTTCCAGAAGAATTGGCTGGGTTACCCCCAAAATGAGAAATCGATTTCGAGATCGATTTGATGCCAAAAACAAAACCCATATCCAAGGCACCATACCGAATGGCATCCATTAAGCTCAAGGAACTTAAGAAGCAATTACAAGAATTGCTTGACTAAGGATTCGTTAGACTAAGTTTCTGACCTTGGGGAGCTCTGGTATTATTCGTACAGAAGAAGGATGGATCGATGAGGTTGTGTATTGATTATCGAGAACTCAATAAGGTCACTATAAAGAATAAGTATCCATTGCCAAGGATTGACGATCTCTTTGACCAACTACAAGGAGCAAGTGTATTCTCACGCATTGATTTGAGATCAGGATACCACTAGCTAAGGATTAAATCAGAGGATGTGTCAAAGACAGCTTTCAGAACTCGGTATGGACACTATGAGTTCATGGTTAAGCCATTTAGGTTGACTAATGCACCAGCTGCTTTCATGGACTTGATGAATTTGGTGTATAAGCCGCTCTTGGATAAATGCGTGATTGTCTTCATCGATGATATTTTGGTCTATTCTAAAATACGGGAGCAACACAAAGAACATCTCAGAATGGCGTTACAAACCTTAAGGGAGCACAAGTTATATGCCAAATTATCCAAGTGTGACTTTTGGTTGGACCAAATATCTTTTCTAGGACATGTTATCTCAGGGAAAGGAATATCAGTAGATCTTGAAAAGATTAAAGCTGTAATGGAATGGAAACAACCAAGGACGCGACTGAGATTAGAAGTTTTCTTGGATTAGCTGGCTATTACAGGAAGTTCGTGCAAGATTTCTCAAAAATAGCTAAGCCACTAACCTAGTTGACCCGGAAGAATGAAAGGTTCATTTGGAATGAGAAGAGGGAACAAAATTTCCAAGAGTTAAAGCAACGGTTGGTATCTGCTCCAATTTTAACCTTACCTGATCCAGAAAAGCCATATACCGTCCATAGTGATGAGTCAAGAAATGGCTTACGATGCGTGCTTATGCAAGAAGGAAAGGTAATTGCTTATGCTTCACGGCAGTTGAGGCCGCATGAACAAAATTACCCGACACATGATCTTGAGTTAGCCGCAGTTGTCTTCGCTCTCAAGCTTTGGAGGCACTACCTATATAGACAGAGACGCGAGATTTATACAGACCATAAGATCCTCAAGTATTTATTTACACAAAGGAATTGAATATGAGGCAAAGAAGATGGTTAGAGTTGATCAAAGACTATGATCTTGGAATAAATTATTGCCCTGGAAGAGTGAATGCGGTAGCAGACGCTTTGCGTCGAAAGAACCACAGAGAAGTTGCAGCCATGCTCGCAACACAAAGAGAACTTATAAAGGAATTCGAGAGGTTAAGCATCGAATTTGTAGGACGAAGTGTGGAAGTAGAAATTTCCCATTTGATAATAAGCCAACTCTAATAGAAAGAATTAAGGAATCTCAGCGATATGATGAAGTCATATAAAAGTTGAAAAGTGAGATACAAGGAAGAAAGTATGATGATTTTGAGATAGATGAGGAGGATGTGGTAAGGATGAAGGGAAGATTATGTGTACCAAATGATGAGGAGATGAAAAAGGAAATTATGAGTGAGGCACACAACTCGGGATATACCATGCACCTCGGTTGTAAACCCCGGTACTCTTAGTAGTCAAGTAAACTCTGGGAATCGAAAAGCAAACCCTAATCCAGTCTAGTTCAAGCTTAGTGAGGGAAGCTTAGAAACCCTAAATCCGGCTTTCTTCGATTTCATAACAAAAGAAGTTTTATAAAGTAAATGAATATGAATTATTGTTTTAAAGTATATTTTAAACATTAGAAAGTTTTAAATTAGGAAAACTTTCAATTCCGGGCCTTCCCGAGCTCAATTACGAAAAACGTGCCCCGAGACTAGAAACTCATAAAAATATTCCGGAATATTCATTAGAACCAAAATTTTATAAGGATTTCAAAAATATAAATTTTATAATTTTCTAGGCTATAAAAATTACAGTTATAGCCTTTTCCCCGTATTTTCTTTACAACCGGTAAAGTAGATATCTTGTCTACTATTCACAAGTACAACCTACACTACACACTACCCATATACTATTCTTACATCCTTACAACTACTCATTATAATTTTCTTTTCCAAGAAATTTTGTTTTCTAATTAATTATTACATTTATTACATTTTATTACTTAAATTACAAATTTTATCAAATTCAAATATCTCTCTCTCACTCCCTCTACCATGACCGGTGCACCCCCTCCCAATTTCCCTCTATTTTTGTTTTATTTTTACTTCTTTTATTCAATTAAACCCTAATTATTCTAATATATAAGCTTATTTTCTCTCTCTCTCCTCATTTTTTACTCATTCAAAATTTGTAAAAGAAACAAAACCCTCTCTACTCCCTCCTTCTTTTGCCGTGACCCACACACACACACACACACACTCACTCACAAGCTTATTTCCTCTTCTTTTTCTACTCAAAATCCTCATTTAGGTGATGATTCCAAGCTTTGTTCTTACATTATCTTATAATGACAAGACCATTCTTGTGTGTTTTCCACCTTAAATCTTAATGAGCAAATGCTAGGGATAGGAAAACACTAATACAAGAATATCAAGCCATCACAAGAAGTAGATCTTGTGTTTAATGAAATTTTTGTTGAGATAATATCATGTTCATGCATGTAAAGTAGAGATCTTGCATAGAAAGTTTGTGTTCATGTTATTAAACTCATGTTCATGCACTATAAGTGGTAGATCTAGTGTTTAGACACTCATACTTTATTGATATTTATGTTATGTGGATATTTTGAACTTTCATGCATTAATGATCATAAAAGATTGGCCTTGCATGTATATAGATGTATTAGATGATAATCTTTATGGATATAGGAAAGGAACTTGAAAAAGAAAAGACTTTGTTAGAAATGTCTAGTGGAAAATTCGGATGGTTTTTGAAACCTATTTTAAAAACCCTTGAAACCACCTTGAAACTCATATTTTTCATGAAAAATGAAAGGTATATGTAATAGGTATCTTTAAGGAATGATTTTCACAAGTTAAAATGAGTTTAGGCATGAGTAATGGGTAAAAAAAGTAATGGAATTAAAATGGAAAATTTTGAGTTAGTGATCAAATTGTCAAATTCGTAATTTGAGATGATGCATATGTAATCACCTAGTATTTGAGCTCAAATTGCAAGTGTTGTGTTAAATGAAGTCCTTAGACAATAGATATAGTAAAGCTTCAAATTTTGATGCATTAAACAAGTTTTTCATAAGAAATATGCAAGATATGAAACTTTCCAAAATTCGGATTTTTGTGAAAGGCTTGTTTAAAAACATATTTGCAAGGTGAAAAATGTGAATTTATAAGTATAAATGAAGGTCTTGATAGTATAGGTGATGAAGGCTCATTTTTATTTAGATAGCAAATGAATTCTAAGGATAAAATCCTAAAACACTAGGAAATGCAAAAATTGAAAGAATGGATTTTAAGAAGTGATTATTGTAGAATCTTGTAATAATTAGGAGTTCTTAAAAGTTCATTATCAAAAATCATCAAGATCATGCATATATTGAGCTCATTACATGACAATCATACTAGGAAATTCATTCATATTCCATCTATACATGAATCATCAACTAGACACATTTTTACCAAATGCAAAACAATTTTTTGGAAATGGAAAAGTTACAGAACAGATCTGATCTCTTTGTTTCGTGATCTTAATATTTTCAAAACTTAAAAATAATATTAGAAATAGATAGATCTTTCGAAGTAGATAGAAATCGATATAAAATTTGCGAAATTCCGAGTTAAAATGACCAAGTTATGGCCGTTTTAAGTTGGAAATTCTGCAAATAGCGAGAATCACGATTTTGTTTAGTTTAGATGTATAGTTTGAATTAGTTAAGTGATGAGATTCTTATTAGGTTATTCTTATTTGGTAGATGATCCCGAGCACGACGATATCCTACCACCTGACTACTACTATTAAGAGACCGGCGTACCATGACCAAGTGAGTATTACTTCCGATTTCAATTATTACTTGTAATTGTAATGGTAGTTGCATTGGTTGCTTAGGCAAAGATAAAAAAAAAAATGAATATGCATGATGGGGTATTTGGGAATTATATTTGACTGCTGTTGATATGTGAAGTTGGAATTAAAGAATATCGAAGCCGGGTGATAAATTATTGTTTGTATAGAGAGGAGCTATAATTGATTGTCTGCCAAGATTGTCTGGTTAATTGACTATTGGGCATTAAATGAAATTTTGAACTCATTCATATCACGATGAGGATAGAGCATTAGCATTTGTTGGTTTTTTTGTGATCCACAAAACGAAATTGTTGTTAATCGTGATCCATAAAACAAAATATTGTTCAGTTGACCATGAGCTTAAACGGCGTCGTACCGCAGGATTCATTAATCTGCTAACCTAGGATGGAGGGCGCAAGTCCATCCACATATGATTTTCGGCTGGTCATATGTTTGTTAAATCCACTTGTGTGATGCATTTCACTTGATTGAATAATCACTTGCTTTAATGATTTGTCTTAATTATGATATGGAAGTTTTCACTCACTAAGCTAGTTAGCTTACGCCCCTATAGTTTTTACTTGTTGCAGTATGAATTCATTTGGCTTAGGCCAAGGCAGGCTACAGCTCAGGTACCAGAGTTAGGAGTTTTCCTTAGAAATTTACTTCGGTTTTGTTTAGACTTCCGTTGGAAACTAAAGGACTATGGATAACTGTAACGGACTTAATATTATTTTGCAGGGGAATGCCCCTTAGACCTTGTAATTTATATATGTGTTTTGGTTTATTATCTATGGCTAATGAATGCCACATTAAACTTTTAACTCCATTGATTAGAGTATTCTATTGTTGTAAAGGAACGCTTTACATCTATACAAGACTCCCAAAGGGCTCGGATAGAAATTCGAGAGTCTTATATAGTATGTGGCAGATGTTTAGGATACCCCTATGGGGCGTGACACAGTGGTACTAAGATGTACCAAGACCTTAAAAGTCGCTTTTCGGTGGAATGGTATGAAAAGGGATGTAGCTGAATTCATAATGAAGTGTCCCGTATGTCAATAAGTAAAGATTGAACACCAAAGACCAGGAAGACTTTTGAAACCATTGACCATACCGGAATGGAAATGGGATCAAATTACAGTGGACTTCGTATGTGGATTACCCCGAACATCAGCTGGATATGATGCCATATAGGTAATCGTGGATCGACTCACCAAGTCAGCACACTTCATCCCCATCAATATGACCTATTCAATGGAGAAGTTGGCCCGGCTATATGTAAGGGAGATTGTGTGACTGCATGGAGTTCCAGCAGGAATTGTATCGGATCAAGATCCCCGATTCGTGTCAAAATTCTAGATGAGTCTTCAGAAGTGTATGGGAACTAAGTTACATTTCGGTATAGCTTATCATCCACAAACTGATGGACAATCAAAGCGAACTATGCAGTCCTTGGAAAACATGTTGAGAGCTTGTGTTATGGAATTCAAAGGAAGCTGGGAAGCACATCTACCTTTGGTAGAGTTTGCTTACAACACAACTATCATTCAACAATTAAGATGCTACTGTACGAAGCTTTGTATGGAAGAAGGTGTAGATCACCTCTATTTTGGGATGATGTGGAAAAGTTAACAATTGGACTAGATCTCATCCAAGACGCCTCAGATAAAGTCAGGATTATTCAGCAAAGGATGAAAGAGGCCTAAGATAGACAGAAAAGTTGGGCAGATAAAAACGGCGAATACTTGAGTTTGACATTGGTGATCATGTGTACCTAAAAGTGAATCCGATAAAGAGTATTCATCGTGTATGGGCTTGAGGAAAGCTAAGCCCAAGGTATATCGGACCTTTCGAAATCCTCGAACGAGTAGGAGATTTGGCTTATCGCTTGGCGTTACCACCAAACCTATCGAGAGTACATAATGTTTTCCATGTCTTAGTACTAAGAAAGCATATCCCTGACCCTGATCGGATTGTAGAACTTGAACCAGTCAGGCTGAAAGAGAACTTGACTTATGAGGAGCACCCAATTCAAATTCTGGATCAAAAGGTTCAAAAGCTGAAAAACAAGGAAATCCGATATGTCAAGGTGTTATGGAGGAATCATTCGCAAGAAGAGGCTACTTGGGAAGCTGAGGATGAGATCCGAAAGAAATATCCAAATCTCTTTAAAGATTCAGGTACGAATTTCAAGTTTTGAGGACAAAACTTTCTTTAAGGGGGGTAGGTTGTAAACCCCTAAAATTTTCGGTTAATTTTAAGTTTGATCTTAGAATTAAAAGTCAATCGAAACCCTAAAGGTCAACAAAAGGCTAGTACAAACCCTAGATTCTAGATTCGGCATTCCCGTTTTCTTTAGCCCTAGAAAACGAAGTTGGAATAATTAGCGATAATAGTTCGCAATAGCTATAGCTTATATAAAAATATCAGAATTTCCAAATTCAAGTGTCCTTTGAATCCAATTGGACACAGTTCTTGAAAAACGTGTTCCGAGGCTCGGAATAGTAAAAATATTCCGAATATACCGTTAGACTCGTAATAATATAAGATTTTCAAAAATATCAATTTCATAATTTTTCGGTAGCTAAAAATATCAGATATCATATTTATACGCGTATTTTCTTACTACCGGTATTTAAATTGTCATATCTACTTTACATTACACTCTTTACTACTATTCCACACTATTCACCTATCTCCACTTTTTCTTACAACCTACTCTTACAACCCATACACCTATTTCTTACACATTTTCATTTCCAATACAGTTTCACATCTTTCATTTCTTACTTTTAATTAATCAAAAGACAAAAAAAATTAATTTTCCTCTCTCCTACACCAAGATTTGCGCCGGCCCCCTTCTTTTTCTTTCCAATTTGTTTTCTTTTTCATTTATTTAACTAACACAAAATATCTCTCACATTTTCCTATAAATACCCCCTCATACTTCCACTTCTTTCACACTTCTTCTACACTAAAGTTACTATACTCAAATCTCTCTCAAAATTTCTCCAAGAAGTCTCTTACAAGAAGTTCTCTTCTTCTTCTTTCTTTTAGGTAATATGCCTTCAAGATTTTCATATGTTCATCTACTTAGTATGAACTTAGTGTGTGTTTTCTAAAACTATGAAGGTTAAGAAAGCAACAATAGGTTCATACTTTGTTTTTGTTCATAATCTAAACTCTTTTATGTTTCCTTTATGTTCATAACTATCTAATATATCTATATAGCTATATATATTATTTAGAGCATATAAGCTCATTGTCTTGCAATTTATTTACTTTTCTTGCAATTTATTTAATTTCAAGTTGTTTTTAAGATTAGTCTTTCTAGTCTTAGACTTGTCCTCATCAAGTCAAAACGTTTTCTTTTGTTGTAGGGACTAGTCTTTTCTAAATCCCGGGGTATCTTGATGAAGCTAAGGTCCCAATACTTGATTTATTCCTGTAATTGCTTATTCTTTCAAGTTATTATGTTTCTTTACATTTCCATAATTTTATGATTCATATTCATGCATGAACATAATGATTTTTGTCTCAACAAAAATAAAGGAGGAAGTGTTTTCTTAACTTAAGATTCTTTTCTAAGAAATAAATGTAGAGATTAAGTTTCTTAAAAACTCATAAACATGCCTAGAAATGATTTTTCTTAAATAAACAAAAGGTTTATAAAAGCTTATTTTTCATCAAGTATTAGTAATTCTTTTGGAATAATCACAAGAAAAACAATATTCTTTTATGAAATTGTTATTACTTTTAAAAGTTATTGGAATCTAAGCTTAGAAAAATAAAAATCATTCTTTAGAAATTTAGAACAATTACAAGAAATTAAATTTAGAAAAGAAATACTCATTTCAAGTAACTCAAAATCTTTTCAAAGTAAAATGAATATTTCAAAAATTCTCAAGTTCAAAATCATTCAAGACTTTACTTTTTCATAAATTGAGACAACTTCATTTACTTCATACATTTGTTATGAGTCATTACATATACCTTTCAAATGCTTATAAAATATTTGGAAAATCTATCTCTTCAAGTGAACCTTATTTAAAAGGAGGAACTCAAGTTTTTGCAAATTCGTGAAGAATCTGGTCGCTGCTTTTTCGGAACCCAAATGACTTAGTTTGTTGAATATAAGTTTAGAAATGGGTAGATCTTTTCGAGTAGGTAGAAAACGATATATTATTTGCGAAATTCCGAGTTAAATGAGCAGGTTATGGCCATTCTAATTTGGAATTTCCTCTTATACGATTTTACCGCGATTTTAAGAAAAGTTTAGAATCTTCAAGAAGAGAAACTTCATGAAATACTCATTTTGGGTATTCTTCTTGATTAGATAATCTCGAGGAGGATTGTTCATATCCCGAAGATTACTACGATTAGTGGAAATCCCGAACGACTCATCCATTTCAAGAAAGGTGTCATCATGGCTGAGTGAGTTTATTCCCTGTTATTTTTCATACTTATGATTGTGCTTGTAAAATTAGTTGCACTAGAATTTAGGCAAAAATCAAATGGAAGTTGTATGATAACATGTTGAAAGAATATTAAGTATATCGAAACTTGATTTGTTTGTAATAAAGTTGTTTGTACATTACTATCTTTAAGTGTTTGAAATTGGTTGCTCACTTGAAAGAAGATAAATATAACTACTAGACTTTAATTAAGAAATTATGCATGCACTTCATATGTTGAGTCACATTTCATTCACTACTATACAATTGGTGGGACAAGTGTATAATAGTGGTGGTAGACATAACCAGTATATCATGTAAGTGGCGAGTAGGAGCCAATAAGAACTACGTAAATTGGTGGCTAGTAGGAGCCTGTAATAACTACAAGTTTTTGATGGTGTATAGGAGCCGGTAAGATCTATAAAAGTGTTTTAAAAGTTATGGCTGTAATTAGCCTGAATACCCAGCCTCGAATGAAGGGCGTAATTCATTCAACATATGATTCCCGGAAAGTCATATGTCTTGTATGCTCACGTGGTTGTTGCATTCCATATGTTTGAATAATAAACTTGGTTGATAATTTACTTTGAGTATGAATTTTGGGATTTACTCACTAAGCCCATAAGCTTACACCCCTATAGGTATTTGTATTCTCAGGAACACCTATTTTTGTGCCCGGGGCCTCCCCATATCCATATAAGTTTTCCATTAAAGCTTTTGGAGGAAATCTACTTAAAGACTTAGATTAGAATTCCTTTGAAATCTTTAATATAGTATTTGGATGTTGTAAAGACTATCACGATCTTTGGGATTAGTAGGGGTATGCCCCTAAGAAATCATGTAATAGACATTTGGTTATTAATGATATAATATATTTTATTTCTGGATTCTTGTATGTTCATCTTTACTTGCTTAAACTATGCTTCCCAAAAGCGTCTCCTATTGCCGTGCTAGACGCCTTACATGTAATACTAAGGCTTTCTCATGACTAAGATAGTCATTCTTAAGTCTTGATATTATATGTGACGGACTGCCACGTTTAGGGTACCCTTCAGGGTGTGACATAATCTAAATGCATAACTTGACCGAGGCACAAGCCAATGGCTTAACGGTAAAATAAATGCACATTCCCGGAAGTGACCAGGGTTTGAATCCGTGTAGACGTGGATTTCTATTTTTTTAACCAGTCACGTGTAGTACATTGCGCATGTGGCGCGTACAGGGCACGCGTGCGTCTTCTTCTTCCTCTGGTTGCGAACTTCCTTACGCGATGAGCTTATTTTGGATCCATTTTTGACCCAATTTCAACCGTTCTTACATCAAATTGATTAAGGGATCTGGAAGAGGGCATGGAACACTGAGATTCCAAACCAAGAACTAACTTCAACAATCACAAATTAGCGTTCATTTTTGGATCTAAAGTTCGCGAAAAACACTTTTTGATGCAAAGAGAAATTTTCGAAAATTCAAATTGGAGCTTTTAGAACATGTTTTCTGTTAATTTTATCCTCATTCTAGAAGCCTAATCCGTTCGTAGATTACTAAACTCATCTTAGAAGCTCGGATTCGCGCGAATCCAACCACCACCACCAACCACGATGGCCACCACACCCCATTTCAAATCTTATAAATAGGACTTTGAATCTACTATTCTGCATCATCAACAAGCAATCAATACAAATAAACACATCCACAATCATCCAAAACACCAAAAAAACATAAGAAATTGCTTTCAAGTGTGAATTCGAGTTGTTTTCGAAAATTTGGGTTCGAAAATTTATTTTTTCAAATTCGATGTTCCTTGGTTGTTCTCGAAGCCAACCACCACTCACAGACGGTTCATGTCACGCCCCGTAGGGTATTCTAAACATAACAGCCCGCCACATACTAAGTAAGACTCTCGAGTTCCCTACCCGAGCCCTTCGGGAGTCTTAAGTAGATGTAAAGTGTTCCTTTACGACAATAGGATACTTCAACAAATGGAGTAAAACAGTTTAATGTGGCATTCATTAGCCATAGATAATAAATCAAAACGCATAATTATAGTTTACAAAATCTAAGGGGCATTCCCCCGCAAAATAATAACAAGTCCATTACAGTCATCCAGAGTCCTTAGTTTCCAATGGAAGTCTATACAAAAAGAAATGGATTTAAACTTCTACGGGAAACTCCTATCTCCGGTACCTGTGCTGTGGCTTGCCTCGGCCTAAGCCATATAAACTCGTGCTGCAATAGATAAAAACTATGGGGGGCGTAAGCTAACTAGCTTAGTGAGTAATAACTTCCATAACACAATTAAATACAATTCATTCATACAAGTGATTATTCAAGCAAGTGTATGCAGTAATCAAATGTGATCAACAAACATATGACCAACCGGAAATCATATGTGGATGGACTTACGCCCTCCATCCCGGGTTAGCAGATTAACGAATCCTGTGGTACGATGCCGTTTAAGCTCACGGTCAACTAACAATATTTCGTTTTATGGATCACGATTAACCAACAAATTCGTTTTATGGATCACGATTAACCAACATATTCGTTTTATGGGTCACGAAAAACCAACCAATGCGAATGCTCCAACCCCATCGTGATATGAATGAATCCAATTTACAATTGAAGTCGAATATGCATTAGTTCAATTCTTTTAGGTGACCAACAAGTATTCACAGACATTCTTCATAAGATACTAGCTAATCAGTCAATAGCTTAACACCCGGTTTCGATATTCCTTAAGTTCCATTTCACATATCAATAGTAGAAAACATATATAATTTCCCATATACCCCATCATGCATATACAATTTCTTTTTATCTTTGCCTACACCGCTAGTGCCACTACATTACAATCACATTTATTAATTGAGAGTGGAAGTAAAACTCACTCGGCCATTGGACGTCGGTCTTTCTAATAGTAGTAATCGGGAGGTAGGGTGTCGTCCTGCTTGGGATCACCTACCAAGAAAGAATAATCCTAATGAGATTCTCATTATGTAACCAAATCAAACTATACATCTAAACTAGATGAATTCGGATTTCTCGCTATTTGCGGAAGTTCCGACTTAAAACGGCCATAACTTGGTCGTTTCAACTTGGAATTTCGCAAATTTTATATCGATCTCTATCTACTTCGAAAGATCTATCTATTTCTAATATTAAATCCAAGTTTTAAAAATAGTAAGGTCACAGAACAGTAGGATCAGATCTGTTCCACACTTTTTCCAATTCCGACAATTTGTTTTGCTTTTGATAAGAAATGTTCCTAGTTGATGATTTATGTATGAATGGTATAGGAATGAATTACTAACATGAATGCCATGTCATGAACTTAATATATGCATAGTCATGATGATTTTGTGATAACAAACTCTTATGAACTCTTAAGTGTTGGAAAATCCCATAAAGGTTATTTCTAAGAAGCTATTCTTCCACTTAATGCTCCTTAGGGTTTCTTTGACTTTTAATCTTGTAATCCACTTGTTATCTATCTAAAAATAAGTCCTCAAGGTCTATAGTAGTCATGGCCTTCATTCATGCATAAAAATCCACATTTTTCATTTGATAAACATCTTTTTAAACTAGCTACTTGTAGAAATCCGAATTTTGTAAATCTCATTTCCTTGCATTTTTCTTATGGAAAAACTTGTCTAATGCATTAAAATTTGAAGCTCCAATATATATATTACCTAAGGACTTCATTTAGCTTATAAAACATCCAATTTGGACTTAAATTCTAAGTGTTCTTGTAGGCATGAACCTAAGTTACGAATTTTACTCATTGATCAACATACCAATATTTTTCATTCTAACTCCACCACTTGTTTTACCTTCCTATCATGCCTAAACTCATCTAGTTAGGAAAATTATTCTTTCAAGATATCTACTACACATACCCTTCATTTTTCATATAAAATATGAGTTCAAAAGTGGTTTTGGTGGTCTTTAAAGTAGGGTTTCCATTTCATCCGAATTTTCAACATTTCATATGTGACAAAGTCCTTCCTTTTTCATTGTTCTTGCTTCCTATATGTAAAGATCCACTATCTAACACCTCTATACATGATCAAGACTACATTTTTATGATCATCAATGCATGGAAATAAAAATAACTCTATGATCATACATGTACATGAAGTTGTGGATGTCTAAACCTTAGATCTACTAAATATAGTGCATGAATCATGGATCTCATGGCATGAACAACAACATATATGCAAGATCTTTACTCCACATGCATGAACAAGATGAGATCTTAACATAACTACATCTAAACATTAGATCCATGTCTTGTGATGGCTTGATATTCTTGTTCATGTGTTTTCATGTCCCTAGCAAAAGCATCATGGGGGTTAAATAAGAAAACACACAAGATATAGTCTTGCCATTACAAGATTAGGAAGGATCAAGGCTTAAATATACATACCAATGGAGTTTTGAAGGAGGAAAAGAGAAGAAACAAGTTGGAAATGTGAGGATGGGGAGGGAGCAAGCTCACGGCAATAATGGGGGAGGAAGGAGAGAGTTTTTCTCTTTTTCAAAAATTAACACAAGAAGAAATGAAGAGAGAGAGAGAAAAATATGTATATATATGAATTGAATTAGGGTTTAGATAATTAAAATGAAGTAAATAAATAAATTCAGAGGGAAACAAGGAGGGGGGGGGGGGCGCCGGCCACTCCTTGTGTGTGTGTGTGTGTGTTTTGAAAAATTGAAATTTTGTAATTTAGTTAATTAAAATGTAATAAATGTGATAATTGATTAAGAGACAAAATTTTTTGGAAAAGAAAATTGAAATGAGTAGTTGTAAGGATATAAGAATAGGGTATGGGTAGTGTGTAGTGTAGGTTGTACTTGTGAATAGTAGACAAGACATCTACTTTACCGGTTGTTCCGAAAACACGGGAAAAGCTATAACTGTAATTTTTATAGCTCGGAAAATTACGAAATTGATATTTTTAGAATCCTTATAAAATTACGGTTCTAATGAACATTCCGGAATATTTTTCTAAATCCATGGTCCGGTGCACGCTTTTTCGTAATTGAGCTCGGGAAGGCTCGGAATTGAAAAATTCCCGAATTTAAAACTTTCAAAAGTTTGAAATGTACTTTAAAACAATAATTCAACTTCATTTACTTAATAAAATTTCTTTTATTATGAAACCGAAGGAAAGCCGGATTTAGGGTTCCTAGGCTTCTCTTACTGAACTTAACCTGAATCGGATTAGGGTTTCGCTTCCAACTGCCGGGGTTTCCTAGCTACTGAGAACACCGGGGTTTACAGTTCACCACTCCCCATTTGGTGCGTCTGACACCACCAACGCCGACCAAAACCACTAGAGCGCCACCAACAAACGCCTTCAATTTCCGTTGTCTTCTTCACTCGATGATCTACCCGACCGCTTCGAAATCGACTCGAACCCAACTCCGCGCCCATACTCCATACCCAACAGGTAAGTTTATTATTATTATTATTATATATCATCATCATCATCATCAAATGTGTAAATCATCTAATGTGTAAAAATAAATAAATAAATAAAAATAATACAATAAGTTCTTTTATTGGTATATATATGTACATATATAAAAATAATATTTTACCTTTTATATTATTATTATTATTATAATTATTATCGTTATTAAAAAAAAAAAAATTAAATTCTTCTTTGAGTACATATATGTATAAAAAAGTATATAATTTTCTTTTTGGTTATTATTATCATTATTAGTTAAAAGAAAAAATGAGAAAAATTAAAAATTTTATAGATATAGCATGTATATGAGTACATAAATGTGTATATGAGATATATGTATTAATATTTATAAATAAATAAAAATGAAAAAGAAAATGTATAACTAAACAAAAAAAAATTCTTTTAAGACTTAGAAAAATCTATTTTCTAAAATGGAAAAAAAATTGATAGTTCATAAGGTCTTGTATAAAATCCGTTTTTTAAGAAAATCCGGATTTTATTAGATTTAAAAAGGAAAGAGTTCTAAAATCTAAAACCGACCAACAAATTAAAGTTTTATAAAAGAACTACGTTTGTCTTATCCCAATTAACGGTACGTAGGCACCTTCAGGGTGATACAAAATCTAAAAAAATATTTTTTTGTTCAATCATATTATCTTGTAAATTTTGTGTTAATAAATTTATTGCAAATATTAAATGGTCTTGTCATTAATTTGTATATAAAGTCGTAAATTAAGGAATTCATGGAATTTGATTTAATTTTTTTAGCATTAAAATGATAAAATTTAAATTATAAATTTTAAGTGGTAACCGTATGGTTTAATAGGATAGCCCCCAAATCCAGAATTTCTGGTTTATAAATTTTGGTTTTAAATCAATTTTTTTTTCGTAGACTAGTAGTTAAGTTAGGATTAACCAACCCATTAATCTTAACTTATAATTTTCCCAATCTAATAGGGTGGCGACTCTAAATGTTTTCAAAAATTAAATTTCTTTTAATTCCTAGTCGATGGTTTGTATCAAATGGGTCCGAGTTTGATATGGATTGGATTAAAAGAAATGAAACCAGAAATGAAAAATCCAGGCTCGATAGCTTGGCGACTCCACTAAGATGCATATTTTTAAGAGGGCTAGCCACTTGAGATTCTTAAAGTTAAATTTTATTTCTTTTATGCTCATTCTTGTATATTATTTGTATAATTATTAATTTATAAATAGTTGTACTAACCTATTTCTTTAAGTGATGTAGGTAAAAAAAAAAAAAAAAGAGAGAGAGAATAGGGGCAAATGATATCTTTGGGGGCGAATTTATGAAAAATGTCTGCTAGATATGGTCAGGACTAGACCGTGTTAGGATCCTAAGTAGGGAGGTCGCTAGTAAGATCTGGGGGCTGGGCTTTTCCCCCTCTGGTTCATGAAAAACCTCCCGCTCCGGTTTAGTGTTGATTCACAATCCACTAAACCGGGAACCTTTAGAACCTACCTAGTTGCATTCATGAACGTGGATTGACAATAAATAATAATAGGGCATATCTTGAGGAGTTACAGTTTCAAATTCTTTTAAATCCTCTCCTTGAAAATCATTTATCTCATTTTATTTTTCCAAGATTGTAACCGAAATGAAAATTTTCAAAATTGTCCCATTATTAATTAGTTGTCAACTCCTAAATCTGCATCCGTGTGACTTGCATGTATAATATGTATGTAAATAATTTATTCTTATTGTTATTAACATAGTCATTTGTATATAATTAAAAAAATAAAATAAAATGCTAAACTTGTAAATTGTCCTTAAACAAAAAAAAAAGAAGAAAGATTTTTTTTTTTTTGCTCATGTAAAATAGTGTGGATGATTATGATTAAAAAAAAAGAAAAATTATCATTAATTCTGTATTATTTTTTTTAAATAGATCATAATAAAGTAAATATAAAGAATGTATGTAAAAGTTGTAATATATATGTATATATAGTAGACTTGTAAATATTTGTAGGGTGTAAGTAGTTTTAATCATCCTTTAGGTTATTTCTTCCTTAGTTATAAGTCCTTTCATTAGAATCACTTTTTGTCATATGTGTTTCATTCTCTTATCTATAATTTTGTCATTACGTTCTGTAAATATCAATTTTTCTCTAATCTCCATTTGTAAATATTTTTTATAAAAAAAGGTCATATTTTTTTATTATTCTTGTTAATTTGTAAAATAGTTTTTGCTTTGAAATGAAAAAAGAAGAGAAAATGAAATAAATTAAAAAATAATGAATTATCTTTGTAAATAAATTCCCACTTTAGGTTAGAAATAATCATTATAAAATGTGATTTTCAAATACTTTTTTTTCTTAAATATCCATCATTCTTTCAATAATTAATGCTTTGTTATCTCTAGAAGATAATTTTCTAATAAATTTGAAAAAAAAAGAGAATAAAAAAGCTTTTCAAACTTGTTTTCTAACAAATTTAAAAACAAAAAAAAGAGAATAAAAGTTTTTAAAAAAAAAACATAGATAAAGGAAAATTGCTAACGGGTATTGATATTTCAAATTGTTGCCCCAATGATCACTCATTTTAAGCGAAAGGAAAACTACAAATAAAATTAAATCAAAATTAAGGGGCAACCCAAAGGACTTGATCAATTACTAATTAGGGGCATTTGTTGGGCTTAATCACTAAGATATAAGCCCAATACAAAAGAGGCATTTAGTGAATTATCTTGAGGTAGATTGAAAGAATGGATGATTGATAACCAAGAAAAATATCTCATTAGAAAAAATGTCTAGAATGATAAGAGGCAAAAAAAAAAAAATCCTAAACACTAACCCTAAACACTCGAGAGCAGAGCGATATTAAAGAGAGAAAATTGACTCATTTCTTAAAGGAGGTCCGCCTTGAATTTGATGCTTAGGTCAAAGTGACATTAGGCATTCATTTCAATATCCTAAACACACTTACCCCTTGCTAACCATTTGAGCCATTTAAAGAAGTATTTAAAAAACCCTGTCAAGAACCACCCCACTTCAGGGTACCCCACAATGGGGCAATTAGAAGATAAGGGTTATTAAGGAAGAAAAGGATTAACTTATATGTGTTTGCCTTAGTCGTATCAATTCAAGAGTAATCAATTGATATAAATAATTCATCTCATTTGAAAGGGAGAAGAGTCTCTACTTCAATACCATACACAACCCATACACTTTGAGCTATAAGCCATTCAATGAAAGATGAAGAAGCATAAATCGCCTTCGATTCATGTCCCAAAAAAAAGAAAAAACAAGAAGAAGAAGAAAAAAAAAGGAAGAAAAAGGGATTAGAAAGAAGAAAGAGGGAAAAGGTACAAGAATAAAGTGAAAAGAAATGAAGAATAATCAAGCGAGGTGATTATGCCTAAAACTACAAGCGTATGCTCAAAGCTCAAGACCACCAAAACCCATCAAAACACAAAGTCCAAAATCTATAATAATTTATATCATAGGCCCACCCTCATCACCAACCCTTTTCGAGACTCTTCATATCATAGGAGTTGATTTATTAACGCTCTTGAAACTAAGGACAAGCACATTATTAGTTTTTCTTAAGGTTCTTGACTTGTAAGCCCAGGAGGTGTTGAAAATAAATTTCAAAATTACCTGCATATGGTATCTCTTTTTATTAAAGATAAAAACCAAAAGCCTATATTACGATCTGGAAAAGACCTAATAGATTGACCGATATGTATCACTTACAAGCCAGACCATAATTTTTGGAATCCAAGTCAAATGTGTGAAAATAAGCCTATGAGAGTGTAAGGGAGTCCTTTTTTACTAGACAATTCAAAATGAGATAACTAACCTTGGTATGAAAATCATCTATAGGAGCATGAAAATCATTTAACCCAATTTGAAAGGTATCTGCCAAGTTTAAGAATTATTTGCCCCATAGTTGAAAAAAAATTCCCCAATATTAAATCAATGTCCTAAAAAGAAAAGTTTTGCCCTTAGTGTTTAAAGTTTCTCAATGGGAAACCTTAAGCAATTTAACACTCAAGCATAAGGCTAAACTAAAATGAGTGATTAGCGGGGTAAGCCCAATACGTAATTGATTGATAAATGTTAAAAGACCCATATTTTCTATACTCAATTGATATAACTTTGCATTAATTTATGTGAAATTCTTAAGAGAATGATACTTAAGTGTTGAATATTTGTTTTTCAGGGTTCAAGTACTCATTTGGAAGATTTATGGATGATTTGAGCAAAAAAAAAGGAAAGATTTAACAAAGGCTACAAAGTGATGATTTTCAAGTGTGCACAAGGTTCATGCATGGCCATTTAGATGCTTGTGCAAAGGGAAAAAAGGTGACCAGCAAGTATCTTAATTCATGCCCTAGCAGCTGCACAAGGAGTGCACAAGGTAGTGCAAAAGCAAATAACTCGATCCAAGAAGAAAAAGAAGATTTAGAGTTCTGCACAACCTCGTGCATGGCCATATAGAAGGCCATGCAAAACTTAAAGATGTCAAAAATCCATTTTTCTCCTTGTGCACGGCCCCAAACACGACCATGCAGAACCCCCATGCGCACATGACTTTTCCCTATACTATAAATAGCTACCTTGTTGATTTATTTGGGATCTTGGACCGCATATTTGGAACCCTAGGAGTGAAAAGACGCACTTGGAAGAGAAAGATTATTTGGACATCATAGATTATCACAAGATCATTCAAGGGTTGTAATTTTTACATCATGTTTCTATTATACTCCTTTAGATATTGTGTTTTTCTTGTAAACTCCATAGAGGTATATTCCTAACCCTAAATCTTATGAAACCTAAACCCAATATGAATTGAATTGCCTTGATTAATTAGAATGTTCATACTTTTGCATCTATTCATGTATTATAATTTTTTTGTGATTGATTTACGCGCAAAGTTAATTACATGCATGATTCTTATTAGATGGAAGAGGTTTTATCTAGTAAGTTAGATATTCATGAATAGGAAAGTCACGTGTTTCATCTAGAGATAGAGAAACTTTGATTTCCTGCAATAAAGACTTAATATTTGTTTATGAACTAGGATCTCTAATGCAATCTTGTATTGATATTAGTTTAGAAGAGGTTTCTACTAATTCATGCAAGATTAGAAATTGATTAGCTTGATGGAGTAATTAGTTTAATAGAAGGTTCATGCAGTGCAAGGTGTGAATGATTCATTAATCAATATATCTTTATATGAAAATTTAGGGTTTAGGATGGAACAAGATAGGGGGTATGTTGCATATCTTATGATTGATTATAATTCTTAAAAGCTTTCATAAGGAAAATTTCAGTAAATAATTCCAAAATAAACTCTAAAAATGACTCCAAATTAAAACCGAACTTCAACTAGTCCTAAATCACGAATGAATCTAGAAATTTCTTAATCTTGAGAAATGAGAATCCTTAAAATAAAATAAAAAAAAAACTCAACAGTCTTTAAATCCAGAACCACTACGTATGATAAATTCTATACGTAACTTTGACTTGCAAAATTGGGTGATATAGAACCCAAAAACAAATTATTAAAAAGCAAATAACGATTAACCTTCGGAAATAAAACCCAATTCAAGAATTCTGAAAACGTTAACAGATATTAAATACTTACAAAAATAAAATTTAAAATAAATTTCTCAAACTAAATGTGTTGTATAAACATAAACACTCAGTTTCCAAATAGTAAAGATCTAAACCGGAAAATCACCAGGAACCCTAAGTGGAATATAGTAGTTATAGTCCGGCAATCTCGCGTTCTTAATCCAAGAGGCCAAGGTGTAGTTTAAGTGTGTAGAGTAACTCGTAGTAATATAAGATTGCTTAAAAATATCAGATTGGTAAATTTTTGACCTATTTCGAACCCGTTCAGATATAAACTTTGAAAAGCGTGTCTTGGGGCTCGAGATATAAAAAATATACCATTAATACCGTTAGACTCGTATTTTCATAAGGATTTCAAAAATATCAATTTTATAATTTTTTGATAACTAAAAATATCTGAATTTGCGATTATATTCATATTTCTTTATTACTAGTAATTAACTAGTCTTTTGCACTATTCACTACTATTCATTTCACAATTTTATTATTCTCGTAAACCCATATATGTTTAGATAAATATTTTATATATCATAGAAAATTGTGTTTTTCTAAAAATTAGTTCGTTGCGGGTTTTTACGGGATCAGTTTCTATTAAAGACTCGATACTAAAAATAAAAAAATTAATTTAATAATTAAAAAATATTTTTATTTTCATAATATAATTTTTTAGAATTTTTCGGATTATAAAAATATCATTTATAACTCATATTCGCGTATTTTGATTATATCAGTAACTTATTTGATAATTCACTAAAATAAATAAATAAAATTATCTTATTTTAATTATGAAAAATATGCTACAAAAATTTGGAATACATTTTCTATTTTTTTTTCTTATTTTTATTTTATTTATTAAGAAAGTACTCTTGCAAACCCATACCTTTAAGTATATCTTTGCACATATTTCTTTTTACTTCAATCTTTCTACACTTCACTCATCACTTCATGGTAGATTTTGACTTCTTTTTGGCCGCCTTCTCCTTTGAAATACTCCAAAAATTAATTAAAATAACCATATTTCAATCCTTCTTCAAGAAGCTACACGTACCATTAATTACACATTACAATTTCAAGTCAAAAACCAACCAAATTCCTCTCCCTCTCTCCTCTCCATTTCAAGCCAACCATAAGGAATAATTGCTGCCCATTTATTTATTTTTTAATTCATTAAAGTCTCTTTAAACTCATTCTATCTTTCTCTCTCATTCACACATCAAACCTTTACCATTCCTTACACTTTTCCTCTCTATTTTTCCTCTCTTTCTCTTCTTTTGTTCTTGTTCTTACAAGATCCTTTGATAAAACTCTTATCCAGTCCAAAGCTTCCATAGTTGATGTAGGTAAAGTATAGTGAGAGTTTCATGCATTAAATGACTTTCCATATGCTTAAAAGCTAAGGATGATGATGCCAAAATGAAGCACTCCTCTTATCAATGATTATTCTCTCGTATTATTATTATTTTCTTACTAAAAGTAGTTATATTTTGTAGATCTAACTTTTATGTAACTTTGCTTATGTTTATGTTTAGATCTATGAGTTTATAGTTTACTACAACGGATTTCTTTTATATTTATGTTCATAGTAAGTGTAGATCTTGGTTTTGAACTCAAATAAAAATGGTGAAATTCGTATCTAGGTAAGACCCATATTTAAAAACCACTTTCCAAGTGTCAAAATGGAAGTCTTACTTGAATAATGAAAGCTTAATGGGTTATATCATCAAGACTTCATTTTGTATAGTTTCAAAGGTGATTTTCAAAGATTATTTTTCAAAATAAAATTCTATTTTCGGATCTAGACAAAGGCATAACTTAAAAACATGTTTTCCAACTCAAAAATGAAGTTTTTATTCATGAAATGGAAGGCTCTTATGATAGGATATGTAAGGGATGGTTTTTCATAAGTTTAGATAGATTTTATCAAAAGATATGTCCAAAAACAAATTTTGTAAATTTAGATCTCAACCAAGACCAATTTTGGAAACCCATTTTTCAACACAAAAATGAAGGATTTGTTTACAAAAATGAAAGGCTTATGGAATAGGTATCAATAGGAGATTTTTTTGATAAGTAAATGGTAGATCTACTAGTAGAGATTCTCAAAATATGAAGAGATTACAAAGTATAAAATTTTAGTTTTATTCCCAACTTTGTGAAATTCGGATGGTTTTAAGACCATGTCTTAAAAACCCTTTTATCAACTCCAAAACTTGTGTTTTATATGTGAAATGAAGAGTATAGGTCATAGATATCATCAAGCAATGATTTTTATAAGTTAAGATGGGATTTGCTAAGAAAAACATGTAGAAGAAGGAGTAGAAGTAAAGTGGGAAAATTTGAATTGCTTGTCATTTTAAGAAATTCGTAATAATGGAGTAATGGCATGAAAACACTTACTTTCCCAACTCAAAATTGAAGTTTTATTAAAGAAATGAAGTCCTTAGTGGCTAGGTATAGTTGAGCCTTAAGTTTTTAAGTATCAAATGAGTTTACTCAAAGGAATCACCACAAAAACAATTTTTACAAATTCAGATTTTGGGATGAACCAATTTTAAAAACATGTTTACAAAGTGTAAAATGGGAATATTTAATGAAAAAAAAGGCCTTAAGGAATATACATAATGAGGACTTAATTTTCACAAGAATAAATAAATTTTATCAAAGAATTTTTCTAAAAACAAGTGGAAATTGTCAAGAATACAAAACTAGCCTTTTAAAGTTGATTTTTCATAAAGTCTTACAAGGAAAAAGTTTTCTAAAATTTTTATTAAATATCATCAAGAAAATTTACATATATATGTCATGACATATCATTTATGATAGTAACTTGTTCATATTTCATGTATACTTGCTTTGGATAGTAGAAACTTCATGAACTTTCACAAAATCAATTTTCTTAAATTGTTTTCACTACCGATCTGAATTAATCAGATCTTTTCGAAGCTTCAAAGTTTTCAAAACTTAAATATGATATTAGAATTAGATAGATCTTTCGAAGTAGATAGAAATTGGTATATAATTTGCTAAATTTCGAGTTAAAATGACCAAGTTATGGCCGTTTTAAGTTAGAATTCCCGCGTAGGATGAGAATCACGAATTTGATAGTTTGTATGAGATAGAGTTGATTAGTTTTGAGTTGAAATACTCATTTGGGTATTTCTTCCTTTTTAGGTAACCCCAAAATCGACGATTCCTACCACCGGATTACTTATACTAAGAGACGGTGATCCAATGGCCAAGTAAGTTTTCCTCTTATTTTGTTACCTTGCTTGTGCTTGTAGCTAGTTACACTAGAATTAGGAAAAGATAAAATTGTGATGAGTTATGATATAATATTGGTTTAATAAATGATAAGTATATCAAGGCGAGACTTATTGTAAAATCATTGCATGAGCTAGCATAGACTTGAATTGTATGAAATTCTCTATGATCGCTCTTAACCTATATAATTAACATACCACGATTATATGAATAAACTGTACATGCATATCACGTAGTGAGTCATGTAAACCCCGATTTTTCTAGTAACCAAGATAACTCGAGAACCAGAAACCAAAACCCTAAACTGGAATAGTTTAAGATGGGAATGAGACCTAAGAACCCTGAATCCGGCTTTTCCTCGGTTTCCAATTAAGAAATTTTTTTTAAGAAAAATTAATCTTGAATATAGTTCTTGAATATATTTCAAACCAAGAAAAGATCAGATTTTGAGAAAATTTCGATTCCGGGCCTTCCCGAGACCCGTTACAGGAAAACATGCCTCAGAACTCGAATTTCAAAGATTTACTCATGAATACTCATTTGACTCGAAATTAAATAAGGATTTCAAAAATATAAATTTCATAATTTTTTAGTTTATGAAAAATACAGTTACAGCCTTTTTATTCGTATTTTCTTACTATCGGTAATTAAGTTGTCTTAATTACTATTCATTACTATTCACAAGTACAACCTACTACACTCACAAGCCACACCCTACTCTTATATCCTTACAAACACTCAATTACACTTTCTTTTCCAAGACTTAATTGTCTCTAAATAATTATTACAAATTATGACATTTAATACACAAATCTATCAAAACCAGTTAAATCAAAATCAAGTCCCTTCCCTTCATAGCATGGCCGACGTGATTCCCCCCAATTGAGCTCCATTGTGTAATTTTTTTTTTACTTATTTTATCTCATTTAACCTAATTTCACTTTATATATAAACTACTTTTTCTCTCTCTCACTTCATTCTTCTCATTTCAAATTTCCTAAAAGGTAAAAAGCTCTCATTTTTCTCTCCTCCCCCACTCCCTTGCCGTGAGCTTCATGCTCCATACACACACACACACACAAAACTTTTTTTTTTCTTTCCATTTGTCTTCTATTTTTACCTTAAGTAAAAGAACTTTGCTTCTTTTACCCTTAGATCCTTGTAATGGCAAGGATATTCTTGAGTATTTCCACTTAAAGATCCCTATGAGCTCTTGCTAGGGACAAGGAAATATCAATACAAGAATACCAAACCATCACAAAGTAGATCTTGCATTTAAACAAGCTTTCATGCCATGAGCTTCATGATCATCCATCAAAAAGTTGTTTTGAACAAAAGAACTTCCATAAAAAATTAGTTTTTATGTTTTCAAAACCTATTTAAGCATTTAAGATAGTAGATCTATCATTTTACCATTCATATTCATGTAGGCATTTAAGATCTCATCTATATTTTGAGTTTTTGTGCATTAATGGTCATTAAGACTTTTGTCTTGCGTAAATAATCTTGCAAGTATATAGATCTATAGGCAGATGAGTTAACGAAACCAAAAAGGAAAACTCTTTTCAAGGAATGGAATAGGGTAAATTCGGATGACATGGAAAACCTAGTTTAAAAACCCTTTTATCAACTTCAAAACATGTGTTTTACAAGAAAAATGAAGCCTATAGGTGATAGATGATGTTTAGTGATAATTTTCATGAGTCTAAAGGAGTTTTTACCAAAGAAAATATTAGAAACAAGAGATGAAGTCAAATAGAAATCTTGAGTTGAAAGTCTTGTAAGCAAATATCGTAATAATCAATAGATGGCTAGAAAACACTAAATTTCCAACCTCAAATAGGGTATTTTCTTAAAAAATAAAGTCCTTAGGGTATAGATAAAATAAATACCTAAAGTTCTAAGTATAAAATACATTTTTTCTTAAATGAATCCACTTAAGAATGAGTTTTGCAAAAATTTGAATTTTTGGACCCACCCTAGTATAAGACTCATTATAAGCTTACAAATGAAGATTTAATTAGGGAAATAAAGGCCTTAGGATATAGTTAATGTAAGGGTCAATTTTTCTTTAGAGTAAATGGAAATTTCCTAAGAAAAATCCTTAGAACAAATAATTGTGACCAAGTGTAGCAAATTTATTAGTTAAATAATGGCATGAAATGATTTCCTAAGATGAAGGTTACCTAAATTCTTTAAATCTAAAAATTTATAAGAACTTAGTGTCACGCCCCGAAGGGTACCCTGAACGTGGCAGTCTGCCGTACACAATATTAAAGCCTAAGAATGACCACCTCAGTCACGCGAAGGCTTCCATACTATGTACAAGGAGTCTAACACATGGAGGAGACTCATCGGAGTAATACATTTTACGTTGATATAGCTTGAGTAACAATGTAAAGGAAATACAAATTTACTATACTTCAGATACAAATCACTATACTTCATAATAAACTCATTAAACTTCAATTACACTTCATCAAAAGATTCTACTACGTAAAACTATTACAAGGCAAATAATAAATCTAGCTGGTAACTTCAAACATTCGCGCTCTTTGCCGAAATCCCGGAGTCATTCCCGGCTCCAACCAATTCGGTCCCCACTTTGCATTCTTGAAATAACCTGCTCATTTAAACAACTATTGGGGTATAAGCTACACTAGCTTAGTGAGAATTCCCTTAATTCCGTACCATAACAAACAAGTATTAGTCAATCATATGCTATGCATGAACAAACACGTGAGCAAGCAATTATGCGTGGGTATCCGGAACCCACACACAGAACGGATTTACGCCCTCCGTATCTTGGGTTAGGAATGGTATTGAGTCTACACGACCGCATCTAGTCCCCAAGCCCTCGGCTCTTAGCACTCGACTCGGCTAGGCTCATCCAAGAATGCATCCACATGCGCCTTAGTACCCCTGAATGAGCTCTGGCACCGGGCTCGTTATCCAAACGAGGCAACAACGGACCATACCGATCGACCTGCGTAGGAGTAGCATGCTACCAAATGCAATATGTCCGATGTGATGCATGACCAATTTAATTTTTGTTTAGGACAAAATATTTATACATTCTTTAGAGTGACCAACCAATATCATACATATAACAGAATAATATGAACGGTGCAGTTATCCAATCAAATCGTGGTTTCGATATGCTTTAGTATTCTTTGGCATACATTCATCACAGTCTCATCATATATCCCATCCCCATTCATATCGATTTTTATCTTGTTCCTATAATTCTAATGCAACTAACTACAATCACAATCAAGGTAACAAAACAAGGAGAAAACTCACTCGGCCATTGGATCACGGTCTTCTAGTAATAGTAATCCGGTGGTAGGGAATCTCGATTCGAGATCTCCTAAAAAGGAAGAAATACTCTAATAAGTATTTCAACTCAAACTAATCCAACGATCTTATACGAACTATCAAATTCGTAATTCTCGTCCTAAGCGGAATTCCAACTTAAAACGGCCATAACTTGGTCATTTTAACTCGGAATCTCGCAAATTATATATCGATTTCTATCTACTTCGAAAGATCTATCTAATTCTAATATTATTTAAGTTTTGAAAACTTTGAAGCTTCGAAAAGTTCGGATCAGATTAGGTCAGCAACAATTTCAATTTCCGAAAAATAGTTTTGTAAATGTTTGAAATGTTCCTACTATATAACTTAACTATACATGCAATATGAGTGATTTCCTAACATGAATGACATGAGATGAGCCTATTGCATGCATGATCTTGATGATTTTACTAAAAGGAAATTTTATAACTTTTTATTTTGCAAGACCATAATGACAACTTACTTATGAAAAATCTAGTTTTCTAACTTTTATCATTTCCATTTGTTTTGGATTTGTTACTTAAGAAAATATAATTATTTTTTCAAAATTGAGTCTTCATTATATATATTACTTATGACCTTCATTTCTACATAAAAATTCCCATTTTACACTTTGTAAATATATTTTCCAATATGATTTACTCAAAAATCCGAATTTTAGAAAATCCACTTGTTGAATGATTCATTTGGGGAAAACTTGTTTAATGCATTAAAATTTAAGACCTTATGATACCTATTACTTAAGGACTTCATTTAATACATAAAACTTTCATTTTGAACTTGGATAATAGGTTTCTTATGGCCTTCACTCAAAATTACGAATTTCACAAATTGTTACTAACTCAAAATTTTCTCATCTTGATTCTATTTCTTGTTTTATACATTAATCTCATCAAAACTCATTTCAACTTATAAAAACACTACTTAATGATACCTATTACCTATACACTTCATTTTTCACATAAAACATGAGTTTTGATGTTGATAAATAGGTTTTAAAAATTGGTCTTGGTTGGGATCCGAATTTACAAAATTCATTTTTGGACATATCTTTTGATAAAACCTATCTAAACTTATGAAAATCCATTCCTTACATATCATATCTTAAGAGCCCTTCATTTCTTGAATAAAAACTTTATTTTTGAGTTGGAAAACATGTTTTTACACTAGGCCTTGGCCAAAATCCGAGAATAGAACTTTGTTTTGAAAATTAATCTTTGAAAATCATCTTTGAACCATATAAAATGAAGTCTTGATGCTATATATATATTAAGCCTTCATTTTCTTATGTAAAAATTACATTTGACACTTGAAAAGTAGTTTTTAAATATGGGTCTTGCCAAAATACGAATTTCACAATTTTGTTTGAGTTCATAACTAAGATCTATACTTAATATGAACATAAACATAAAACAAATGCATGGTAATAAGCTATAAACATCATGGATCTAAACTTCACTTATCAAAATCTTTCATTTATGGTATCTATACCCTAAGCCCTTCATTTTAAATGAAAAATACACATTTTGAAGTTGAAAAACCACTTTTCTAAATATGGTTCCATTTTCATCCGAATTTGCAAAATTGATTTTTGTTGAAAATAAAATAGATCTTGAGTTTCCTACAACTTTCCTACCATCATCAAGCTATAGCAAGTTGTTCATGAACATAAACAAAGATCTAATGCATCTATGAACTCAAAACTTTAGATCTAGTTTTCTAAACTAGTTTTACATGCATGAATCACTAAGATAGACATGTAGATGCTAGATCTATGCATAAGTCATAAGGAATAACAAAAATAACAACTTAAATATAAGATCTATGGCATAAACAAAAATCAAAGCTATAGAAAGTTAGATCTACAATATATATCAACTTTAAACAAGAAAATCATTATAATACAAGATAATAAAAGTGGAGAAGAGAAAGATTTCATTTTTGGCATCATCATCCTAAGCTTTTAAGCTTATGGAAGTTCATTTGATGCATGAAACCTTCATTACACTTTACCTATATCACCTATGGAGCTTTGGGAAGAAGATTTGCTTAGAAAATCTTTAAAAATGAAGTGTGGAAGCCATGGAAGATGTGGGGGCAGCTTGTGTTCTTGAGGAAACAAGAACAATGAGAAGAAGAAAAGAGAGGAAAAAGAGAGAGAAAAGCTAAAGAATGAAAAAGGAAAATGAGTAAATGAAAGGGAGAGAGAAAATAGTGTATTAAATGAATGAAAGGAGAAAAAAAAATAAAACAAGGCAGCAAATTGGGAGGGCTGCTGTCCACGTGAAAAGAGGGAGGAGAGAGAGAGATTTTGTTGAATTTGACTCAAAATTAATTGTATAATTAATGTGTAATGTAACTTTTTGAAGAAGGATTGAAATATAATTAATTTTAGTCAAATAGGAGTAAATGAAGGACAATGGCAGCCATAATGAGTCAAAAATCTGCCATGTGGGATAATGTGTAGAAAGATTGAAGTGAAAAGGAAGTGATATGTGTAAGGTGTACTTGAAGGTATGGGTTGTAAAAGTACTTTATTAATAAAATAAATTAAAATAAAATAAAATTGAAAATTTATTCCAAATAATTGTAGCAGAATTTTCATAATAAAAATTAAATAATTATTTGAATTATTTTAGTATTTAACAAATATGTTACCGGTACGGTCAAAATACGCGAATATGGGCTATAAATAATATTTTTATAACCCGAAAAATTCTAAAAAATATTTTATGGGAATAACAATATTTTTAAAATATTTTCCAATTATTAAATTAATTTATTTTTTTAGTATCGGTCTTAAACAGAATCTGATCCCGTAAAAGCCCGAACTAACTAATTTTTAGAAAAACAAAATTTTCTATAATATATAAATTATTTATCTAAAAATATAAGGCTTTATAAGAATAATAAAATTTTATAATGAAATAAAAATGAATAGTGCCAAAGACTAATCAATTACCGGTAATAATGGAAATACGATAAAAGTTATAACTGTAACTTTTATAACCCGAAAAATTATATAACTGATATTTTAGAAATCTTATGAAATTACGAGTCTAACGGTACTATTGGTATATTTTTGATATCTCGAGCCCCGGGACACGCTTTTCGAAGTCTGTGTCCGAACGGGTTCGAAATAGGTCAAAAATTTACCAATCTGATATTTTTAAACAAACTCATATTACTATGAGCTATTCTACATATTTAGCTACGCCTCGGCCTCTAGGGTTAGGGGCACTAGGCGCCGGACTTAGGCTATTGCATTCCGATTAGGGTTTCCGGGTGATTTTCCGGTTTAGACCTTTGCCAATTTGGAAACTAATTTATGTTTATACAACATATTTAATTAGAAATTTATTTTTAAATTTTATTTTTATAAGTATTAATATCTCTTAATATTTTCGGAATTCTTGAATTGAGTTTTATTTTCGAAGATCAATCATTATTTACTTTTTAATAGTTTGTTTTTGGGCTTTATATTACCCGATTTTATAAGTCGGAGTTAAATATGGAATTTTTTCGTACGTCGTGGTTTTGAATTTGAAGACCATTGTGTTCTTATTTTATTTTTAAAGATTTTCATTTTCTCAAGATTAAGAAGTTTATGAATTCGTTCGTGTTTTTGGACTAGTTGAAATTCGGTTTTAATTTGGATTGATTTTTAGGGTTTATTCTCGAAAGTTCATCTTAAAATTATTTATTGAAATTTTCCGGGGCTTACACTTAGGCACATAAGAATTCATATCTGATATTCATGATAGGGAAATTCATTACCATGGCATTTATTTTCATTTTATACTTAGGAACCTCAAGAGCATTCATGAAAATCACATTTTTGGAATCAACATAACCGATGGTCAGAACTGATCCTTCATTTTCGAGGCTTAAATATTTTCAAACTTGATTTAAGCTTCAGATTTAGAAAGCTCTTTCAAAGTAGATAGAAATCGATATAAAATTTGCGAAATTCCGAGTTAAAACGACCAAGTTATGGCTATTTTAAATCGGAACTTCAAAAATGACGCGAATTTACGATTTTCCTAAGTTGTCTTAGAGTTTTGGTATTCTTAGATGGTAGAATTCTTATTAGAGTGTTTCTTTTGTGTTTAGGCAAGCCCGAGGACGTCAAGTCTTTACCCCTGGATTATTATTACTAAGAGACGACGAACCAATGGAAGAGTGAGTTTCTGTTCCCAATACATTTATTGTATGTGCTTGATAAATTAGTGCATAGAATGTAGGCTAAGTGAAATGAATATATATGATGGGAATAATGGGAAATTGTATGTTGATGATAATGATGTGAGAACTAAAAATAAGAATATCGAAACCAGGTGATAATTTTTGCCTTTTAGTTGGCTAGGATGTATTGTTTGAGAAATTTGCTTGATCGCTGAATAAAATGACTTAATCAACTATTCGAATAATTCATAATTCAGACACATGCATATCATAATGGGAAGAAGCATTAGCATGGGTTGGTTAATCGTGATCCATAAACGAGATTAATTGGTTGGTTAATCGTGATCCATAAACGAGATTAATTGGTTGGTTAATGTGATCCATAAACGAGATTAATTAGTTGGTTAATCGTGATCCATAAACGAGATAAAGTTAGTACCGTAGTATTCGTTAATCTGCTAACCTGGGATGGAGGGCGCATGTCACGCTCCGCCCCCTCAGGCGACGGCAACGCGATGCCAGGGCAGGCAAACTCACCACTGGCCCCTAGTGATAATGGCCGACACCACCATTGCATCATGGTGACCCCAACCAACGCATGCCCCATAGGGTATCACGGGCACTATAGGTATTGTTAACTTAGGCAGAGTTGAACCCAGTCTGCAGACTCTAGGATTCGAACCCCAGACCTAAGGCTTTTGCCTGCCCCAAAGGCAGCACCTCTTACCAGTTGAGCTGCCTTTTTATGTCACGCTCTGCCCCCTCAGGCGACGGCAACGTGATGCCAGGGCAGGCAAACCCACCACTAGCCCCCTAGTGATAATGGCCGACACCACCATTGCATCATGGTGACCCCAACCAACGCATGTCCGCAGGGTATCACGGGCACTATAGGTATTGTTAACTTAGGCAGAGTTGAACCCAGTCTGCAGACTCTAGGATTCGAACCCCACACCTAAGGCTTTTGCCTGCCCCAAAGGCAGCGCCTCTTACCAAATAGAGAGAGGAGTGTATTAATGTGTGTTAAATAATTGAAAGAAAAAAAATAATAAAACTATGGTAGAAATTGGGGGGGCTGGCGTGAATTCAATAGGGAAAGAGAGAGAAGTGTAGTTAGTTTGTAACTTGAATTTTGAAAGTGTAACTTGTGTTACTTAATTTGCTAAATAAAAGAGACTTTAAATCATTAAATAAATCATTAAAATAAAAGAAAAGTGGCTGTTTTTAGGAGTGTGGTCAGCTGCCATGCGTAGGAACTGGAGTGTAGAATGAGTGAAAGAAAACATGATTAATGTATAGAAGTGACAATTGAATTGTACTTGAAGTATGGGTTGAAAAAATACTTTTTATTAAGAAAATATATAAAATAAAATTAGGAAAAATATTTTTAAATGAGTGGCAGAATTTTCATAAATAAAATTAAATAATTAATTGAATTATTGTAAAGACCCGATGCTCTAAATCCCGATACTTAGAGTACCGAATCCCTAACCACATATAACGTTTTCACATTATATGTAAGGTTGTCCTAAAACTAACAGTTTATGAAAATTGTTTGATCAAAACCACTATACTTTGTAAAGAACTTTTAAACAAAACAAGATTGCTAACAAAAGCAATCTATACATACATTTACAGCACGTAAACATCGTTTAGGGTCAATACCAGACACTACAAAAATTACACGTTTTCTTACATCAAAAAGAAACCTAAGGAATCTTAAGGTCTTTACAACAAATAGGCTTAGCTAGCAAGCCATTTATACATAACTTTTCCTTAGCAAAAGTTTTCCAAAAGTCCAGGGTAATCGGATCCTATTCGTCCCACTCATCGAGAAATCTCTCGAAATCGGACCCATAACCCAAGTCATCATAAAACTCGTCTCCAATACCTGCAAAGCAGTAAAAGTGAGCCAGAGGCCCAGTACACAATAACCAATGCAAAACAAATCATCAAGTTGATGTAATGCATCATAGAACAAGTGGTTATCTTTATTATATTTTCTGTCACAAATCAACAAGAGGGTATTCAAACCCCGGTCACGCTTCGGGAATTCAGGGATCCTGAGCAACAGCAGCTGCTCAGGGGGTTGATATAAGCAGTCCGAATACTTATATCTCCTATATCTATTTCATGAAGATAATAGCTTCATTTAGGGTTTAAAAGCCGTTGCCCGACTCTACTTAAACTCAGTCCATAACATGAGTCTAGTTCACAAGTTCCCATAAACTTTGAACTAAATCATGGTATTTCCCCCTAAGTTTAAGGAAACATTACACAGATACTATTCCCCCCTATCGGCTACCCACTTAACCAAAAAAAATCGCTATTGCATCATAGCGTACCATTGCATCATGATAAAGTCATTGCATCATGACTTGGTTAAGCGCCTAGCTAACATGTCATTGCATCATGACAGGTTTGCTGCTCCTCGGACCAGATTAAACAGCGTAATAGACATCCAATTCGTTCAAATGTTAAGTCAAATCAATTTAAATCAACTTAGGAATGCCTATTCCTAGCAATCATCAAACAAGTTATTGCGTACCTGAAACCCGTTAGTATATAACTAGGATTTCTCGGTGATGAACTAACCGAAGAATCCTTAACTGAAATAGAAATATCACAATAATCAATAAATCAACAAGTATAGATTTCATTATCACAATTATACACATATTATATCCATATATCACAATTAATCGAAGAAATCCAAATAATTGAATACAAGGTCACGAATAAGCATTTAAACATCCTATTATATCACAAATCGCTTAATAAATATTTAATTTCTCAAATAACAAACTTTGGAAAATTTTAGAAAAGGTTTTTAAATTTCAAAAGCATAGGGGATAGGCCGACAGCCAAAGCTAGCGGCTTTGAGCCGGTGCTCGATGCTCTAAAAATCAACACTGCCAGCGCTGGCAGTGTTCAAGGGTACACCGTCAGCCTTTGCATCCTACGCCGGCGGCCTTGAGCCAGCGTAGAATCCAAAACCAAAATTTTCAAAAACGTCCAGAGAGGTCTAAGCCGTCCGCTTACCTAGTTACACGCGGGCAGCTTTGACACATACGCCGGCGGCCTTGATTTCCGCTGCCAGCGTACAATATGATAGAATGAACACCGGCTGACTTTTCCAGCGAAAGCCGGTGGCTTTCATCCAGCCTTAAGAATTCTGAATCCAACGTTGCCTCTAAGCCGGCGGCGTTGAATTCCCAGGTGCCGGCGTACGTTTTAAAAACATACTTAAACGTTAACACACAAATCCCCTGTTTTTCACTTTGAAAAATTCAATCTTAAGACACTTCAAAACCTTCCTCAACTACACTTTCAACTTCATATACTCACTCCTATCTATACTACTCAATCCTAGCAACTCAAATCATGAAATCAACACAATTAAACACTTCAAACTCCACTTCAATCCATTCTAAATTTCCCTACACAATTCCTCTTCACATCCTCCTAACACTTCATATTACTTCAACCATGCATGCACAAACTCATACACTCATATAACACATTCATAACTCATCCCAAGCATGAACAAACAATTTGATCAACACGAATCTCATTTCAATGAAGAATTCATGCAATCACTTCAAGAAAGAAAAACAAAACAAAACAACAATTATAACTAAATCAATTAAAACAATTATATATATACCTTGTCTTGAGAAAAACTTTGATTTTTAAACTTGATATTGACCTTAACTTGAGCTTGGAATGGAATTGAAAGAGGAAGAAGAAAAGAAAGAAAGAAGAAGCAAAATTCGTATAAAAGTAAGCTGCCCCCAAAAAGTAGTTCAAATTAGCTTAATTAGGCATTAAACATATTCCAAAATTGCCCCTTAAAGTATATATAAATTTAGGAGGCATTTGGGTGCATTTAGGTCTCATTTGGGACTTATATTTGAGCATATATGCTACTTAATTAAAGAAACAAAATTCCATCACTAATCTTGTAGTACCAAAGTTGATTTTATAAATCTAACTTAACTAACACCTTAATGTATAAAAGACATAACTAATAATTTTATTACACACACACATTAATACATATAAAACAAAGATATTAATTTCATTAAATACATGCAAAATAATATATTAGAATACTAGCAATACAACCATGCTCATTCAATTCAACAATTTAAAATAATTAAATAAACATATGAAATTTAAATAGAAATGAAATCTAGGTCATTTCAATTATTTTAGTATTTCAATAAATATATTACTAGTATGGTCAAAATATGTCTATATAAGCTATAACTGATATTTTTAGATTCCGAAAAATTCTAAAAAGTTATTTTATGAAAATAAAAATATTTTTCGTATAATTTAATAATTTTATTTTTAATATCGAGTCTTAAATAGAAATCGATCCCGTAAAAACCCGAAACGAACTAAATTTTGGAAAAACAGAATTTTCTATGATATATAAAATATTTATTTAAAAATATAAGGGTTTACAAGAATAGTAAAATTAGGTAATGAATAGTAGTGAATAGTGCAAAAGACCAGTTAATTACCGGTAGTAAAGAAACACAAATATAATCGTACAATCAGATATTTCTATTTTCGAAAAAATTATAAAATTAATATTTTTGAAATCCTTATGAAAATACGAGTCTAACGGTATTAATGGTATATTTTTGATATCTCGAGCCCCGAGACATGCTTTTCAAAGTCTGTATTCGAACGAGTTCGAAATAGGTCAAAAATTTACCAATCTGATATTTTTAAGTGACCTTATATTACTACGAGCTACTCTACATACTTAAACTACATCTCGGCCTCTAAGGCTAAGAGTACAAGATTGCTAGACTTAAACTACTGTATTCCACTTAAGGTTCCCGGGTGATTTTCTGGTTTAGATCTTTGCCAATTTGGAAACTGATGTTTTATGTTTATACAACATATTTAATTTAAGAAATTTATTTTAAATTTTATTTCTATAAGTATTTAATATCTCTCAATGTTTTCGGAATTCTTAAATTGAGTTTTATTTCCGAAGGTTTATCGTTATTTACCTTTTAATAATTTGTTTTTGAGTTCTATATTACCCGATCTTATAGGTCAGAGTTAAGTATAGAATTTGTCATACGTAGTGGTTTTGGATTTGAAGACTGTTGAGTTCTTATTTTATTTTTAAGGAATCATTTTCTCAAGATTAAAAAATTTCTAGATCCGCTCGTGATTTAGGACTAGTTGAAGTTCGGTTTTAATTTTGAGTCATTTTTAGAGCTTATTTTCGATGTTTATTTTGGAATTATTTACTGAAATTTTCTAAGGCTTACATCCTCCCCACCTTAAAGAAATTTTTGACCGCAAAACTTGTTACGTGTGTATCATTTATTGAGAAGAGATTGTGAATTTCGAGTTATATTTCTAGCACTGGTTTATGTTTTGGTTTGTATCGTTTCTAAATTTTGTATGATAGACATTTTACCAAATATAGCACATACAATTTAATAAGATTTGGCTTAGCGATTCCAACCTTCACTTACACGACTCTTTTGGAGAATGACACGAACTTGACTTGATACCATAGACGACTTGACTCGACCGACACTAGATGACTCATGACAACACAACCTTTCATGACTTGATTACTTTGACCAACGAAGGTTGTGGATTCGCTTCTCCATTCTTATGTAGCTGTATATACAATATGAAATAACCATGAAATTCCCAATTTATATTCTATATGTGTGTTAATAAATTTATACATACTTTTGATATGTATTGAATATGATTTTTTTTCATGATGAATTATGTGTTTTATTATTGTGTTAAAATATTGAAATATTCTAGAATTTATTAAATATTTAGTTCATAAAATTTTAATTGTATTCATATGTGTAATTTGATTTGAATTTGTTGAATTAAGTGGAGGAATGCATGTAACTAAGTCCTTATGTAGCAGAATTTTTTAGGCAAAAAATAAAGCTATTAAACACTCATTAAGGCCTTAAGACAATTCATTAAGTAACAAAAGGTTAAGTCATTAATTGCCTTAATTACAAATGCCTCAAAAGTCAAACAAGTAGATAATATGTACTCTTCAAACTTAAATTTTCGGGCAAAATTTCAGACCTTAGCCAAACCCTTTCTCTAAGCTTCAAAACACCTCTTAACCCTCTCAAAAGCTCCTCCAAGGTGGCATAAGATTAAGCCCTTCATTTTCCATCACTTTTACCACCAAAAGATTGCTAGAGGACCATTAAACTAAAGCCTATAGTTCTATTGGTGAGTTTGTCTTTCATGTCTTAATCTTATGCATATATGTGATTTCTTGATAATAGGGTGCTTATGCTAAATATGAGAAATGATGTGTTTTATATGTTAATGGTAGTTTAAGTAGTATATTAAGGCTACAAGAACTTATAGTATATGATTTATGTGTAGCAAGAAGTATGGGTGTTGTTGAATTTGGGAAGAAGATAATTTGGGTAGTTGAAGTGTGGATTTGGAGTTTGAAGTATGATAAGTATTAGAAGTGTTTGAAGTGTTGTATGAAGTTTGCATAAGGTTTAGGACATGTTAGGAGTTGAGAAAAGTTGTTTTTTTTTCAAGTTTAAAGTGTTAAAGTTTGAAAAATTTCGTATAACTATCACTACACCTGTCAAAACACCCCTGTTGCCAAGGGTGTAGTGCTCTCGGATCAAAAATTTCATTTCCCCTGAGTTGAAACGGCCTCCAAAACACCCTGTTGCCAAGGGTGTAGTGTCCAAAACACCCGTGTTGCCAAGGGCGTAGTGCTCTCGGATCAAAAATTTCACTTCCCCTGAGTCAAAACGGCCTTCAAAACACCCCGCTGCCAAGGGTGTAGCGCTCGCGGATTTCTTCCCTGACGCGACACTGTTTTGTAAATTGATCATAACTTTTTCATACGAACTCCGATTTGAGTGATTCAAATTGAGTTAGAAAGCTTAAAAAGAGATCTACAATTCGTGTTTTGAGTTTTTACAAAATAAAAACTTATCAAGGTCGAATTTTCGTTTCTTTCCAGCTGATACATTTTCCAAACAAAGTTAAAAACTTGTTTTTGTTTGTTTTATGTGTATTTGCTTTAACAAATGGATCTTTTAGACTAAAATGAGATAGATATATCATAATTGATGTGTTATGATGATCGAGTAATATAATTAAGCATGATTTAAGGATATTTGTATGATTTAATAAATTATTGATTATCTTTACTTGTTTTAGGATCTTGTGATAACTTATTTGAATGTATTTGTATGGTTATGTATGAGATTAGTTGAAATGAGTTTAAACTAAGTGTGAATTGTGATAATTCTTGTTGAACAGTTATTGATCCTCGCTTGGCCACCCTCATTAATTCCCAAGCTAATATAGGTACGCAGTAACTTGCTTGTATGCTTGTTAGGATAGGCATACTTAAATTTGATATAAGTTCTAAATGACTTAAGTATTGCTTGAATTGCTTGTGTTTTCACCGTTAAATCCGGTTTGAGGAGCGGTAACTTATCATGATGCAATGATAGGTTAGTGTAGACGCTTAGGCCAATAGTCATGATGCAATGACTAGGCTCGACGGATAATCGATAGGAATGTATAACCGAGCAACATTTACTTACTCTTGAGAGGAAATAATATAATCTAATTCAATGTTTATGGGAGCATGTGAATTGCTTTATATTATGGATTGAGTTAAGTGAGGCTGAGTAACGGCTATATAACCTGGATGAGATTATTATTTGCAATGTAACGTTATCTAGGAGATATAGGTATTCGGGCTACCTATATCAACCCCTGAGCGTTGTGAGCATTACTCAGGACCCCCAGATATCCTCAGCTTGTCCGGCGTTTGAATACTCCAGTGTTGATTTTTTTAAGAAATATTAAAGAAAGATAATTGAAGTAATTGTTTTTGCATTGCATTAGGATAGGTGTGTATGGCTTCGCTTTTGTTTGTGTTGCTGTGTACTGGGCCTCTGGCTCACTTTTGCTATTTTCAGGTGTTGATGATGATTGATATGATGATATGGGATTCGGGTCAGATTGGGAGAAGTTTATGGACGAGTGGGATGAGTAGGACCCTGTGGCGAGAAGTTTTTGAAGAAAGTTTTATTTCATGTGTTCGTTTAACAAATGTATTTTGTATTTTGGGAATAGAGGCTTGTTAGTTAAGCCTGGGTTGTATTAAAAGACTTAAAGTCTATTTTCTTCATTTTGTGAGACTTATGTATATTTTGTTGTGTCCTATGCTGGACACAAGGATGTAAATATTTCCTTAAACTATTTTATGTAAATAGATTACTCAAGTGAGTAATCCTTTTGTAAAAGCTTTTATAACAAGTTTTAGTAGTTTTAAACAAACAATTCACATAACTGTAGATTAGGACAACCTTCCATATAATACGAAAGTATTATATGTGGTTGGGGACTTAACTTGCTAAGTCTTAAGGATTAGCAGGTCGGGTCTTTACAGTTGGTATCAGAGCCTGTTTATGTAAAATTGTTTGTTTAAAAAAATAGGAGACTTGACCATAGATACGGTGAGATTAGCATGGCTTGAGTCTAGGATTTGGTTGAATGGTGTGTTATGCTTGAATGTTGTTTTTTTTTAATATTAACTAAATTCAAGATTAATCTGACATTGCATTAATTATCATATGTCATGTGTATATTGTATGTCATTTAAAGATGGATAGGTCAAGGAGAATCACTAGACAGACTTCAGATCGGGAGAATATGCCTCTTCCTCAGTATACTGCTTCAGCATCTACAGCTTCTACTATCCCAGCTTCGACTTCGACTCCATCACCAGCTTCAGCCTCTACTACCCAGGATCCTCCACAACCACAAGCGCCACCTCAAATGCCTCCTCCGATGCCTCCATATCCTCCTATGCCTCAGATGCCAGTAGGAGATACAAGTACTATGTTCAATTTGTTCCGGGATATGTTTGCAATGGTTCAACAGTATCAACAAATGATCTATCAACAACAACAACAATTCATGCAACAATATAATCCATCAAATGTGAGGCAAGAACCTAATGTACAAGTAGGAGACCGATATGATCAAGTGAAGCTGCATGACTTTGTCAAGCTAGTACCTGAGTTTGATGGTATTACCATGGATCCAATTAAAGCTGAAGGATGGATAATAGAACTTGAGAAAGCTTTTGCTGCTTGCCAAGTACCCGATGATAGAAAAGTTGATTTGGCGATTTATATGATGAAGCAAGATGCATATAATTGGTGGATGCTGAATAGTGAAGGATTTGCAAGACCAATTCTCTGGAATACATTCAAAGATGCTTTCTTCTTGAAATATATTCCATCGACCGTGAGGGAACAAATGATTCTAAATGGTTGAGTTTGAGACAAGGGAATATGAAAGTGGATGAGTATTATGCGGAGTTTTGCAGGTTGCTAAGGTTTGCGGGAACGAACTACAACGACGAAAGAATGAAAGTTCAAAAATTCCAAGATGGGTTGAATATGGAATTGAAGAGTGAAGTTAAGAAGTTTCAACTTACGACCTTATCAGAATCTGTAGTGAAGGCAACACTGTTAGAGCAACTATCAGATGATAATAAGGTTCAAGGAGATAGAAGAGCTACTTTTCTGGGAAAGAGATCTACAACTTCATACACTCCTTATCCAAGATATGACAGTATTGATAAAGGTAAAAGACCATATTTGGGAAAGAAGCCTAGTTCGGGACAATTTGTGAAGACTTCTATGTCTTCTACTCCTCTTGACAAGAGGTGTACTAGATGCTTTGGACCCCATGATTTAGCTCAGTGTAAATGGGCTCCAGGAGCATGTTTTGCATGTGGAAATATAGGTCATCGAGCTTCTGATTGTAAAGATCCAAAGTTGAAGCCTATATTCTGTGCATATTGTAAACAGAGAGGACATCATGTGATGAATTGTAAGGAGAAGCCTAGAACCGATGGTCCTAATGTAGGAAAAGGAACAACTGCTGCTAGAGTGTTTGCCCTACAACAGTATGAGAAAGCTCCTTCAGTGGATACATTAGCAGTGTAGAGGAGCATGAACAACACTTGAAGCTAGTTCTTCAAAGGCTAAGGGAAAGGAAGCTTTATGCCAAATTTAGTAAATGCAAGTTTTGGTTGAAAGAAGTGGCATTCCTTGGTCATATTATTACAAAGGAAGGAATATCTGTGGATTCGGAAAAGATTGGAGCTATTTTGGATTGGCCACAACCTACAAATGTTACTGAGGTACGTAGTTTTCTGGGTTTAGCAGGCTACTATCGAAGATTTGTACAAGGATTTTCAAAGATTGCTTCTTCATTGACAAAGTTGACTAGAAAGCATGTGAAGTTTACTTGGAATGAAGATTGTGAGAAGAGTTTTCAAGAGTTGAAACAGAGGTTAGTATCTGCACCTGTTTTAGCACTTCCAGTTAGTGGGAAGGAGTTCGTTGTGTATAGTGATGCATCTATACAAGGATTAGGATGTGTTTTGATGCAAGATAACCGAGTAATAGCTTATGCTTCAAGACAATTGAAACTCCATGAAAGGAATTATCCAGTTCATGATTTGGAGCTTGCTGCAGTGATACTAGCATTGAAGCTTTGGAGACATCACTTATTTGGTGAGAAGTGCAAAATCTTTACCGATCACAAAAGCTTGAAATATATCTTCACTCAAAGAGAATTGAATATGCGCCAAAGAAGATGGCTTGAGCTAATAAAGGATTATGATCTTGAAATTCTTTATCATCCGGGAAAGGCAAATAGTGTGGCAGATGCATTGAGTAGGAAAAAGCAAATGAATATGGTTACCATGGTTACAAATCAAAGAGAGTTGCAAGATGATCTCCGAAAATTGAATGTTGAAGTTACTATGGAAAAAGTTGAGATTATGTTGGCAATTTAACTCTACAACCTACTCTATTGGAACAAATTAAACAAGGACAACAAGAAGAACCAGAAAGCCAAAGTTTAAGAAGCGACATAAAAGAAGGAAAGAAGAAGGACATGAGAATTGATGATGAAGGTGTGATCAGATTCAGAGACAGAATTTATGTGCCAGTAATTTATGAATTGAGAAAACAAATTTTGAAGGAAGCTCATTCTTCTACTTATTCGATTCATCCAGGAAATACCAAGATGTACCGTGATTTGAAGCAACATTTCTGGTGGGAAGGTATGAAAAAGGATATTGCAGAGTATGTATCTAAGTGTCTGACATGTCAACAAGTGAAGATTGAACATCAGAGGCCTGGTGGAGAATTACAACCTTTGAGAATTCCAGAGTGGAAATGGGATGAAATCACTATGGATTTTGTTACAGCTTTGCCCAGGACGATGGCTAGAAATGAGATGGTTTGGGTTATTATTGATAGGCTAACTAAATCAGCACATTTTATTCCTTTGAGGATCGGATATTCGCTTGAAAAGTTAGCACAAATTTACATTAGAGAGGTAGTAAAACTCCATGGAGTGCCGGTGACTATTACTTCAGATAGAGATACTAGATTTGTGAGTAGATTCTGGACAAGTTTACATGAAGCACTTGGGACTAAATTGCAGTTCAGTACAGCATTTCATCCTCAAACAGACGGGCAATCAGAACGAACAATTCAAATTCTAGAGGATATGCTTAGATCTTGTGCTTTGGATTTTGGAAGGAATTGGGATGAACACTTGTCACTAGTTGAATTTGCATATAATAACAGTTACCAATCGGCGATACAGATGGCTCCATATGAAGCGTTGTATGGAAGAAAGTGTAGGTCTCCCTTACATTGGGATGAAGTGGGAGAACGGGCTCTAATTGGTCCTGATTTGGTACAGCAGGCGATTGATAAAGTTCAATTAATTAGGCAAAGATTGAAGGTAGCTCAAGATAGATACAAAAGTTATGCCGACTTAAGAAGAAGACCTCTTGAGTTTGAGATTGGCGATCGTGTATTTCTTAAAGTGTCACCAACTAAAGGTGTATTCAGATTTGGAGTGAGAAGTAAATTGAATCCAAGATATATTGGACCCTATGAGATTTTGGAACAGATTGGATCTTCGGCTTACAGATTGGCACTACCACCGAGTTTGTCAGGCGTTCACAATGTTTTTCATGTATCTCAATTAAGAAAATGTGTCTCGGATCAAGATGCAATATTAGATACAAATCAACCCGAGATATTGCCTGACCTTACTACAGAAGAGAAACCTGTTAAAATCATAGGCAAGATAGATAAAACATTGAGAAACAAGACGATTCCCATGGTCAAGGTTCAATGGAGCAACCAATCAGAAAGAGAAGCAGTGTGGGAAGTTGAAAGTTTGATGAAGCAAAAGTACCCCGAGTTATTTGTATGATAAGGTAAATCAAGTTTCGGGGACGAAACTTCTTGAAGGAGGGAAGAATGAAATAACCATGAAATTCCCAATTTATATTCTATATGTGTGTTAATAAATTTATACATACTTTTGATATGTATTGAATATGATTTTTTTTCATGATGAATTATGTGTTTTATTATTGTGTTAAAATATTGAAATATTCTAGAATTTATTAAATATTTAGTTCATAAAATTTTAATTGTATTCATATGTGTAATTTATGATTTGAATGTGTTGAATTAAGTGGAGGAATGCATGTAACTAAGTCCTTATGTAGCAGAATTTTTTAGGCAAAAAATAAAGCTATTAAACACTCATTAAGGCCTTAAGACAATGTCATTAAGTAACAAAAGGTTAAGTCATTAATTGCCTTAATTACAAATGCCTCAAAAGTCAAACAAGTAGATAATATCTACTCTTCAAACTTAAATTTTCGGGCAAAATTTCAGACCTTAGCCAAACCCTTTCTCTAAGCTTCAAAACACCTCTTAACCCTCTCAAAAGCTCCTCCAAGGTGGCATAAGATTAAGCCCTTCATTTTCCATCACTTTTACCACCAAAAGATTGCTAGAGGACCATTAAACTAAAGCCTAAAGTTCTATTGGTGAGTTTGTCTTTCATGTCTTAATCTTATGCATATATGTGATTTCTTGATAATAGGGTGCTTATGCTAAATATGAGAAATGATGTGTTCTATATGTTAATGGTAGTTTAAGTAGTATATTAAGGCTACAAGAACTTATAGTATATGTTTTATGTGTAGCAAGAAGTATGGGTGTTGTTGAATTTGGGAAGAAGATAATTTGGGTAGTTGAAGTGTGGATTTGGAGTTTGAAGTATGATAAGTATTAGAAGTGTTTGAAGTGTTGTATGAAGTTTGCATAAGGTTTAGGACATGTTAGGAGTTGAGAAAAGTTGTTTTTTTTCAAGTTTAAAGTGTTAAAGTTTGAAAAATTTCGTATAACTATCACTACACCTGTCAAAACACCCTGTTGCCAAGGGTGTAGTGCTCTCGGATCAAAAATTTCATTTCCCCTGAGTTGAAACGGCCTCCAAAACACCCCGTTGCCAAGGGTGTAGTGTCCAAAACACCCCTGTTGCCAAGGGTGTAGTGCTCTCGGATCAAAAATTTCACTTCCCCTGAGTCAAAACGGCCTTCAAAACACCCCGTTGCCAAGGGTGTAGCGCTCGCGGATTTCTTCCCTGACGCGACACTGTTTTGTAAATTGATCATAACTTTTTCATACGAACTCCGATTTGAGTGATTCAAATTGCGTTAGAAAGCTTAAAAAGAGATCTACAACTTTGTGTTTTGAGTTTTTACAAAATAAAAACTTATCAAGGCCGAATTTTCGTTTCTTTCCAGCTGATACATTTTCCAAACAAAGTTAAAAACTTGTTTTTGTTTGTTTTATGTGTATTTGCTTTAACAAATGGATCTTTTAGACTAAAATGAGATAGATATATGATAATTGATGTGTTATGATGATCGAGTAATATAATTAAGCATGATTTAAGGATATTTGTATGATTTAATAAATTATTGATTATCTTTACTTGTTTTAGGATCTTGTGATAACTTATTTGAATGTATTTGTATGGTTATGTATGAGATTAGTTGAAATGAGTTTAAACTAAGTGTGAATTGTGATAATTCTTGTTGAACAGTTATTGATCCTCGCTTGGCCACCCCCATTAATTCCCAAGCTAATACAGGTACGCAGTAACTTGCTTGTATGCTTGTTAGGATAGGCATACTTAAATTTGATATAAGTTCTAAATGACTTAAGTATTGCTTGAATTGCTTGTGTTTTCACCGTTAAATCCGGTTCGAGGAGCGGTAACTTATCATGATGCAATGATAGGTTAGTGTAGACGCTTAGGCCAATAGTCATGATGCAATGACTAGGCTCGGCGGATAATCGATAGGAATGTATAACGAGCAACATTTACTTACTCTTGAGAGGAAATAATATAATCTAATTCAATGTTTATGGGAGCATGTGAATTGCTTTATATTATGGATTGAGTTAAGTGAAGCTGAGTAACGGCTATATAACCTGGATGAGATTATTATTTGCAATGTAACGTTATCTAGGAGATATAGGTATTCGGGCTACCTATATCAACCCCCTGAGCGTTGTGAGCATTACTCAGGACCCCCAGATATCCTCAGCTTGTCCCGGAGTTTGAATACTCCAGTGTTGATTTGTTTAAGAAATATTAAAGAAAGATAATGAAGTAATTGTTTTTGCATTGCATTAGATAGGTGTGTATGGCTTCGCTTTTGTTTGTGTTGCTGTGTACTGGGCCTCTGGCTCACTTTTGCTATTTTCAGGTGTTGATGATGATTGTTATGATGATATGGGATTCGGGTCAGATTGGGAGAAGTTTATGGACGAGTGGGATGAGTAGGACCCTGTGGCGAGAAGTTTTTGAAGAAAGTTTTATTTCATGTGTTCGTTTAACAAATGTATTTTGTATTTTGGAATAGAGGCTTGTTAGTTAAGCCTGGGTTGTATTAAAAGACTTAAAGTCTATTTTCTTCATTTTGTGAGACTTATGTATATTTTGTTGTGTCCTATGCTGGACACAAGGATGTAAATATTTCCTTAAACTATTTTATGTAAATAGATTACTCAAGTGAGTAATCCTTTTGTAAAAGCTTTTATAACAAGTTTTAGTAGTTTTAAAAAACAATTCACATAACTGTAGATTAGGACAACCTTCCATATAATACGAAAGTATTATATGTGGTTGGGGACTTAACTTGCTAAGTCTTAAGGATTAGCAGGTCGGTCTTTACACAATTGTGCTTTGAGATCCATATTTCTTTAAATAATAAAGTCATTATTGTTTTAAAACTCTTATCGTCGTGATTATCTTGATGGGGTTGAAATCAAGAGATCTCATTGCTTTATTGTATAATTATTACTTATGAAGATTTTATGGAGTTTGGTAATTGAGATTTGATTTCTGAAGTTTTAACTTTTATACAACGATCGTCATAGATTTTCGATCTTTCCAAGTTCTTCATTTACAAGAAGTTGTCTGAGGGGTGTAAACCCCTAAATTTTCGGAATCGGTTTAGCACAAAACCCTAACCGGAAGTCAAACGAAACCCTAAAGGTCAACAAAACCCTAGTTTACCGTATCAACCTAAATCCGGCATTGCCGTTTTCTTTGGCCCGGAAAAACGAAGTTGGGATAATTAGCTCGAATAGTCCGTAATAACCATAGGTTTTATAAAAGTTTCAGTTTCGCGAAATTTGGGTGTCCTTCGAACCCGATCGGACACAATTCTCGAAAAACGTGTCCGGAAGCCCGGAATAGTAAAAATATTCCGAATATACCGTTAGACTCATAAAAATATAAGTTTTCCAAAAATATCAATTTCATAATTTTTCGGTAAGTAAAAATAACAGATATAGCTATTATATGCGTATTTTCTTACTACCGGTTCTTTAATTGTCATATCTACTTTACATTACACTATTCATTACTATTCTACACTATTCTTTTATCTCTACTTTTTCTTACACCTACTCTTACACTCTACATAACCTATTATCTTAACTTTTTACCTTTCCCATAACTTTATATCACATCTACCTTACAATTACATCTTTTATTTAAAAAGTCAAAAAAATAAATCAATCCTCCCCTCTACACAATGGCCGGCGCCCCCTCTCTCTCCTCCACAATTTGTTTCAATTTTCATTTATTTTAATCACACAAAAATCCTCCAATTTTCCTATAAATACCCCCCTCCTCTTTCACTTCTTTCACACCACTTCTACACTAAAATTACTCTCTCAAAATCTCTCTAGAATTTCTCTCCAAGAAGCTCTTCAAGAAGTTCTCTTTAAGCTCATCTTCTTTAGGTAAAAGTTCTTCAAGAAGTCTCCATGTTCATCTACTTAGTATGAGCTTAGTGTGTGTTTTCTAAAACCATGAAGGTTAAGAAAGCAACAATAGGTTCATACTTTGTTTTTGTTCATAACCACAATTCCTTTATGTTCATGTTTCCTTTATATATTCATTATGTTTTTCTTATGTTCATTATGTCTCTTTTATGTTCATAACTATCTACTATATCTATATAACTATATACATATTCTTTAGAGCATATAAGCTCATAATCTTGCAATTTATTTATTTCATGCAATTTATTTACTTCATGCAATTTATTTATTCAAGTTGTTTTTAAGACTAGTCTCTAGTCTTAGACTTGTCCTCATCAAGTCAAAACAAGCTTTTCTTTCATTTATTTTATTTATTATGGGACTAGTTTATTTCTTAGTCCCGGGAGCCTTGAAAAAGCTAAGACTCCAATACTTGATTTTATTATTTATGCTTTATGTTATTTTGTTTATTATTCTCATAATCATGTTCATTTAGATTGTTGTCCAAAAGTTTTATTTTCTAAAGATAATGAAATAAAAGAAGACTTTTTGTCACTTAGGAATAAGTTTATGTGAAACATAAAATATAAGATAACAAAAATAAACTCATTCATTTTCAAGTTACAAAAAGAATTCACTATGAATTTAGAAACTATTTTTACTTAAAAGCTAGTTAAATCTTTGTTACTCTACTTGTTTTTCAAAAGAAAATATTTTGTTGACAAAAATGGTTGTTTTCATAAAGAAAGAAAATAAGATGGAAACTAAGGAAATTTTTAAAAGACCTTTGCAAACAAATAGGCAAAGAAAATTTATGGTTTGAAAAGATAAAATTTTCACTTTTCAAGTTACAAGAAAAATTAATAGATTATAGAAATTAGTTTTTCTACAAAAAGTCCTTAATTGTTCCACTTTGTTTTTATAAGAAACCAAATTTTCATGCATGGGTAATTGTTTTGAAATAGGAGACATGAGAAAAAGAATGAGAAATATCAAGTAAAGATTTTTGCCGAAACAAGTAAACAAAGGAATTTACACAAGAAAATGAAGAAAAGAATATTTTCTAGAAAACTTCAAAAATATTATTAGTGTAACTTAGAAAGTAGAAAATTTTATTTTCAAAAGTCACTTAGAAAAAGATAAATAAAACCAACATAAAACGTTTTTAGAAAATAAAGAAAACAAGGTATTCATTTCAAAGAAATTCACAAAAACAATTTCCGAAAAGCTTCAACCCGACATTGTTTTACTTAAGAAAAATAATTTGGACAACAAACACTTGAGCATGCTTAAATATGAGTTATATAGTTACAAAAAGAGAATTTTTCAACTATATAGATAACTAAGTATTTATCAAACAAATTTTGATTTCTTGAACCAAAGTTGTTTTTACTTGAAAATCCGTGGTGAATTTTGTCGCCACTTTTTCGAGCCTATATGGCTTTGTTTGTGGGAAATAATTTTAGAAATGGGTAGATCTTTTCGAGTAGATAGAAATCGGTATATTATATGCGCGATTCCGAGTTAAAATGACCAAGTTATGGCCATTTTAAGTTGGAACATTCTTTCATACGAACTTTGACGTTCTTTGACATTGTTTTGTCAAAATTCAAGAAAATCTTCAAGAAAAACTCATTATGGGTATTTTCTTTGGTTAGGTGATCCCGAGGAAGGATTTCTTCACCCCGAGGACTATTACGATTTAGTGGAGTGTGTGAACGACTCATCCGCTTAAGAGAAATAGACGGCAATGGCATCGTGAGTTATTTCCCCGTTATTTTTCATACTCTTGCTTGTGCTTGTAAAATTAGTTGCACTAGAATCTAAGCAAACTCAAAAGAAGTGTATGATAATATGTTGAAGGAATACTAAGTATATCGAAACTCAATTTGTTTGTAATAAAGTTGTATGTACATTAATATCTTGAATTGTTTGAAATTGGTTGATCACTTGAAAGAAGTTAAATGTAACTACTAGACTTTAATTAAAGAAATTATTCATGCACTTCATATGTTGAGTCACATTGCATTCGCTACTATACAATTGGTGGGACAAGTGTATAATAGTGGTGGTAGACATAACCGGTATATCATGTAAGTGGCGAGTAGGAGCCGGTAAGAACTACTTAAATTGATGGCTAGTAGGAGCCTGTAATAACTACAAGTTTTTCGTGGCTAGTAGGAGCCTGTAATAACTACAAAATCTTTTTGGTGGCTAGTAGGAGCCTGTAATAACTACAAAATTTTTGATGGCGTATAGGAGCCGGTAAGACCTATAAAAGTGTTTTTAAAAGTGGTGGCTGTAATTGGCCTGAATACCCAACCCCGAATGAAGGGCGTAAATTCATTCAACATATGATTCCCGGAAAGTCATATGTCTTGTATGCTCACGTGGTTGTTGCATTTCATACGTTTGAATAATAAACTTGATTGATAATCTACTTCGAGTATGAATTTTGGGAATTACTCACTAAGCTTATTAGCTTATACCCCGATAGCTATCTTTTGCAGTTCCCGTACTTATGGCTAAGGCCACGTGGACCTTGTGGGCAGGTAATCCCTTTTGTATATTAGAATTTTGAATAAAGAGTAGCTTAGCATTAGCATGTTAACATGTGTATAATGGATTAGTAATTTAGGGAGTTGTTCTAAGTTCGTAAAATTATGCCTTGGACAAATAGTTATTGTGATTCTTCTTTTCTTAATATGTTTTTATATCTCCTTAAGCTACATAATTCCATATATGGACCTCTAAAATTGTGAACGTAAGCCTTACACTTAATATAAAAGCTTTTGGAATGACTAAGGTTGCCATACTTAAGCTTTAATATTGAGTGTGGCGGACTGCCACGTTTAGGGTACCCATTGGGGCGTGACAAGGGGTGTCTTGGAATTTGTTAAATCAATTGAGTTTTATTTTAGTTTCCATCATTAGCTCATACTAGCTTATAATAGTCTCGAGCTTTCCTATTCTTAGTCTAGCTATTTAATCCACCAAAGGTATTTCCAATATTGTATGTTATCCAATATTGTGTCTTCTTCCCTCTTTGGGTCATCACCCAAGTGAAGTGTTTCAACTTTTTGACTTGGGGTCATTGCAACACAAAACTCCACTTCTTATTATTTCTTATTTGCCTCCTGCTTTGGGCATTTTCGATTATCCGTGCTCTTTCTAGCAATCCTTGATAACTCCTTATATCAAATTCCTCCAATTGAGTCTGAAAGTCTTCTTTTAAACCATTCAGAAACACTTGTCTTTTGAGTTCCTCACTTTGTTTATATGATTCCAGGGGTGTTGCAACAATCTACTGAACTCGATTTCATACTGTTCCACACTACGATCTCCTTGTGAGATATTGAGGAAATCTGCATTGTCACACCCCGAAGGGTATCCTAAACATGGCAGTCCGCCGTACACAATATTAAAGCCTAGGAATGACTGCCTCAGTCATGCAAAGGCTTCCATAATATGTACAAGGCATCTAACACATAGAAGAGACACATTGGAGAGATACATTTTATATTGATACAACTTGAGTAACAATGTAAAGGAAATACAATTCACTATACTTCATTCACAATTCATCCACAGATTTCACTACACCAATTTTTACAAGACAATTCATAACACCCAGCTAATATCTTCAAGCATTCTTGCTTCCTGCCGAAATCCCGAAGTTATATTCAGCTTCAACCATCTCGGTTCCCAAGTAGCATTCTCCCATCAACCTGTTTATTCAAACATCTATTGGGGTATAAGCTACACTAACTCTAAGTTCCCTCAATTTCGTATCATAACAAGCAAGTTATAATTTATCCATATGCTATGCATGAATAAACACATGAGCAGACAAGCAAATGACTTTCCGGTAGCCATATGTGAATGGATTTACGCCCTCCATTCGAGATTAGGATGGTCCATAAGACATGCAACCATAATTCCAATCTTGAGTGGGGTAGTCCATAAGTCATGTAACCATAATCCCAATCTCTTTCTCTTGTTGTTTTATGTAGTTGAATTCAAGTGCCTACACTACTACCATTAACTTAAGCGATTTCGCATCCTTAATATTAACATTGGCCCCCTTGCCATCCACTAATATACTTTTGTCCCACCAAAAGTATATTAGCCTATGCAATGTGACTTAATATGTGATATACATGTACAGTTTATTCATATAATCGTGGCATGTTAATTATGTAGGTTAAGAGCGATCATAGAGAATTTCAAACAATTCAAGTCTATACTAACTCATATAATGATCTTACAACAAGTCCCGCCTCGATATAATTATCACTTGTTCAACCAAGATTATATCATAATTCATTTCAATTTTATCTTTTCCTAATTCTAATACAACTAGCTACAAGCACAAGCAAGATAACAAAATAAAAGGAAAACTCACTCAGCCATTGGATCACTGGTCTCTTAGTAAAAGTAATCCGGTAGTAAGGAATCGTCGATTTTGGGATCAACTAAAAGGAAGAAATACCCAGATGAGTATTTCTACTCAAAACTAATCCATTCCATCTCATACAAACTATCAAGTCGTAATTCTCGTCCTCAGTAGAAATTCCAACTTAAAACGGCCATAACTTGGTCGTTTTAACTCGAATTTAGCAAATTATATATCGATTTCTATCTACTTCGAAAGATCTATCTATTTCTAATATTATTTCCAAGTTTTGAAAATGTTTGGGTCACGAAATATTCTGATCAGTTTTGATCAGTAGCAAATTCCAATTTCGAAAAATAGTTTTGTAAATGTTTGTAATGTTCCTACAGATAGATTAACTATACATGCAATATTGATGATTTCCTCATGCAGGCATGTTATGAGCTTATGTATGCATGCTTTTGACAATATTTACTAAAAGGAATTTTAGAAACTTTTTATTTGTAATACTCCATGGCTATTTACTTTTAAGAAAACTAGTTTCCTAACTTGTCATTTCTATTTGTTTTGGATTTATTTCTTAAGAAAATATAATTATCCTTGTTAAAATTGAGTCTTCATTATATCTATTACTTATGACTTCATTTCTACATAAAAATCTCATTTTAACTTTTAAGCAGTTTTCAATAAGAGTTTATTCCAAAATCCGAATTTTGAAAATTTAGTTTTTGAGTGATTTCTTGAGACAACTTGTTTAATACATCAAAATTTAAGGATTTATTATACCTATCCTTAAGACTTTATTTCTTAAATAAAACTTCTATTTTGAGTTTGGAAAATAAGTGTTTTCATGGCATACTCCAAAATACGAATTTCTTAAAAGGACAAGCAACTCAAATTTCCCTAACTTTATTTCTACAAATGCATCAGTATATATGTATTACCTACAAGCTATTGTCATGAAGGTTAGAGATACCCTACCTATATGTACATATAGTACTAAGAATTCTTTTGAAAACTTTTACTTTGCAAAACTTTGAATTTTACTAGACTTAGAAAAATAGTTTTTCTTCTTGTAAAATCATACTTGCTTTTATCAAAACTCAACCTTGGCAACCTATTTAACCATCACCTTCATTATTTCAATAAAAACCTTCATTTTGGGGTTAGAAAATAGATGTTTAAATAGGTGGTTTGCCTAAGTACGAATTTTACAAAATTTAAGAATGAAACATGTTAACCTTTCTGAAAACCATTTGTTGTTCTAAGATTATATTTTGATAAACCTCCCTTATCTTTGTTAAAACTTGGTGTTTGTTACATATACTCCCTAGGTGTTTGTTACATATTCTCCATAAGACTTCCATTTTCCTATTAAAATTATCATTTTGGCATTTGGAAATAGGTGTTTAAACGGTGGCTATTTTCAAATCCGAATTTTGAAAAATTCATTTGATTTTGCTTTCTTAGTAAAACTCATTTAGTCTTTCAAAACCATTTCCTAATCAAACCTACTCCTTAAGGCTTCCATTTCTTTAATAAAAATCATGTTTTGAAGTTGCAAAATGTTTTTCAAAATTGGTCTGGTTGAGATCCAAATTTACAAATTTATTTTTGGACATATCTTTTGATAAAATCTATCTAAACTTATGAAATTCATCCCTTACACATCCTATCTAAGAGCCTTCCACATCTTGAATAATAACTTCATTTTGAGTTGGAAAATGTGTTTTTAAACTAGGCCTTGGCCTAAATCCGAAAATAAAATTTTGTTATAAAAAAATAATCTTTGAAATCAGCTTTAATCATATAAATGAAGTCTTGATGATATATATAACTAAGCCTTCATTATCTCAAGTAAAATTCCATTTTGACACTTGAAAGTGTTTTAAATGTAGGTCTTTGCTTAGATACGAATTTCACATTTTTATTTGAGTTCAAAACCAAGATCTACACTTTCTATGAACATAAATGTAAAAGAAATCCATGGTAGTAACCCATAAACTCATAGATCTAAATTTTACTATCAAGATAATTTATTTATGATATCTATTCCCTAAGCCCTTCATTTTAATTGAAAAATACACATTTTGAAGTTGAAAAATAGCTTTTCTAAATATGGTTCCCTTTTTATCCGAATTTTCAAAAATGATTTTTGTTGAAACTAAAATAAATCTTGAGCTTTTTAATACTTTCCTACTACCATCAATCTATTACAAGTTATTTAAGAACATAAAACAAAAGTCTAATGAATGTATGAACTTAAAACAACTAGATCTAGTTTACTATACTAGTTATAAATGCATGAACACTATGATGGTTATGTGAATGATGAGTATATGCACAAATCATTAGCAATAACAACATATCTTGAAATAAACAAAATAATAGCAAAATAACTCAAATAACAAAATCTAAAATATAAACATAATCAAATTACAAAAAAAGTTAGATCTACAAAATATAACTAATTTTAGCAAGAAAATAATATAATAATACAAGAGAATAATTATGGAGAAGAGGAGTGTTTCATTTTGCATCATCATCCTTAGCTTTTTAAGCTTATGGAAGGTCATTTGATGCATGAAACCTCTCTATACCTTACCTATATCATCTATGGAAGCTTAAGAAGAAAGTATACTTAGAGAATCTTCAAGAAAGGAGTGTGGAAGTGATTTTTTAGATAGGGCAGCTTGTGTTCTCTTGCAAAAACAAAGGAAAGAGAGGAATAAAGAGAGGAAAAAGAGAGTAAATGAGATAGGGTTTGCAAAGAGAGAAAGTGTATAAGTAAAAGGCATTAAATAGAGAGAAGTGCATTACATGAGTGTGAATAAATGGAAAGAAAAATAAAACAAGGGCAGAAATGGAGGGGATTCACATGAATTGCAAGAGGATAAGAGAGAGGGAGTTAATTTGTAACTTAAATTTTTGAAAGTGTAACTTGTGTCATTTAATGTGCTAACTAAATGAACTTTAAATCATTAAATAAATTATTAAAATTAAAGAAAAGTGGCTATTTTGGGAGAGTATGGTCAGCTATCCAAGCATGGGAATGGAGTGTAAAAAGAGAGAAAGAAAACTTGAATAATGTGTAGAAGTGACAAATGAAGTGTATTTGAAGTATGGGTTGAAAAAGTATTTTTTATTGAGAAAATATATAAAATAAAATTAAGAAAAATATTTTTAAAGGAGTGGCAGAATTTTCATAAATAAAATTAAATAATTAATTGAATTATTTTAGTATTTCAATAAATATGTTACCGTATGATCAAAATACGTGAATATAAGCTATACTTGATATTTTTATAACCCGAAAAATTATAAAAATTTATTTTATGAAAATAAAAATATTTTTCAAATATTTTACAATTATTAAATTAATTTATTTTATTTTTAATATCGAGTCTTAAACAGAAACTGATCCCATAAAAACCGAAATTAACTAAATTTTAGAAAATGAAATTTTCTATGACATATAAAATATTTTTCTAAAAATATAAGGTTTTACAAGAATAATAAAAATGTTAATGAATAGTATGAATAGTGCTAAAAGACTAGTCAATTACCGGTAATAATAAAATACAAATGTAATCGAAAAATCAGATATTTCTAGTTATCGAAAAACTATAAAACTGATATTTTAGAAATCCTTATGAAAATACGAGTCTAACGGTATTGATGGTATATTTTTGGTATCTCGAGCCCCGGGATACGTTTTTCAAAGTCTGTATCCAAATGGGTTCGAAATAGGTAAAAAACTTACCAATCTGATATTTTAAGTGACCCTATATTACTATAAGATATTCTACACACTTAAACCACTCCTCGGCCTCTAGGGCTAAGAGTGCGGGATTTTTAGACTAAAACTACTATAGTCCACTTAGAGTTCCCGGGTGATTTTTCGATTTAGATCTTTGCCAATTTGGAAACTGATGTTTTATGTTTATACAACATATTTAGTTTGAAAAAATTTATTTTAAATTTTATTTTTGTAAGTATTTAATATCTCTCAACGTTTTCGGAATTCTTGAATTGATTTTTATTTCCGAAGGTTTATCGTCATTTACTTTTTAATAATTTGTTTTTGGGTTCTATATTACCCGATTTTACAAGTCCGAGTTAAATATAGAATTTGTCATACGTAGCGTTTTGAATTTGAAGAAAGTTGAGTTCTTATTTTATTTTTAAGGATTCTCATTTTTTTCAAGATTAAGAAATTTCTAAATTCATTTGTGATTTAAGACTATTTGAAGTCTGGTTTTAATTTGGAGTTATTTTTAGAGTTTATTTTCGAAGTTCCTTTTGGAATTATTTACTGAAATTTTCAGGGGCTTACATGCACTGTACTGGACTCTTAAGCTCCTAGGGTAATATTTATCCAAAAACTCATATTTAAATATCTCCCATATAACTGGAGGCATCGACTCTCTTTCTTTAGACTCCCACCATACTAGGGCATGTAAGCGGAGCATGTAGGTCCCATAATTGACTCTTAAATGGTGTGGTACCTCAAAAGCATTAAAAGACCTCTCAATGTGTGCTAACCAATCCTCTACCTCATTTGGTTTTCCAAGCTCCGTCGAATATGGTAACACTTTATGAAGCATGGAAAAAGGCTTTGGTGAAATTGAGGCATGCAGCTCGTCTTGCGTCGTTTCTTGCACATGTCTTACGGGTATAGATGTTGAACTAGCTTGAGTCTGTTGCATGTAATTTCTTATCTGACTAGTAAGCCGTTCAATCGCGATTGAAGCACTCCCTCTTAGTTAGGTGGTTCCGGTATCATTTAGTTCTCGGGTCCTAAAGGAGTCACACGGGTTCTTATGTGGTTGGGTATGTCTCCTATTGTTTATTAAGCTTGGGCGAATTCTAAATCTTTTAGCACGTCTTAAGGCGTTAAAAGAGACTTAAAGAAACTTATCGAAAATCAGAACACAAAAATGTGGAAACAAAACATATATAAGAAATATTGAAATTCTATTGAAATCAAAATCAATAAGAAAAACTTCATAATATTCAAAATGAAATACATGAAATCAAGATAATATGTAAGTCTTCTTTACAAAAGTTCAAAAGAGGATGCAAAACATCCATTGGAGTCAATTCATGGACTAGATGACAAACCACAACATCGGTTTACATTTTCAAAAACATCTTTGTTCTTTTTACTCAAAAGTTATTTGTTCCTAACGCTCAACGAGAGATATATTGCTATTTCTAAGAGACTGACTTCTTCCAAACAAGGGCAGCTATCCACTTGTTAATTCTTTTGGGGGCATCTACTCGCCTAGTGTCCCGGCTGTTTGCAGATGAAGCACTTTAGGGTTTCCTCCTTGGACAGTGCATAATCTTGTGCTCGGGATCCCCATAGAGGTAAACACTTGTGCTTTAGCTGTGGATACTGTTTTAGATAAGACCTTCCTTGCACTTCCAGCAACGGATTGAAACCTCTTAAAAGGTCATTCTTAATAGATAGCTAGTTGTCTTAGACCTCTGACTTTGGAGCTGAACTAGCCATAGAAGAAGGAATCTCAATTCCTTGCATTGTCACTTGGTGGGGTCCTTCCACCTGAACCGACACATTCCTGATAAGCACTTGTTGCAAGAGAAGCTTTTGTGCATCCACCAAACATCCTAGAAGGTCTATGACTTGATGCATTGGATCTTGTGGTGGTAGAGTATCTCTCACTTGTTGTTCCTCGGGAAGGTTTGTCGACTGTTGCATGTTCTCCTCAGGTAGTCTCCCAGTAACAGGACGAAACGGTCACATTAGCCTAGTTATGCTACACACAAGTTGCTTATGGTTTAGAAAAAGAGTTATAACTTTTTATTTTCCTTAAAGTTGTTTATTTAGAAAAACGGTGAAAGAACGCAGTTAATGCTTCCCACCTAGTGGTCTTATAGGTCAAAGGGGTAATCTACCATTTCTATTATTGGCTTGAACCAAGAGTCGGGTAAGGTCACTTACTCCTGTATTTTGCAGTTGCTAGAATAGATTCGAACGTCCCCTCAAATATTGTCAATCTTCCGTCCATATATGTCTATTTCTATGTTCTCCAAAAGTCTCTAAGATAGAATTCAAATCTTTAATAATCGAAAGTCATACCTTAAGGGTCATAGAGACAAGTCTAGTTTCTTCTTTACTTAAGGGTTATCTAACACTCACTTATTCATTTTTAATATCGTATCTTAACATTCTATTCTCCTAAAGTCTTCCCACCTAAATCTCGAAACATTGTCGCTCTTATACCAATTAAACTGTCACGCCCCGAGGGGTACCCTAAACATGGCAGTCCATCGTACACAATATTAAAGCCTAGGAATGACCACTTCAGTCACGCGAAGGCTTCCATACTATGTACAAGGCGTCTAACACATGGAGGAGACACATTGGAGTGATACATTTATATTGATATAACTTAAGTAACAATGTAAAGGAAATACAATTCACTATACTTCAATTGCAATTCATCCAAAGCTTTCACTACATATCTATTACAAGGCAATTCACAAAACCTAACTAATATCTTCAAGTATTCTTGCATCCTGCTGGAATCCCGAAGTCATATTCGGCTCCAATCATCTCGGTCCCCAAGTAGCATTCTCCCATCAACCTGTTTATTCAAACATCTATTGGGGTATAAGCTACACTAGCTTAGTGAGGGTTCCCTTAATTTCATACCATAACATGCAAGTTATAATTCATCCATATGCTATGGATGAACAAACACATGTGCAAACAAGCATATGACTTTCCGGTAGCCATATGTGAATGGATTTATGCCCTCCATTCGGGGTTGGGGTGGTCCATAAGTCATGCAACCATAATTCCAATCTTGAGTGGGATGGTCCATAAGTCATGCAACCATAATCCCAATCTCTTTCTCTTAATTATACAACCTCTATTGTTTTATTGTGGTAGTTTTAAGTACCTACCCCACTTCTGTAACTTAAGCGATCTCACATCCTTAATGTTAATAAAGGCCCCCTCGCCTTCCGCTAATATACTTTTGTCCCACCAAAGGTATATTAGCTAATGCAATGTAACTCAATACGTGATATGCACGTATAATTTATTCATATAATTGTGGCATGTTAATTATGTTGGTTAAGAGCGATCATAGAGAATTTCAGACAATTCAAGTTTATGCTACCTCATACAATGATTTTACAACAAGTCTCGCCTCGATATACTTATCATTCATTCAATCAAGATTATACCACAACTCATCACAATTTTATCTTTTCCTATTTCTAGTGCAACTAGCTACAAGCACAAGCAAGACAACAAAATAAGAGGAAAACTCACCCGGCCATTGCATCACCGGTCTCTTAGTACAAGTAATCCGGTGGTAGGGAATCGTCGATTTCGAGGTCACCTAAAAAGGAAGAAATACCCAAATGAGTATTTCAACTCAAAACTAATCCACTCTGTCTCATACAAACTATCAAATTCGTAATTCTTGTCCTAAGTGGGAATTCCAACTTAAAACGGCCATAACTTGGTCATTTTAACTTGGAATTTCACAAATTATATATCTATTTCTATCTACTTCGAAAGATATATCTAATTCTAATATCATATTTAAGTTTTGAAAACTTTGAAGCTTTGAAAGGATATGATCAGATCACAACAGTAGCGAAAACAAAATGGAAAAATTGATTTTGTGAAAGTTCATGAAGTTTCTACTATCCAAAGCAAGTATTCATGCAATATATGAGCAAGTTACTATCATATATGATATGTCATGAGATTATATATATATATATATATATATATATGTTCTTGATAATATTTAATAAAAGAAATTTTTTAGAAAACTTTTTTCTTGTAAGACTATGAAAAATCAACTTAGGAAGACTAGTCTTGTATGCTTGACAATCCCCACTTGTTTTTAGAAAAATTCTTTTTTAAAATTTATTTATTCTTGTTAAAATTAAGCCTTCATTATGTATTTCCCTAAGGCCTTTGTTTTTCAATAAAAAATTTCCATTTTACACTTTGTAAACATGTTTTTAAAATTGGTTCATCCCAAAATCCGAATTTTGTAAAAATTATTTTCGTGGTGATTCCTTTAAGTAAAAAATTTGATACATAGAAAATAAAGGCTCAACCGTACCTAGCCACTAAGGACTTCATTTCTTTAATAAATCTTCTATTTTGAGTTTGAAAAGTAAGTGTTCATGCTATTACACCATTATTACGAATTTCTTAAAATGACAAAACTCAATTTTTCCTACTTTATTTCTACTCCTTCTTTTACATGTTTTTCTTAACAAATCCCATCTTAACTTATAAAAATCATTGCTTTATGATATCTATTACCTATACTCTTCATTTTTTATAAAACACAAGTTTTGGAGTTGATAAAAGGGTTTTTAGGGCATGGTCTTGAAACCATCCGAATTTCACAAGGTTAAAATAAAACTCAAATTTTATTTTTATAATCTCTTCCTATTTTGAGAATCTCTATTAGTAGATCTACCATTTACTTATCAAAAACATCTCCTATTGATACCTATTCCATAAGCCTTTAATTTTTTTAACAAACCCTTCATTTTGGTGTTGAAAAATGGGTTTTAAAAATTGGTCATGGTTGAAATCCGAATTTGCAAAATCTATTTTTGGACATATCTTTTCATAAAATCCACCCAAACTTATGAAAATTCATCCCTTACATATCCTATCTTAAGAGTCTTCCATATCTTCAATAAAAACTTCATTTTTTAGTTGGAAAATATGTTTTTAAACTAGGCCTTGGCCTAAATCCGAAAATAGAATTTTGTTATGAAAAATGATATTTGAAAATCATCTTTAAACCATATAAAATGAAGTCTTGATGATATATATACATTAAGCCTTCATTATATCAAGTAAAAATTTCATTTTGACACTTGGAAAGTGGTTTTTAAAAATGGGTTTTGCCTAGATACGAATTTCACTATTTTTATGCAAGTTCAAAGGCTAGATCTACACATAATATGAACATGAATATAAAAGAAATGCATGGTAGTAAGCCCTAAACCTATAGATCTAAACATAAACATAACCAATGCTTCATAAAAATTTAGATATACAAAGTATAATATAAATATGAAGATGATAAAGTCTTAAAGACAACAAATATAGCAATATCATTATAGATCATAAACAAGAGGAGTGTTTCAAAGTTTTGGCATCATCATCTCTAGCTTTTAGGCATTATGGAGAGTCCTTTGATGCATGAAACCTCCATATAATCAACCTAGAGCATTTATGGAAGCTGAAGAAGAAAGTTTACTCAAAGAATCTTCAAGAATGGGATGTGGAAGCAAATTTTTGAGATGGGGGCAGCTTGTTTCCTTTGCAAGAACAAGGCTAAGAAAGAGATAAAGAGAGGAAAAAGAGAGAGTAAATGATGTAGGGTTGCAAAGAAGGAAAGTGAGTGAGTAAGAGACTTTAAATAGAGAGCAGAGTGTGTTAATGTGTGTTAAATAATTAAAAGAAAAAAATAAATAAAGCCATGGCAGAAATTGGGGGGGCTGTCGTGAATTCAATAGGGAAAGAGAGAGAAGTGTAGTTAGTTTATAACTTGAATTTTGAAAGTGTAACTTGTGATACTTAATTTGCTAACTAAAAGAGATTTAAATCATTAAATAAATCATTAAAATAAAAGAAAAGTGGCTATTTTTAGGAGTGTGGTCAGCTGCCATGCATGGGAAATGGAGTGTAGAATGAGTGAAAGAAAACATAAATAATGTGTAGAAGTGACAATTGAAGTGTACTTGAAGTATGGGTTGAAAAAGTATTTTTTATTAAGAAAATATATAAAAAAAAAGTTAAGAAAAATATTTTTAAATGAATGGCAGAATTCTCATAAATAAAATTAAATAATTAATTGAATTATTTTAGTATTTCAACAAATATGTTACCAGTACGGTCAAAATATGCTTATATAAGTTATAACTGATATTTTTAGATTCCGAAAAATTCTAAAAAGTTATTTTATGAAAATAACAATATTTTTAAAATATTTTTTAATTATTAAATTAATTTATTTTATTTTTAGTATTGGGTCTTACAAATTAAATTTTTGAAAAACAAAATTTTCTATGATATATAAAATATTTATTTAAAAATATAAGGGTTTAAAAGAATAGTAAAATTGGGTAACGAAGAGTAGTGAATGGTGGAAAAGACTAGTTAATTACCGGTAGTAAAGAAATACGAATATAATCGCAAAATCAGATATTTCTAGTTTCGAAAAAATTATAAAACTGATATTTTTTAAATCCTTATGAAAATACGAGTATAACGATATTAATGGTATATTTTTTATATCTCGAGCCCCAAGACACGCTTTTCAAAGTCTATATCTGAACGGGTTTGAAATAGGTGAAAAATTTACCAATCTGATATTTTTAAGCGACCTTATATTACTACGAGCTACTCTACATACTTACTACATCTCGGCCTCTAGGGCTAAGAGCGCTAGATTACCGAACTTAAACAACTGTAATCCACTTAAGGTTCGCAGGTGATTTTCTGATTTAGATCTTTGCCAATTTGGAAACTGATGTTTTATGTTTATACAACATATTTAATTTGAGAAATTTATTTTAAATTTTATTTTTGTAAGTATTTAATATCTCTTAACGTTTTAGGAATTCTTGAATTGAGTTTTATTTCCGATGGTTTATCGTTATTTACTTTTTAATAATTTGTTTTTGGTTCTATAATACCAGATTTTATAAGTCAGAGTTAAGTATAGAATTTGTCATACGTAATGGTTTTGATTTGAAGACTGTTGAGTTCTTATTTTATTTTTAAGGAATCATTTTCTCAAGATTAAAAAATTTCTAGATTTGCTCGTGATTTAGGACTAGTTGAAGTTCGTTTTAATTTTGAGTCATTTTTAGAGCTTATTTTCGATGTTTATTTTGGAATTATTTACTGAAATTTTCTAGGGCTTACAGGGCCAATTGCTCATCTATCATTCAGAGTAGGCTTCCTCCAAAGCTGAATGACCCTAATAGGTTTACAATCCCCTGTGTGGTTAGCAATATTAATGTTGAAAAAGCTTTTGGTAGATCTGGGAACAAGTATTAACTTGATGCTCTACTCGTTCTTTAAGAAGCTAGGAGTTTCTGAACCTAAAACCACCATGATGAGCTTACAGCTTGCCGATCGGTCTGTCAAATTCCCTCAAGGGATAATTGTAGATGTTTTGGTGAAAGTGGGAAAGTTCATTTATCCATTCGATTTTGTGGTTCTTGACATGGATGAAGACAGAGATGTACCTCTCATTTTAGGAAGACCCTTCCTTGCTACCGCCAGAGCATTGATTGATGTAGGGGGAGGTAAACTCACATTAAGGGTAGGTGATGAAGAGCTGGTGGTTACAATTGCTATGGCCTTGAAGTATCCAATGAGTACAGATGATTCATGCTATTCGGTCGATATTATTGATTCTTCCGTCAATGAACACCATGTAGGATTATTATGCAAAGATGAATTAGAGCTGAGCTTGACAAGAGGAGAGGAGGAAAGTGTGAGTAAACCAGAAGTAGAAGCTTGCAAAGAACAACATGATGCTGTAGAAGAGATTACACCTCTTGGTGGGTTTGAAAACTTAAAAGCGAACAATGAAGCAAGGTTTAGGAGCTCTATTGAAAAACCGCTTGTTTTGGAATTAAAGTAGTTACCAAACTACCTGGAGTGTGCCTTCCTTGTAGTAGATCCCAAGCTTTCGGTTATCATTGCTTTGGATTTATCACAAGAATAAAAAGATCAATTACTCACAGTTTTGAGAGCTCACAAGCAAGCAATCGCATGGCAAATTTCAGACATAAAAGGTATCAACCCCTTTTTGTACTCACAAAATTCTTTGGAAGAAGAATTGAAGCCGGTAGTGTAGCCACAGAGATAGCTAAACCCCAATATGAAAGAGGTGGTTAAAAAGGAAGTCATTAAGCTTCTGGATGCTGGACTTATATACCCTATTTCTGATAGCAAATGGGTAGTCCGACACAGGTTGTACTAAAGAAGGGAGGGATAACTATGGTCCCTAATGATAAGAACGAACTTATTCTAATGCTCACTGTAACAGGATGACGAGTTTGCATAGATTATCGGAGATTGAATGATGCAACTCGGAAGGACCATTTCCCTCTTCCCTTTGTAGATAAGATGTTGGAGAGATTAGTGTCACGCCCCAAAGTGTGCCTTACACGTGACAGTTTAAGTTGGTATCAGAGCATGGTTAAGGATCCACGATCATGACTTTAACCAATAGACTTAAGAAGGATAAGGAAGGATAGGAATAAAACAAAGCCTAGAAAGGAATAACGTAGGTAGAATGGGTTTTACAAATCTAATTCCTTCTTCTTTTGTGAATAGCTTACCCTTGGTGAAGCCCGCCGAGCGGCAAGGCAAGTGCATAAGCAACCTGATGAAACTTTGGTTGAATACCATTTGAGAATTAGAGTCTTGTGCGAAGACTTTGCCCTAGTTGGTCATCCCAGGTCAATCCGAGAGATGTTCAATTTGTGGAAAAGAGGGTTAATGAACACTGAATGGTATAGGGTGGCGACCAATGTTGAGTATTGCCCTATAAAGAAGAAATGTTGGTCGGAGCTTGAAGTGATCTATGCAGTGGAAAGGATTGCCATTCATAAATTAGGAGAACCCATGTTGCAAGAAGCTCCTTTGTGTTGAGAAACGAAGGGGACCGACTTTTCCTGATTTCCAAACCTGGAACCCAATTGGATACCTGTTTACATATGCTCATGACCTGTTGGGAGATCACACCGACTGGCTTCGGGCTGATGCTCAAAGTCATTTCTTCTGGGGGGGAGTGTATGGGGAAGTGATAACTCCACCCACCAACATGGCTCAGCCACCCCCACTAAGTGGAATTGACTACCAACCCCACGAAGAAGAGGTAGATGAGACAAAAGGTGTGGAAGTTATCCATCCTGAAGAGATTGAGGGTGGAGAAGGGCAAGGACTAGTATGCAAAGAGTGGAATTGATCGCCTAGAGAAAGGGGCGAGACCCATGATTGACCCATAAGTCCAAGCTGAATTTTGTAGCCGCGACTTTGAAAGATAGGTCATAGTATGTCGATGTTTTGGACGTTACCTATGTTTGTTGCTTGTTATGATGTTTGCATTAGTATGACCTAATATCGTTTTCCATGTAGGGGCCCTTGTACCCCAGCTATGTTTTAATGAAAAGCTATATTATGTTTTATGAAGTTAAGAGTTCCTTATTCACGTCCCTTGAATTTATATTTTCCTTTATGGTTACTAGCTTGTATAAGAACTTCCGGCAATACCGAAATCTGATGGAAAAAGCTAAATAATGTTATCAAGAGATTATTGATTGAGTTACTTAAAGGGAATACAATCACAGTAGAGAAAGAAGATGCTGAAAACAAATCACAGCAAACGAACCCGATAATAATAATAATAATACTAATAAATAATTAAAATAACAATAATAACAATAATAATAAAATAATAGAATAATAATAATAAATATACATATCTATAAAATAAACTAAAATAAAACAAAATAAAATCAAAATGACCTTAAGGTAGTCGGTATGAGTATTTAAGCCCATCCGATCAATTATGCCTGCCCTTGACCAGTACAAGCTTGGTAGGAAACCGACGAGGCAAGTCCTTCTGAATGATCTAGATAAGGGTATATTGTCGATTTCGGGATCTAAATGGAGTCACAATTGAAAATAGGTATCCGCTCTCTAAGGTCGACGACCTGCTAGACTAACTACGTGGGATAAGTGCATTTTCAAGGACCGATCCTCGACCCGGATACCCTCAGTTAAAACACTGAGCCAACGAACTTGCATGAAACCACATCTCAAATTATATAGGGACAGTATGATTTTTGATTGACGATATTGAAGTGACAATTGTCCCCGCTATACTCATAGAATGGATGAACCGGGCAAGTAGGCCTTTACTAAAGGAATTATGTGGGATTTTATGGATGAGAGCCTTATCTACTCATAGGCACAGGAGTGGCATGAAGGGTACTTATGAGCAACATTACAAACTTTAAGAAAGTGCAAGTTATACCCCAAGATATCCCGTGCGAATTCTGGCTGAGTAGAATTTCACTATGGACCGCAGGGTATCAAGGGGATAGGTATCTGGGAACCCTGAAAGAATAAAAGTACAATGGATTGGAAAACTGCCCAAACTCGTAACGGACGTGAGAAGTTTTTCTAGGCTCGACAGGGCGCTATAGAGAGTGTTAGGGGTTCCTAACCCTAAAACCCCGAATGAACGAAGAGCTTACAAGAGCGGAAAAGAAGAATCGAGGCCTTCAAGAACTCTAACCGGAACTTGTTTCCGCTCCGATATTGATATTACCCAACTCCCAGGAAACCATACATAGTTCAGGACAGTGCATCAAGAGATGGTCTCGAATGTGCACTCATACAAGGAGAAAAGTGATCTCCTACGCTTCGAGATGGTTAAAGCCGCATGACCAGGACTACCTTGTACCTGAATTGGGTTTACCCACGGTGGCGTTCACTCTAGAGACGTGGAGTGCTACCTCTATGGGCAGGAGCTAGAGATCTATGCTGATCACAAGGGCATCAAGTACTTGTTCACAAGGAGTGGGCACGTGGTAGGATAATGGTTCAGAATAACCAAAGATTTCGACCTAGGAAAAGTAATCTCACTCAAGGAAAGTGAATACAGATGTTGATGCTATCAGTTGTAAGACTCACAAGAAAAGTAAAAGTCTTACATACAAATCCAACGAAATTAGTGGGAAAAGATGAAGAGATAAGTATCGAATATACAGGAAGAGACGCTCAGTTAGAAGTGGCGGATTGAATGATGAAACCCCCTTAGTAAGAATTAAGGAAGCTCAGCATTCTAATAAGATAATACAGAGCCTAAAAGAGGGAATTCAAGAAGGAAAATAGGCCAAACATGCAATAGATGACGGTGATGTGATATGAACGATGGGCAGTGGTAGGTGCCAATGATGAAGAGATAAGTTGTGGGGACGACTGTTCTGAATGATTGAAAGGGGACCTTCGGACTCGATTGGAGGAATTGGATATCAGGGATTATCAAGGTTTGCAGGAAAGGGTACGGATGATAAGAAATATTCGAAGGGGAAGGCGAAAAAGAAATCATAAGGAATTGGAGTTTATGTTGCAATGACCTGAGCCGAGAAGTCCGAACGCTTCCCCGGAATGATGATCCCAAACAAGGAAAAAGATATAATATTGGATAAGATGCTAGGTTGGCGATGCAAGGGAAAGCGTTACCCTGCGCAGTATCCATGACTTCGATTCAAGCGCTACCCCTGTAGGGACCTCAATCGCAAGGTTGAAAAGCGTCTCCGAAAGGTGACAACTATATGCTTTCTTTATACAAACGGGACATTTGGCTAAACCACGATTTACACGGGATAACCCGCATGCTGCATCAGTGAATCTAACAAGGAAGATGAGGAAGGAGTATGGCGAGAAGGGAAGCAATCCCCACACCTGTGTGATGCAAGGGGAGGTTAATAATGAGATACCGAAGTCCCTTGCTGTAAAAAGGGAGCGGAGATCGAAGATACGACTCGACACTGGATTCGTGCAATACCCTTAGGATACCACCCATTCTTTCCTACTGCTAGGGCCCAGGAGATAGATTGATGAGGAATACCCTCGGACTAAATGGCTGGACTAAAAATAGGAGAACCAAAGACCAGTGAGAGCTAGAAGAAGCCAAGAATGGAAACAAGAACAAAACTCAACTGATTTAATGAATTCCAAGACATCCCTCATGTAATTTCTGCACATGGAGAACCCGAAAGATCAAAAACCTATAAAGAACGTAAAACTTGGAATTGCAATGAACATAAAATCTTCGTAAGAAATTTTCAATAAAGGAATGCGATCCCTTGATTTCACATCCATCAAGATAATTAAGATCATAAAGAGTGTAAGACATGGTAACCTCGATTAATCAGAGGAACATGAATCTCAAAGTACGATATGTATATACAGTTACGTAAGAATGGGAAAAGCGAATCCACAACCTTCATTGGTCAGAGTAGTCGTGTCACGTAAGGTCGTGTCGTCATGAGTCGTCCAAAGTGGGTCAAGTCAAGATGTCTATGGTCAGGAGTCGAGTCTGTGTCATTTTCAAAAGAGTCATGTGAGTGAAGGTTGGAATCGCTAAGTCAATTCTTATTAGTTGTATGTGCTATAATTCAAAGAATATCTATCATACAAACTCGAGAATGGCACAAACCAAAGCATAAACCGGTGCTAGAACGTAACTTGAAATTTTCAATCCCTCCTCAATAAACGATACATCCGTAACAAGTTTTGCGGACAAAACTTTCTCTAAGGTGGGGAGGATGTAAGCCCTGGAAAATTTCAGTAAATTAGTTCTAAAGATGAAATTTGAAAATAAAACCCTAAAGTCATCCGAATAAAACAAAACTTTGATAAGTCCCAAACTCCGAACGAATCTAGAAAATTCTGAATCGTGAGAAAAATAAGAAATGTCAGAAATAAAATAGCAACTTAAAATACTTCTATTCTGAAACCTCTATGTACGATAAATTTCCTACTTAACTCTAACTTATAAATTCAGGTAAAATAGAACCCTAAAGCAAATTGCTGAGAAGTAAATAGTGATTAACCTTCGGGAATAAAACTCAATCTAAAGGAATTCCGAGAACGTTGTGAGATATTAAACACTTATAAAAATTGACCTTAAATTAAGTCATACCAACCAGACAAGTCACATAAATATAAAATATTAGTTTTTAATTTGACAATGGGGTAAACCGGAAGGTCAACCAAGGAACCTGAGTCCCAAAAACTCCCCAAGAAACTCCATACCTAGACCCGGCAATCTCGATTCCTAAACCCAGGAGTTGGAACAAGAGGAAAAAGTGTAATTCGGTTCGTATTAAGTCTAGGATACTGAAAGATGAGATAAATGAAATTCCGACCTATTCCAATCTGATCAGGTGCCAGTTTCGAAAAACGCGCTCTGGGATTGAAAATGTTAAGAAATGTTATTAATGCAGTTAGACTTATATTTCTAAAGGATCTCTAAGTTATTAGTTTTACAAATTTTCAATAGCTAGAAATATCTGATTTTACAAATCTATTCATATTTCGTTACTACGGTAATTAGTGAGTCTTTCAGTACGATCTACAACTAGTCATTACATAATTTAGTTTTATTTCTATTATATTTTTATTCTTGTAAATATACCCTAGCTTCGTAGTAATCGAATAAACTTCGAAAACCGGAGAACGAAACCCTATATCAGTCTAGTGCAAACTTGTGAGAGGAGCCTAGGAACCCTAAATCCGGCTTTCCTTCGGTTTCATAATAAAAGAGTTTTATAAAGTGAATGAAGTTGAATTATTGTTCTAAAGTATACTTTAGACCTTTGAAAGTTTTAAATTCGGAAATTTTCAATTCCGGGCCTTCCCGAGCTCAATACGGAAAAGCATGCCTCGGACCACGGATTCAGAAAAATGTTCCGGAATATTCATTAGAACCGTAATTTTATAAAGATTCCAAAAATATCAATTTTATAATTTTCCGAGCGATAAAAATTACAGTTATAGCTTTTCCCGTGTTTTCGTTACAACCGTAAAGTAGATGTCTTGTCTACTATTCACAAGTACAACCTACACTACACACTACCCATACCCTATTCTTACATCCTTACAACTACTCAATTATATTTTCTTTTCCAAGAAATTTTTGTCTCCTATTAAATTATCACTTTTATTACATTTATTACACAAAATTCAAATTTGTCCCCCCCCTCCTTGGCTGGCGCCCTCCCCAATTTTTACCCCTATTTTGTTTTATTTTTACCCATTTTATTCAATTAAAACCCTAAGCCATTCATATATAAGCTCATGTTCTCTCTCTCTCCTCATTTCCACTCTTACAAAAATTTGCAAAGGTTGAAAACCCTCTCCCTCTCTCTTCCAAGCTTGTCGTGACACCCACACACACATACACATTCCACAAGTTTGTTTCATCTTCTTTTCTTCTTTAAATCATCCATTAGATGATGATTTCAAGCTTTGTTAGTCCTAAATCTTATAACGGCAAGACCATTCTTGTGTGTTTTCCACCTTAAACCCCATGAGCAAATGCTAGGGATGAGAAAACACTAGTACAAGAATCTCAAGCCATCACAAGAAGTGGATCTAAAGTTTAGATGAGTTTTTGTTGAAGATAGTGTTGTGTTCATGCATGTAAAGTAGGGATCATGCATAGATATTCATGTTCATGCCATGAAATCCATGAATCATGCATGATATTTAGTAGATCTAGTGTTTAGACATTCACATCTTCATCTACATTCATGTTCATGTGTTTATTTCGATTTTCATGCATTGATGATCATGAAAATGTAGCCTTGCCTATGTATAGATATGTTAAATGATAGATCTACATGTATAGAAGACTAGAAACTTGAAAAAGAAATTATTTTGTTAGAAAAGCTTAGTTGAAAATTCGGATGACTTTGAAACCCTATTTTAAAAGCCACCAAAACCACTTCAAAACTCTTATTTTTCATGAAACATGAAGGGTATGTGTAATAGGTGTCTTGAAGGAATGATTTTCACAAGTCTAAATGAGTGTAGGCATGAGTAATATGTAGAACAAGTAGTGGAGTTAAAATGAAAAATATTGAGATAGTGAGTTATAGTTAAATTCGTATTTTTGGATAGTGCCTACATAAACACCTAGTATCTAAGTTTAGATGGCATGTTTTATGAGTTAAATGAAGTCTTTAGATGATAGATATATTGGAACTTCAATTTTTGATGCATTAAACAAGTTTTCTCATAAAGAAAGTGCAAGGAAATGGAATTTACAAAATTCGGATTTCTACAAGTAGCTTGTTCAAAAACATACTTACTCCATGACAAATGTGGATTTTTATGCATAAATGAAGGTCATGATTAATATGGATGTTGGGAACTCATTTTTATTTAGATAACAAGTAAATTTCAAGAACAAAATCATAAAAACCCTAGGAAATGTAAATTTGGAAAGAACGGCTTCTTATAAGTAATCATCATAGAATTTCTTGATAATTAGGAGTTCATGTGAGTTCACCATCAAAGATCATCAAAACCATGCATATATTGAGCTCATTACATGACATTCATGTTAGGAATTCCTTCCTATACCATCTATACATGAATCATCAACTAGGAACATTTTTATCAAAAGCGAAACAATTTTTCGAAATCGGGAAAGTGACAGAACAGATCTGATCCTACTGTTCCATGACCTTAATGTTTTCAAAACTTGAAAATAATACTAGAAATAGATAGATCTTTCGAAGTAGATAGAGATCGATATAAGATTTGCGAAATTCCGAGTTAAAATGACCGAGTTATGGCCGTTTTAAGTTGGAACTTCCGCAAATAGCGAGAATTCCGATTTTGTGTAGTATAGATACATAGTTTGAAGTAGTTTAGTGATGAGATTCTTATTAGGCTATTCTTATTTGGTAGGTGAACCCGAACACGACGATACCGTATCACCGACCACCATTGCTAAGAGACCGGCGTACCATGGCCGAGTGAGTTCCTCTTCCGATTTCAATTATTGCTTGTGATTGTAATGATAGTCGCACTAGTTGCTAGGTGAAGATAAAAAGGATGATTATGTATGATGGGGTTATATGGGAATTATATATTTGTCTGTTGTTGATGTGAAATGAACCTTAAGAAATATCGAAACTGGTGTTAAGCTATTGATTGATTATCTAGTATTTTATATTGAATGTCTGCGAATAATTGTTGGCCACCTAAAAGAATTGGATTAATGTATATTTGACTCAATTGTAATTGGATTCATTCATATCATGATGGGGATGGAGCATTAACAATGGTTGGTTTTTCGTGATCCATAAAACGAATACTTGTTGGTTAATCGTGATCCATAAAATGAATACTTGTTGGTTAATCGTGATCCATAAAACGAATACTTGTTGGTTAATCGTGATCTATAAAACGAATACTTGTTGGTTAATCGTGATCCATAAAACGAATTATTGTTCAGTTGACTGTGAGCTTAAATGGCGTCATACCGCAGGATTCGTTAATCTGCTAACCCGAGATGGAGGGCGTAAGTCCATCCACATATGATTTCCCGGTCATATATTTTTGAACTCACACCTGTTGATGCATTTCACTTGTTGATTAATTACTTGCTTGAATGTTTGTATTAATTGATTCGAAGGTTTTTCACTCACTAAGCTAGTGTAGCTTATACCCCAACAGTTTCCTGTTGCAGTACGAATACCTTTGGCTATCTCCGAGGACCCGTGGGCACCAGGTACAGCTCTTAGATTATAAAGAGCTTTTGATGAGGTTGGGGTCCAAAGATTTGAATCCGACTCAAATCCTGTTTCCCGAGCCGATATTTAAAGGATAATACAAGGGAATGGTGGGCTTGTGATTTGGTAGCTTTGTTATCGGGGGTATGCCCCCTTGTTCATGTAATAGAGTAATTCACTGTAAGATGATCATGATTTATGTTCTTGCTGCCATGTATATCTCCTTAAGCTACTAAGAAGTAGAGTATGGTCTATAATTGTTGAGAGTGAGCCTTACACCCGATGTTAAAACTCATGGAAAGACTAAGGTTGTCTTACTTGAGTTTAAATATTGAGTATGGCGGACTGTCACGTGTAGGGCACACTTTGGGGTGTGATGATTAGTCGGACATATGTACTACTGCTACCTAGATAGGATGTTCGGGTACTTTCAGATACTGATTGCTCCATAAGACCAGGAGAAGACTACCTTCACTTGCCTTTATGGCACATATGCCTATAGACGAATGCCAATTGGGTTATGCAATGCTCTGGCTACGTTTTAACGGTGTATGTTAGCTATTTTTGATGACTTGGTAGAAAAAATCATGGAGGTCTTCATGGATGACTTCTCAGTTTTTGGGGAATCGTTCTCGGATTGTTTAGAGAACTTGGAAAAAGTGCTAATTCATTGTGAGGAGACAAATCTAGTATTAAACTGGGAAAAATGCCACTTTATGTGTAAGGAGGGCATTGTGCTTGGCCATAAAGTTTCCCACAAAGGCATTGAAGTTGATCAAGCGAAAGTGGAGGTGATTTCTGAACTTCCTCCCCCAAATTCAGTTAAGGCCATCAGAGGCTTTCTAGGCCATGCTGGCTTCTATAGACGCTTCATTCATGACTTCTCCAAAATAGCCTGTCCTCTAACTAAGCTATTGGAGAAAGATGTGCCTTTTCACTTTACATCTAAATGCCACCATGCCTTTGATGTCCCCAAGGAGAAGTTGACAAATGCACTCATCATGATAGCTCCGAATTGGAGTTTGCCTTTTGAGCTCATGTGCGATGCTAGCGATTATGCCATTGGAGCTGTTCGTGGTCAGAGGCATGATAAGCATTTTCGACCTATATACTATGCTAGCAAGACTCTTACAAGTGCTCAAGCTAATTATACTACCACTGAGAAAGAGATGCTGGCTGTGGTGTTTGCATTTGATACATTTAGGCCATATCTCATTCTTTCCAATGGGATCGTATATACAGATCACTCGACCTTGAGATTTCTGCTAACTAAAACAGATGCGAAGCCTAGACTAATCCTTTGATACTGCTCCTACAAGAATTCGATGTGGAAATTCGTGATAAGAAAGGGGCCGAAAATCTAGCTGCTAATCACCACTCAAGACTTGAGAATCCCTATTTAGAGGAGCTCAAGGAGGAAGATATCAATGACTCTTTTCTGGAAGGGAAGCTGTATGGGATATATCAGCTCATGAATGCAGAAACACCTTGGTTTGCAAATTTTGCAAATTATTTGGTGGCTAGAGTTCTTCCTGATGACCTTATTTCTCATGCAAAAAGGAAGTTCTTTTCAAAACTTAAATACTACTATTGGGAGGATCCTTTCCTATTCTGGGTTTGTGGTGATCAAATGGTTAGGAGGTGTGTCTCCCACAAGAGGGCTAGAAGATTTTGAGTGAGTGTCACTCTGGACCTGCTAGAGGTCACTATTCTGCTAACTGGACTACACATAAAGTCTTAGAGGCCGGTTTCTATTGGCCTACAATATCTAAGGATGCCTAACGTCTTTGTACCATATGTGATAGTTGCCAACGTGTTGGGAATATCTCGAGAAGAAACGAGATGCCTCAAAATTTTGTTCTTGAATGTGAACTTTTTGACTTACGGGGCATCAACTTTGTGGGACCATTCCCCATTTCCTATGGGAATAAATATATTTTAGTAGCAGTGGACTATGTGTCCAAGTGGGTTGAAGCCTAAGCACTGTCTACAAACGATGCACGAGTTGTTGTAAAATTCCTTAAGAAGCTATTTTCACAGTTTGGAGCCCCTAGAGCTATCATAAGCGACAGGGGAACACATTTCTATAATGTCCAAATGGAGAAGGTGTTGAGAAGATATGGAGTCACACATCAAATTACTACACCTTACTACCCCCAGACAAGTGGTTAAGTGGAAGTCTCCAATCATGAGTTAAAGAGAATTCTCGAGAAGATGGTGCAGGATAATATAAAAGATTGGTCCAAGAAGCTTGATAATGCTTTGTGTGCATATAGAACAGCCTACAAAACACCTTTGGGAACTACTCCCTATAGGCTGGTTTATGGGAAATCATGCCACCTTCCAGTAGAGATTGGACACAAAGCATATTGGGTAATCAAATTGGTTAATTTTGATTTAAGAGATGCTGAGTAAAAAGAAAGTTGCAATTGAATGAACTTGATGAGTGTAGAAGGCAAGCTTATGAAAATATGAGGATTTACAAAGAGAAAGTAAAAAAATATCATGATTCACACATCCACCAGTCAAGGGAGTTCAAGAAAGGGGACCAAGTTCTGCTGTTTAATTCCCGGTTAAAACTTTTTCCAGGAAAATTGAGGTTACGATGGTCTGGTCCTTTTGTGGTTAAGAAGGTATTCCCACATGGCATGGTAGAGCTTAAACACCCGGATCATGAAAATTTTAAAGTCAATACCCATTGCTTGAAACTCTACTTGAGTGCAGAACAGAACGTGAGAATCGAGAGGACTTTCGACTCAAATCACCAAACAATTAACTGACGAAAGTGAAGGACGTCGAGCGAACGATGTTAAACAAGTGCACTTCTTGGGAGGCAACCCATGTCTAACTTTGGTAAGTTTAGTTTCCTTAGTTTTTTTTCTTCTTCTCACTATCCTAAGTTGTTCTATTGCTATCAAAATTGTAGATTTTAGAAGGTTCCTCCACTTAATTGAAGGGAGTAAGAGTAGATTTCTTAGTATGGGGACACAAAACTTCAAGTAAGAATTCTCAAGTTTTAATCTCATGCGTACCTGGTAAGTTCTTTTTAGCCCATTCACTCATAACAAGGTGCACAAAACTCATAAGACTTGTAAATACCTGCACAAATTTGAGCCAGGCAATACTTGCGATAGGGTACAACTTAAGAGAGCTACTAGACACTTTTTCCACCCCTACACGACCGTGCAGATGCCCTTGCACACTCTAAGTCCCACCAAGGAGAAGTCTCAGTACACTTTTTCACACCCTGCATGGCCCCGAGCATGGCCGTGCAGGCCCCCTTGCACACGCAGCTGCTAGCCTTTAATTGCTCTCGGGTCACATTTTTATACCCTGCATAGCCCCGAGCACGGCCGTGCAGGAGCTCGGCATGCCCTAATTTTTTTTCCCATATATAAACCTGTTCCCTCTCTCCTCTCTCCTTTCTTTAAATGTCGTTACTTTTGTCAAAACAAACCCCCTCTTCTCTCTATGATACAGAACCACCACACCACCACTCTCACAATCAAGATCATTAATTCTTGTATCGTTTCACTTGTGCTTCCACATTCAAGTAAGTATCTTCCCTTCCCTCACTTTCTTCATGCACAATCAATTTGGAGCTCCAATTTTTCCTGTCATGGTAGCGGGTTTAAGTGAGCTGTGGTTGCATGTGTTTGGTTTTGAGAATATAGTTAGATTCATGAGCTGTAGCTACTATGGATGAATTCTTTGTTTGTGGTTGTCATAGTTTCCATGATTATTTGCGCGAAGCAATCTTTATTATGCCGATCGGTCCTGAATGTTAGGGTTCATGAGATTTATGGATGATAAGAAATGTTTAGGGCTTTTGCTTTTTCCTTGCAATTAAGCCGTCTTACTACATTGTTTGCAGTTAGTTTCCACCATTCATGCTTATATTGCTCAATTCAAAATTCTAGGGTCTTATGTATAAGATGTTGGGGTTTTCACAAACCTAAGATTAAATTGGTATATTCTTGATGATTTCATGATAAATGTGGTTCCCCTAATATGTTTTTCGCTATGGCTATAGTCTGCACTACTCTCTGTACGCCCTTGCAAGTGACTGAGCTATCCTGTTTTTGTTGTTATTTGGCTTGATTTTCACTCATTCTTGTTTGGTTGTCCCTACTAAGTTGTTGCATCCTTGTAATAGGAGCCAAGCACATCTATGAACTGTGCTCTGTTTATACTGAGTTATGATTCACACTTGCTCACTATTGCTTTTACAACGTCCTTGATATATGCTTGTCCTTTATGTAGAAATGGTAAGATCCAACGAGTAGCACACAAGTTCACAAAGCCTCGATCTAAACAACAGGCTTCAACTTCCCAAGCTAAGAAAAAGAAGCAGCCTCAACAAGAAGAAGATGATGTGGGGTTACCTCGTTTTGTCAAATATTCTAAGAAAGAGTGGAGCAAGAAAAGGAGAGAAAAGCTCGAGGCGAAAGCTTTCATGAATAATGAATATTTGGATTAGAAATTACTCTAGGAATATGGCCTTTAGCAAAAAATCTGAGAACTGTTGAGTGTAGGACCGTGGGCCTCATTCTTTGGGATAAACGAGCCAGCCTATAGGGGAGTCACACTGGAATTCCTATCCACTCTCCAGTTAAACAATAGTATTGGAAGTAGCTATGTGGAGCTATTATTCGATATCAACCATCTCATTCCAAAGCCACATCAATGACTGATCTTAACTTGAAGGTGGTTCACCACTTGTTGGCACATACTATTGGAGGTTGCAAGAGTAGTCACGGTGTGGTAAACAACTTTGAACTATTTCATTTGTACAGTATTGCTACTAAAACAAAGATTAATGTGGGTTTAGAAGTGGTTAAGTTTTTATTTAGGCATGCAACAGACACGAGGGCTAAGTGACTTTACTATGGTGGTTATATTACAAAGTTCCTCAAGGGTTTTAGGATTTTTGAAGAACCATCACCAACTAACTTTGGAGTACTTGCAAAGAAAATTTCTGATGGTCTATTTCTTGGATGGGGTTTAGTTAAGCTTGTTGATCTTTCCACTCCTTCTAAAGGAGTTTCCACCCCTTCTAAGGGAGTTTTCACTCCTTTATCTGCATCTAGCTCCTAGGCCCTACATCTTGAAAGTGATATTCAGTGGTTATAAAGAGACTTCTATGAAGAAAGGAAGCTAAATAGAAAAGAGAGGAAGAAGAATAAAAATGGTTTAGAGCTTTGGTTTGGGCATTTTTGGAGAAAATTGTTGGTTGTTTTTCTCCTCCCCTTGCCGATCTACCCACTTATGAGACCTTACCTAAACCAGATTCTCCTAAGCCTGAGCCAGTCAGGAAAAAAGGAAAAGCTCTCATTGAAGTTGTATCTGAATTTGACTCTGATTCACCTATAGAAGAGGAGGATGATGATGAAGCAGAACAAGAGGAGGAGGATGAGGGTCAGGAAGAGGAGAATGATAGTGATAATGGAGATGAAGTAGCATATGATGATGCTGAGGAGTCACCTAATGGCTCTAATGATCAGGATAATGATGGAGATAAATGATTCTATTTTCTGATTTTTGCACTTATTTGTGATTCGTACTAATGAGTACCCTACTTGTTGGACAACTCATAATTTAGATGGCCTTCTTTTAGAATTCCTGGTTAGACTTTAGGATAAGCTAACTTCTTTTTAACTTTGCTTTTTTGTTTTTGTTTTTGGTTTTGTCTTCAAGTATGATCTATTTTGGGTTCATAAGATTAATGCTGCTGCTGCTTTTTCATATGGCTTTTCTCTTTTCTCATATCAATTGCGAGAAACTCATGATCAAACCTCTACATGAATGGGGGACGTTCTAGTGTTCTTTCTCTTTCCTTATTTGCTCTCTTTCATGATAAAACCCCTACTAACTTGTATTAATTTTTTTCTTTCCCTTTTCCTTATTTGTTCTTTATTGAAATGACATTAAGGACAATGTCTCACATTAGTGTGGGGATAGGGATAATTAAGAAAGAAAAATTGGGTTTTGAGTATACATTTCTTTATGGACTGGATCATATTAATTGTGTTTAAAATTGAAATTTATTTTGATCTTGACAAAAAAAAATCCCTATATGTTCATGTTTGAAATTGTGCTTCAAAGCTAATTATGAATTGATAGATCTTGAAAATATTTGAAAAAAAAGGCGTTCAAGCTAAGTTGAATTAAGATGAAAGTGGCTTATATAGTACCTTACTCACTTATTTTGTGATTAGTATATTTAATTGAAATTGTAGGATAAAATCTAGGTGGGGTAAACTTACTTGCTAATTAGTAATGGAATTTAGAGTCTAAAAGTGAATCTAAGTCCTTGGTTGAAAGTTAAATGGTTATGGTTCTGAACTTATTGATTTGTATATTTTCTTTTCAAAAATTTTGAGAGCCCTCCTAATCTTTAGTGAAAGAGCATATGAAATTCATCACTTGGTGATCCTTCTTAGAATTAATCTCTTATGAAAAAAATTAATCTTTGTACTAAATTGAATATTAAAAGCTTAGTTGATATGGGTGAGCTTTGGACCCTCAAAAGAGCAAAGGTTAACCTCTCTATTAACTACACAAGCTTCTTATATCTGACTAAAAATATAACTTTACTCTAATGACTCGAGTATTTGAGTTATGAGTATCCAACCTTGAATGCTAGAGTGAGAGAGAGTTCTCTAGGGTCCCTTTAAAACCTGGTCACTTAGGTGATGAGCCCGGGATGTGTCGACTCAATGAACTCACTATAAGAAGAAGGAATGAATAGCATAAGTTCAATTTTTGAACATAAAAAAAAAAATTGAGCTGAAAAGATGCGGGCAAAAACCCATCTAGAGGAAAAGAAAAGAAAAGATGTGGGCTAAGACTCGTCCCTCTGAAGGCTCTAATAAATTATGAAGAGATTTAAACTAAAAGGAGGAAATCTAGGGAAAGGACTGATGTGATTACTTTCACTCTAGATTGTTGTTCTTAGAGAAGTTGTTGAAGAGTTTATATATTCATTAATGAGTGGTAAAGTGTGACTAGGTCTCTTTTACTATTGCTTGACTTCGTGTTTATTTTGTGACTTTGGAAGCTATTGCTAATTGGTAGGGTTAAAGTTTAACTTACCTGGATTAATATTAGAATTTTGATAGTATGCTAATTACATTTATATAATGGGTTTGAGCTATATATACAAGTGAGTTGCTATAATCTAAAGAAATTATTGAATGTTTTGAAAACAAAAAAAATTGAGTATATTTGATGACAGATCTTCATCATTCTTAGTTGTTTGCTTGAGACAAGTAAACGGTTAAGTATGGGAAAGTTTGATAAGTGTTAAAAGACCCATATTTTTTATACTCAATTGATATAATTTTGCATTAATTTTATGTGAAATTCTTAAGAGAAAGATACTTAAGTGTTGAATATTTTTTTTTCAGGGTTCAAGTACTCATTTGGAAGATTTATGGATGATTTGAGCAAATATAAGGAAAGATTTAACAAAGGCTACAAAGTGATGATTTTCAAGTGTGCACAACGTTCATGCATGGCCATTTAGATGCTTGTGTAGAGGGAAAAAGGTGACCAGCAAGTATCTTAATTCATGCCCTAGCAGCTGCACAAGGAGTGCACAAGGTAGTGCAAAAGCAAATAACTCGATCCGAGAAGAAAAGAAGATTTGGAGTTATGCATAACCCCATGCACGACCGTGTAGAAGGCCATGCAGAACCTAAAGATGTCAAAAATCCATTTTTCTCATTGTGCACGGCCCCGAGCACGGCCGTACAAACCCCCCATGCACACATGACTTTTCCTTATACTATAAATAGCCACCTTGTTAATTTATTTGGGATCTTGGACCGTACATTTGGAACCCTAGGAAAGAAAAGACGCACTTAGAAGAGAAAGATTGTTTAGACATCATAGATTATCACAAGATCATTCAAGGGTTGTAATTTCTACATCATGTTTCTATTATACTTCTCTAGATATTATGTTTTTCTTGTAAACTCCATGGAGGAGTAGATTCCTAACCCTAAATCTTGTGAAACCTTAAACCCAATATGAATTGAATTGCCTTGATTAATGAGAATGTTCATACTTTTGCATCTATTCATGTATTATAATTATTTTGTGATTGATTTATGCGCAAAGTTAATTACATGCATTATTCTTATTAGATGGAAGAGGTTTTATCTAGTAAGTTAGATCTTCATGAATAGGAAAGTCACGTGTTTCATCTAGAAATAGAGAAACTTTGATTTCCTGCAATAAAGACTTGATCTTTGTTTATGAACTAGGATTTCTAATGCAATCTTGTAGTGATATTAGTTAGGAAGAGGTTTCTACTAATTCATGCAAGATTAGAAATTGAGTAGCTCAAGGATGTAATTAATTTAATAGAAGGTCCATGTAGTGCAAGGTGTGAATGAGTCATTAATCAATATATCTTTATATGAAAAGTTAGGGTTTAGGATGGAACAAGATGAGGGGTATGTTGCATATCTTGTGATTGATTATAATTTTTAAAAGCTTTCATAAGGATCTTAAGGTTAATTAAATTAGTTAATTAGTACTTGATGATAATACATATTAATTTAAGAACTAGACTAAATAGTGAAGAAAGGGTAACACTAGTAACTGTTTCTTAGATTCCTAAGGACAAACTTGATTTTAATCATATACTATTTCGAATAAGTATACTTGCTTTTGCTCAATCGTAGGATTAATTCTAGGTTTATAAATTTTAAAGTTTGGTACGATCGGTTTTGAGCACATCATTGATCTCAAAGGATTCTCACTTGTTAGCAATTTTTCCAAATACAAAAAAAAAAAAGAAAAAAAATTTTCAAAGGTTTTTTAAAAGAGAATTTTGGAAAAAAAAAAAGAGAAAGAAAGTAAGAAGAGTTTTTCAAAAATATTTTCCCTCAATCTTTTCCATAAAAATTTTTTCCAAAAAAAAAAAGAGAGAGAAAGTTTTAGCTCAAAAAGTTTTCAAGAAAAAGAAAAGAAAAGAAAATTAAGGGAAGGAAAAAATAAGTTTATGAAATGAAGACATTAGCCCAAACATTTGAAGAACAAAAAATGAATTTTTTTAATCCAAAATGTTTCAATATGAAAGATTTCATCAAGTCAATCTTAATTATTTCTCATCAATCCTTATGATTGCTTGCTCGAATGAGCACTATCCTACTTTTAGGGTGAAGTGCCAGCTCAAGGTGAGTATCTGTACCGCATCTAAGTCCACCTTAAAAGAAAAAGACCCGAAGTCTATCCGAGTCTCCCCTAAAAGAAAAAGACCTAAAGCCCATCTGAGTCTCCCTTAAAAGAAAGAGACTCGAAATCCATGCAAGTCCCCTTTAAAAGAAAAAGACTCAAAGCCCATTCGAGTCTCCCTTAAAAGAAAAAGACCCGAAGCCCATCCGAGTCTCTTTAAAAAGAAAAGACCCAAAGCCCATCTGAGTCTCTTTAAAAGAAAAGAACCGAATCCTATCCGAGTCTCTTTTGAAAAAGAAAAAACCCAAAGCCCATCTGAGTCTCCCTTAAAAAGAAAAGACCCGAAACCTATCCCAATCTCTTCAAAAAGAAAAGACCTAAAGCCCATCCAATTCTTCTTAAAAAGAAAAGACCCGAAGCCCATCCGAGTCTCTTTAAAAGAAAAGACCCGATGTCATGCCCCAAAAGGGTAGTCTAAACGCAACAATCCGCTGCAAGCTATAAAAGACTTAGGAATTGCTACCACAACCATTCCAAAGTCTCGTACAGATGCATGGCGTATCTTTACAATAATAGAATACATGAACCAATGGAGATAAATAGTTTAATTTGACATGTTATAAGCATCAGGATATAAACCATAAGTCAACATAATTTAATACAAAAGTCTAGGGGCATTCCCCCACAAAATAATATCAAGCTTAAAAATAGTCTTTTACAATTAGCCGATAATTAATAGGGTTTCCTATGAAAGTCAACACAAAACCGAACATAAACTTCTAATGGAAACTCCTACTTTTGGTACCTGCTTGGTAGGATACCTTGATCTTAACCAAATATACGGATACTGCAATAAGAAAAAGCTGTGGGGGCATAAGCTACACTAGCTTAGTGAGTGAATACTTCCATAAAGACATTTTGAACAAATCAATTGGTCAAGTTAATTATTCAATCTTATGGAATGCATCAACCACATGAACAAACAATCATATGATCAATCGGAAATCATATGTGAATGGATTTACGCTCTCCATTCGGGGTTAGCAAATTAACGAATACTGCGGTACTATTGTTTATTAATAAGCCGTTTATGGATCACGGATAACCAACTTATGTCGTTTATGGATCACGATGAACCAACTCATTTATGTCCTTTATGGACCACGATCAACCAACTCATTTATGTCCTTTATGGATCACGATCAACCAACTTTTAGCCATTCACGGATCACGGATAACCAACATATGCTAATGCTCCATCCCCATCGTGAAGTGATTATGTCCGTATTAATTTATCAAATCGAATAGTTGTCACGCCCCATAGGGTATCCTAAACGTAACAGCCCGCCACATACTATATAAGACTCACGAAATCCCTATCCGAGCCGTTCGGGAGTCTTATATAGATGTAAAGCGTCCCTTTACGATAATAGAATACTCAATCAATGGAGTTAAGAAGTTTAATGCGGCATTCACTAGCCATAGATAATAAACCAAAACGCATATATATACATTACAAAAGTCTAAGGGGCATTCCCCTGCAAAATAATATCAAGTCCAATTACAGTCATCCAGAGTCCTTTAGTTTCCAACGGAAGTCTAAACAAAGCGAAGTAAACTTCTAAGGGAAACTCCTATCTCTGGTACCTGAGCTGTGGCTTGCCTCGGCCTAAGCCAAATGAACTTGTGCTGCAACAAATAAAAGCTATGGGAGCGTAAGCTAACTAGCTTAGTGAGTATAAACTTCCATATCACAATTAAGACAAATCATTCAAACAAGTGATTATTCAAGCAAATGGTATGAATCAGACAAATGAGTTCAACAAACATATGACCAGCAGGAAATCATATGTGGATAGACTTGCGCCCTCCATCCTGGGTTAGCAGATTAATGAATCCTGCGGTACGACGCCGTTTAAGCTCACGTCAACTGAATAATAATTCGTTTTATGGATTACGATTAACCAACATATTCGTTTTATGGATCACGAAAAACCAACCAATGCTAATGCTCCATCCCATCGTGATATGAATGAGTCCAATTATCATTGAAGTCGAATAAAGATTAATTCAATTCTTTTAGATGACCAACAATTATTCGCAACAATCAATATAAAATTCTAACTAAACAAGCAATAGCTTAACACCCGGTTTCGATATTCCTTAGGTTCCTTTCACACATCAACAGCAGACAAATATATAATTCCCATATACCACATCATGCATAATCATCTTTTTATCTTTGCCTAAACAACTAGTGCCACTATCAGTACAATCACAGGCAATAATTGAGAACGGAAGTAGTACTCACTCGGCCATGGTTCGCTGGTCTTTTAGTAATAGTAGTCGGGTGGTAATGTATCGTCTTGCTCGGGATCACCTACCAATTAAGAACAACCTAATAAGAATCTCATCACTAAACTAATTCAAACTATGCATCTAAACTACACAAAATCGGAATTCTCGCTATTTACGGAAGCTCCGACTTAAAAAGGCCATAACTTGGTCATTTTAACTCGGAATTTCGCAAATTTTATATCGATCTCTATCCACTTCGAAGATCTATCTATTTCTAGTATTATTTTCAAGTTTTGAAAACATTAAGGTCACGGAATAGTGGGATCAGATCTGTTCTGTAACTTTTCCAATTCTGAAAAATTGTTTCGCATTTGATAAAAATGTTCCTAGTTGATGATTCATGTATAGATGGTATATAAATGAATTCCTAATATGAATATCATGTAATGAGCTCAATATATGCATGGTTTTGATGATCTTTGATTATGAACTCTTATGAACTTCTAATTATTAAGAATTCTATGATGATCACTTATACAAAGCTATTCTTTCCAACCTTGCATTTCCTAGGGTTTTTATGATTTTATTCTTGGAATTTACTTGTTATCTAAATAAAAATGAGTTCTCAATGTCTATACTAATTATAACCTTCATTTATGCATAGAAATTCACATTTTTCATTTGGCAAATATGTTTTTGAACATGCCTTTCACAAAAATCCGAATTTTGAAAATTTCCTTTTCTTGCATTTTCTTTATGAGAAAACTTGTTTAATGTATCAAAATTGAAGATTCATTATATCTATTGTCTAAGGACTCCATTTGACTCATAAAACATGCCATCTAAGCTTGGATACTAAGTGTTTATGTAGGCATCATCCAAAAATACGAATTTGACTTCTAATCACTATCTCAATATTTTTTATTCTAACTCCACTACTTGTTTTACATTTTCCTCATGTCTAAACTCATCTAAACTTATGAAAATCATTCCTTAAGGGCATCTATTACATATACCTTTCATTTTTTATGAAAAATATGAGTTTTAAAATGGTTTAGGTGGTGTTTAAGGTAGGGTTCCAAATCATCCGAATTTTCAACTAATCATTTCTAACCAAATATTTTCCTTTTCAAGTTTCTTGTCTTCTATACATGTATATCTACCACCTAACATATCTATACATAGGCAAGGCTACATTTTTATGATCATCAATGCATGAAAATCAAAATAATCATATGGACATAAATGTAGATGAAGATGTGAATGTCTAAACACTAGATCTATCAAATATCATGCATGATTCATGAGTTTCATGGCATGAACATAAATATCTATGCAAGATTCCTACTTTACATGCATGAACATCACATTATCTCATAAAAACTCCTTTAAACTCTAGATCCACTTCTTGTGATGGCTTGATATTCTTGTACAAGTGGTTTCATGTCCCTAGCATATGCTCATTGGGATTGAATGTGAAAAACACACATGAATAGCTTTGCCATTACAAGATAAGATAGGAATGAGGGTTAGAATCATCACCTAAAGAAGATTTGAAGATGAAATGAAGTGGAGTTGAGTTGTGTGTGTGAGTGTGAGAGAAGGGGGGGGAGTCACGACACACTTAGATAGGGAGAGAAGAGAGGTTTTTACTTTGGTAAAAATTTGAACAAGTGAAAAATGAGAGAGAATGAATATGAGCTTATATATTAGATGGATTAGGGTTTAGTTAAATAAAATAAGTGAAGAAAAAAAAAAATGGGGGGGAATGGGGGAGGGGGCGCTGGCCAAGAGAGATGTGAGAGAGAGAGGATTTGAATTTTTAACAAATTTATTTTATGTAATTAAAATGTAATAAATGTAATAATTAAATAGGAAACAAAAATTCTTGGAAAAGAAAATTGTAATGAGTATTGTAAGGATGTAAGAATAGGGTATAGGTAGTGTGTAGTGTAGGTTGTACTTGTGAATAGTAGACAAGATATCTACTTTACCGATTGTAACGAAAACACGAGAAAAAGCTATAATTGTAATTTTTATAGCCCAGAAAATTATAAAATTGATATTTTTGAAATCCTTATAAAATTACGGTTCTAATGAATATTCCGGAACATTTTTCTGATTTTGTGGTCCTGGGGCATGCTTTTCCGTAATTAAGCTCAGGAAGGCCCAGAATTGAAAAATTCCCGAATTTAAAACTTTCAAAGGTCTAAAATATACTTTATAACAATAATTCATATTCATTTACTTTATAAAACTTCTTTTATTATGAAACCGAAGGAAAGCCGGATTTAGGGTTCCTAAGCTTCTCTCACTAGACTTAAACTGAACTGGATTAGGGTTTCGCTTTTCAACTCCTGGGGTTTCCTTAACTACTGAGAATACCGGGGTTTACAATAGTCATTAATACCAATTTCTTAGGTGATCAACCAATTTTCAGACAATCACTGCTACAATAATCTAAACAAGCATGAGTTAATCACCTGATTTCGATATTCTTAATATTAATTCTCAACTCAACAATAAACATACATAATCCCCCATAATTCGCATCATGAAATTCCATTTTTTATCTTTTTCCTTATGATCTAGTGCAACTATTTGCTACATTCACAAGCAAGAATGAAATTAGAAAGTAATACTCACTCAACCATTGGTCGTCGGTCTCTTAGTAATAGCAATCCGATGGTAATGAATCCTCGAGATCGAAGTCACCTAAACGAAAGAAATACCCAAATGAGTATTTCAACTCATGGCTAATTCATTTTATTTCATAAAAACTATTAAGTTCGTAATTCTCGTCATTGGTGAAAATTTTAACTCAAAATGGCTATAACTTGGTCATTTTAACTCGAAATTTCGCAAATTATATACTGATTCCTATCTACTTTGAAAGATATATCTAATTCTAGTATAATATCTTGATTTTGAAAACTTTTAAGTCTCAAAAAGATCCGAACATATCTGGTCAGTAACCGAATTCCCATTTTCAGAATTGTTTTTGTGAGGAATTATGATAATTATACTATCCATGCCCAATATGCATGCAACAATAATAAATCACTATCATCAATGGTATGTTATGAGCTTCCTATATTTATATTCATGATGATATTCTATTAGAAAATATTTTTGAAATTTCTACTTTACAAGATATTATGAATACTTAACCTAATAAGTTCAATTTTGTGTTCTTAACCAACCACACTTGTTTTAGAGATTTTCCTTAATGAAGTTTACTTATTCTTGCTAAAATTACCTCTTTATCATATCTATTCCTTATGGTCTTCATTTTTCAATATAAATCTTCATTTTACACATTGTAAACAAGTGTTTATGCATATGCCATTCCTAAATCCGAATTTTATAAAAATAGTTTTTGAGTGATTTCTTTGAGAAAAACTTGTTTGATACTTTTAAATTTAAGGCTGCACGATTCCTATCCCCTAAGGACTTCATTTCTTTAATAAAACTTTCATTTTGAGCTTGAAAAGGTGTTTTACATATCCTCTTTTTCTGTTAACTATTCATGTAACTATCTTAAGATCAAATTTTTCTATCTTGTAAATATTTCTTGTTTAACAAATTTCTCTTAGTAGATGTCATGCCCCGAAGGGTATCCTAAACTTGGCAGTCCGCCGTACACAATATTAAAGCCTAAGAGTGACCTCCTTAGTCACGCGAAGGCTTCCATACTATGTACAAGGCGTCTAACACATGGAGGAGACATGTCAAAGTGATACATTTTATATTGATACAACTTGAGTAACAAGGTAAAGGAAATACAACTCACTATATTTTAAATACAATTCACTATACTTCAATTTCAATTCATCAAAAGATTTCACTACATAAAACTATTACAAAGCAATTCATAACACCTAGCTAATATCTTCAAGTACTCATACTTCCGCACTTTGTCCCACAAATTCATGCTCAATCTCTCGAATTCCTTTATAAGTTCTTTTTAGGTTGTGAGCATGGCTGCAACTTCTCCGTGGTTCTTTCGACTCAAAGCGTCTGCTACCGCATTCACTCTTCCAGGGCAATAATTATTCCAAGATTATAGTCTTTGATCAACTCCAACCATCTTCTTTGCCTCATATTCAATTCCTTTTGTGTAAATAAATACTTGAGGCTCTTATGGTCCGTATAAGTCTCGCATCTCTGTCCATATAAGTAGTGCCTCCAAAGCTTGAGAGCGAAGACAACTGCGGCTAACTCAAGATCATGTGTCGGGTAATTTTGTTCATGCGGCCTCAACTGTCGTGAAGCATAAGCAATTACCTTCCCTTCTTGCATAAGCACGCATCCTAAGCCATTTCTTAACACATCACTATGGACGGTATATGGCTTTTCCGGATCAGGTAAGGTTAAAATTGGAGCAGATACCAACCGTTGTTTTAACTCTTGGAAACTTTGTTCCCTCTTCTCATTCCAAATGAACCTTTCATTCTTCTAGGTCAACTGAGTTAGTGGCTTAGCTATTTTTGAGAAATCTTGCACGAACTTCCTGTAATAGCCAGCTAATCCAAGAAAACTTCTAATCTCAGTCACCGTCCTTGGTTTTTTCCATTCCATTACGGCCTTATTCTTTTCAAGATCTATTGATATTCCTTTCCCTAAGATAACATGTCCTAGAAAAGATATTTGGTCCAACCAAAAGTCACACTTGGATAATTTGGCATATAACTTGTGCTCCCTTAAGGTTTGTAATGTCATTCGTAGATGTTCTTTGTGTTGCTCCCGTGTATTAGAATAGACCAAAATATCATCCATGAAGACAATCACGCATTTATCCAAAAGCGGCTTATACACCCGATTCATCAAGTCCATGAAAGCAGCTGGTGCATTAGTCAACCCAAATGGCATAAACATGAACTCATAGTGTCCATACCGAGTTCGGAAAGCGGTCTTTGACACATCCTCCGATTTAATCCTTAGCTGGTGGTATCCTGATCTCAAATCAATGCGTGAGAATACACTTGCTCCTTGTAGTTGGTCAAAGAGATAGTCAATCCTTGGCAATGGATACTTATTCTTTATAGTGACCTTATTGAGTTCTCGATAATCAATACACAACCTCATCGATCCATCCTTCTTCTTTATGAATAATACCAGAGCTCCCCAAGGTGAGACACTTGGTCTAACGAATCCTTGCTCAAGAAATTCTTGTAATTGCTTCTTAAGTTCCTTGAGCTCAACGGGTGCCATTCGGTATGGTGCCTTAGATATGGGTTCTGTTTTTGGCATCAAATCGATATCGAAATCGATTTCTCGTTTTAGGGGTAACCCAACCAATTTTTCTGGAAAAACATTGGAGAACTCATTAATGATGGGGATGTTGTCAATGTTGGGTCTTTCCTCATCCTCCTTCGTACTTCCCACATAACTTTGAACTCCTTCCTCAACTTCTTCAATTAGCTCGAATGAACTTAACTCCAAACTTTTAGAAGTTGCAGATTCTCCCAAAAACGTAACTTTCTTCCTGTCTTGTCTCATGAATTCCACCTTTTATTTCTATAATCTACCTTTGCTTCCACCATGGACAACCAACTCATTCCGAGAACCACTTCGTACTTGCTGATTTCTATTACTATAAGATTGGTGGTTGCCTCGTGGCCTTGTATCTTCATGGGGCAATTCCTTATTACTTCTTTGGTAGTCACCACACTACCGGTGGGGGTTTTTATACGAAAACTTGTTAGGGTTGTTGTCACGCCCCGAGGGTACCCTAGTAGTAATAAACAAGTTACACTTGAATATTATCACTAGATTACCTTCAGAGAATGACAGGTTTTCAAAACAACAGGATCTTTTAAGTTGCTTGATAAGAAATAACAAATACATGAGAGAAATGATTTAGTGGATAACCATTACAAACTATTACAAACCATATATCTCCATTGAAGTATACAACTAAATAATCTACTCTAATAGTACATAACCATCAAACTAAAATAGATCTGTAGACTTCTAGCTTCAAAGCCCTTACCGGAGCCATATTCCTGGATGTAACTAACCAGGGACGTAATGTGAACCTAAAAAGACTGTAGGAGTATGAGCGAAACCACAGCTCAGTGAATAATCAGACATACCATACACCACACAAGTCATTAACAAATCATATGCAATGCAATCACCCAACCATATGCACAGATACAAGTTTGGATGATCTAGAATCCAAACAGGAAAAAGATTTACGCCCTCTTTTTAATGGGTTGAAGAACCAGCAATCAATGACCCCCTGGAGAGACTAAGTACACAGGAGAATCAACGATTTCTCGTTTTAATTTTCACTTTGAATATAGTGGCTTGCACAAACCATCTCCTGCAATCCCCTTAGAAACTCCCTAAGTATTAATCATTTCAAAGTGATTCTACGGGCGACGTTCTTCGGTGCCTTTTAGTTCCTCATAGGACCGCCAGACCAAAGAGAACCTTGGAAGACTCACACATTGATCAACCAAGCAAAAACAGATCCGAAATATTAATACATAGCAGGCTGTCACAACCATATACGCAATAATGCAATTCGTGCAATGCATGTTCACATTATTTGGTTAAGTCCATAATTCTTAATCAAATTCGGGTGACAATACATTACACACAATCATCATTATACTATTGCACAACACCAACCATTGCGTTATCGTTGTGTAAAGATATTTTAACAATCATACAATCAATCATATCACACTGTCAACAAACATTCATTTAATTATCTTGCATTACATATTCGACTATTTACAATCACAACCAGTGCAATATGACTGAATTACTCACCTGCTCATACCAACTCAGTCGTAGTAGTCCACTGATAGATCTTCTAATGAGTCAAATTCACCTATTTAAAACAAAATATTCATCAATACAATCTAGCTAAATTCCTACATGTGCCTTGTGTCCTAGACTCGATATTAATACTTAGTATTGTCTTGTTTTTCCTATTTAATCTCACATAATTGTTTGGTTATTTTTAGAAGTCATATTACTCAGGAAATTAACTTATTTCAATTTCCATTCTTATATATTTTATCTTGCTAAAACAAATATTAGACTAATATTACTCTAAATATTTTCTTAGTTCTAGGGTTTCAAAAGTTAATAGATATTAATTCTAAATAGACTTAAATATTTGTATTAAAGTCACTATCGAATACATATTTATATAACATACATATATACATACTTAGTAGATATAATATATATATATAAATTCAGTTTAGGTCAGAAAAGGTTTCGTTGGAAAATTTTAGCTGTAAGCCGGCTCAAGGCCGCCGGCCTAAATCTCCAGATGCCGGTGTAAAACATTTTGAAGAGAAAAATTTCATATGGAAAGCACCGGTGTTGAAGGCCGCCAGCTTTTAACGTACGCCGGCCCTACGGCGCCAGCATAGATCTCCAGGTAGCCGGCTTACGTTGATGTTTTACGTGAAAATTATTTTACGTAGCCTGTTTGAAGATAAGCCGCCTGTAAGCCGCCGGCTTATCCATGTAAGCCGCCGGCGTACAGCACGTTTACACTGCCGGCCTTGAGGCAGCGTTGCACTGTTCATCATCTTCTTCCTCGGTTCGATTCTTTTTCTTTGATTTTTACACGTTAGAAACTTACTTAAACTACTTCTAAGAGTTTATATATCATATATAAGGATATATAACAACTTTTAACATGTTTGAAAACATAAATATATAGATTTCGATTTTGTGAAAGTAAAACTAGGGTTTTGAAGTTTTACCTCGTTGGAGCTCTTTGAGTGCAATCCGAAGCTTGTGTTTGTGTTTAATATGTTCCTAAGATGATTTTAAGTCAGATACAACTCTTATATTTGAACGAAAATCCTTTGAATCATGTCAACTTACCTTTGAGCTTGTTTTTTAGGGTTTTTGGCTCCGTTTTCCTTTGATCCGTATTTATGTTTTATGATCTGTTTGTTCTTTGTTTTTAGTTCGATTTGGTGGCTGTTTTGGAGTATTTTCGGGCTGGAAGAAGTCGAAGAATTATGAAGTTTGTTTGTTCTTCATTAATGCATTTGTTTACATATATATATAGAAGAGAGAAGGAGAGGTTCGGCTGCTGTTCTTTCCTCCGATTCTTCCCCCAGATTTGTTCTCCTTTAGCTGTTGTTTTCAAGCCAATTAATGCTTGAATGATGTGGCAACTTGTGATTGGTGTGGAGGTTGATTTGTTTGACAAAATTGAGAGAATTATTGTTGGATTTCGGCTCTTGTTTCCCCGCAGCTTCCCCACCAATTTTTGCACCGAATGCAGCCCACAATACATATATATATTAATTTAATATTCTAATTAAATCTTGAGTCAATTATACGGGTTATACGGATATATATTAGCTAGTATTTGGAAGTTTTCGTAAAAAATGTGAGTATAAAGTTATACAAAACACTTAGTTTTTCCAATAATGCAAATTTAGGGTATATATATACGTAGTTAATTATTCGTATAATTTTATCTCCCGCGATTTGGATTTCTTAAGCTCATTTCAATTTTTGTTTCAGGCTCCGATAGCTTAAGAAAACTCGGTTTAGAACAAAAGCGTGATCTGATTATTTATTTGAAGTTTTTTGAGTTATTTATCAGTTTATATTTTCGTTGTGTATTTAAAATCTTGACAGTTCATTTTTGGATCATCGTTTTCTAGTTATAAGCGTATATGATCATTTATACAGTATTGGGCTTCATACAGAAATTAAACTATATTTTACTCTAGTTTTGATACTGAACATAAATTCTTATTAGTAGCTTTTAAATTTAACTAGGAATCTCAAAATTAGGGTTTAAGTCTAAATATAAACTCATTACTACTCGTTATTCTAGTCTTGAATCATTATCGGATCAAAAACAATCATTTAATCTTTATATTCACATTTTCTATTTAAATCTATTATACTAGGTTTTCGGGTCTAGATTTTAGATCATATCTTGAATTAGTTATTCAAGATACAAGATTTCGTTTTCGGTATTAACTAGGGTTAAAGAATCTCTTTATTCGATTCCTAAATCCTTCATTTATCCAAAAATCTAAATATTAACCTATTATTAGACTTCACTCAGAATCTAAATCTATTATCTAGTTTATATAATCTATTATAAAGTCGGGTACTAATGTGAAAAATTCCCGGGGTTTACATTCTCCCCCCCTTAAAATAAGCTTTGTCCTCAAAGCTTGAATGCGTACCTGAGTTTTCAAACAAATGAGGATAGCTTTTCTTGATCTCCTCTTCTAATTCCCATGTAATCTCTTCTGTCTGTGGATCCCATAATACTTTGACATAGTGGATTTCTTTATTCCTGAGAACTTGCACTTTCCGGTCCAAAATCTTAACTGGATGCTTTTCATAAGTCAAATTCTCCTTCAAATCAATTGGTTCTAGTTCCACTATCTTATCTGGATCCGGTACATACTTCCTTAGAACTGATACATGGAAAACATTATGTATACCAGACAAATTAGGTGGCAATGCAAGACGATATGCCAGATTCCCAACTCGTTCTAATATCTCAAATGGTCCAATATATCTAGGACTTAACTTGCCTTTTGTTTGTCTACCATGAAGACTTTAATTGGACTTATCTTTAAGTATACATGTTCTCCTTCATTAAATTCCAATTCCTTCTTTTCAAGTCTGCCCAGCTCTTTTGTCTATCTTGTGCTGCTTTCATTCTTTGCTTTATCACTGAAATCTTTTCATTAGTTTCTTGAACCAGTTCAGGTCCAACCAATACTTTCTCCAAGTTATCCCAGAACAATGGTGACCGACACTTTCTACCATATAAAGCTTCATAAGGTGGCATTCCTATGCTTGAATGGTAGCTGTTATTGTACGCAAATTCCACTAATGGTAAATGTTGGTCCCAATTTCCTTTGAATTCCATAATACATGCTCTCAACATATCTTCCAATGTCTGAATAGTCCTTTCTGTTTGTCCATCAGTTTGAGGATGATAAGCTGTACTGAAATTCAACCGGGTTCCCAAAGCTTTTTGTAATCCTTGCCAAAATCTGGATACAAACCGTGGATCTCTATCTGATACTATACCAGCAGGCACACCATGCAATCTCACAATCTCCTTCAAATATATTCGTGCCAATTTCTCCAATGGATATGTCATGTTAATTGGCAAGAAATGAGCTGATTTTGTAAGTCTATCCACAATAACCCAAACAGCATCATGACCTGCATTTGTTTTGGTAATGAGCACACAAAATCCATAGAAATTTGATCCCACTTCCATCAGGTATTGGCAATGGTTTCAACAATCCACCTGGTTTTTGATGTTCAGCTTTGATCCTTTGACATACATCACATTTAGCAACAAATTCTGCAATATCCTTTTTCATTCCATTCCACCAATACGCACTTTTCAGTCTTGATATGTCTTTGTTTCTCCTGGGTGTATAGAATATCCAGAATAATGTGCTTCATGCATTAATTCCTTCCTCAAGCTTTCATCATGTGGCACACACAATCTTTTATTCATTCTCAATACTTCTCTCCATCCACATGAAAATCTTTGTACTTTCCTTGGGATATTCCCTGTTTAATTTCTTGAATTTCAATATCTCTTCTGGGCTTCTTTAATTCTTTGAAGCAAAGTAGGTTCCAAAATTAGATTTCCTAACTCAGCTTCCAAACCTTGTATTGAGAATTCCAAGTTTAATCTCTCAAATTCCTTGATAAGTTCTTTTTGTTCCGTTAGAAGCCATTTCTCCATAACTTTTCCTGCTTAATGCATCCGCCACTGCATTCACTTTACCCGGATGGTAATTAATGGTAAGCTCATAATCTTTAATTAATTCCAACCATCGCCTTTGTCTCATATTCAACTCTTTTTGTGTAAATATATACTTCAAACTCTTGTGATCCGTATATATTTCACATTTTTGCCCATACAAATAGTGACGCCAAATCTTGAGTGCAAAAACAATAGCAGCCAATTCTAGATCATGAGTGGGGTAATTCATCTCATGTGGTTTCAATTGTCTAGAAGCATATGCTATTACTTTTCCATTTTGCATTAACACACATCCCAATCCATTTCTAGATGCATCACTATAGACAGTATATAAATCCTTGTCATTGGGCAAGACCAAGATTGGTGCTGATATTAACCTTTTCTTCAACTCTTGGAAACTTTGTTCACGTATCATTCCACTCGAATTTCTCATTCTTTCGAGTCAATTGAGTCAAAGGTCGTGCAATCTTTGAGAAATCCTTCACAAATTTCCGATAATATCCTGCCAATCCCAAGAAACTCCTAATTTCAGTAACAGTTTCAGGTCTTTTCCATTCCACAATAGCTTTAACTTTTGCAGGATCAACTGATATCCCTTCTCCAGAAACAATATGTCCAAGGAATGATATACTGCTAAGCCAAAATTCACACTTAGACAATTTGGCATACAACTTATTGTCTCTCAATATCTGTAACACACTTCTCAAATTCTCATCATGTTGTTCTTCATTAGACGAATATACAAGTATATCATCTATGAAAACAATCACACAATTATCCAGCAAAGGTCTAAAAATACGATTCATCAGATCCATAAAAACTGCTGGTGCATTGGTTAATCCAAATGGCATGACCAAAAATTCATAATGACCATACCTAGTTCGGAATGCAGTCTTTGGTACATCTTCTGCTTTGATTCGATTTGATGATATCCTGACTTTAAATCAATTCGGGAAAATACCTTTGCTCCTCTCAGATGATCAAAAGATCATCAATCCTGGGTAAAGGATATTTGTTCTTGATAGTTACCCTGTTTAATTCCCTATAATCAATACAGAGTCTCATTGATCCATCTTTCTTTTTCACAAACAGCACGGGTGCTCCCCAAGGTGAAACACTGGGTCTGATAAATCCTTTATCCAACAATTCTTGTAACTGCACCTTCAATTCTTTCAATTCCACAGGTGCCATTCGATACGGAGCTTTTGATACTGGTTCGGTTCCAGGTATCAAATCAATTGAGAATTCCACTTCTCTGTGGGGGTAATCCCGGTAATTCATCTGGAAATACATCTGAGTATTCACATACTGTTCGAATGGTATGAATATCCAATTTCTTGGATTCACCTTCAGTTGCTCCAAGAATACAACCGTTCATCTCCATATCTTCTCATTTTCCACTTCAATTGCTGTTATCCTACTTCTGACTTCTCTGAGTATCTCACCTTTATATTCTTTTCTTTCTCCTTGATTATTGACAAAAGATACTATTTTGAGATGGCAATTAACTTTTGCTTTTACAGCAGTTAACCAAACCATACCCAAAATAATATCATATTTTTGCATCTCTATCAGAATTAAATCAGCAATTGATTCATGATCTCCGATCTTTATTGGACAATTTGATCATTTCCCGTGTCACCACTAAATCTCCAGTTGGCGTAGTAACTCTCAATTCTTTACTCATGCTCCCAATTGGTATTCTTATACGCGCTAATCCGGTATTTATGAAAGAATGCGTTGCTCCAGTGTCAAACAAAGCATACGCAGTCTGATCCCCTACTTGAATGATCCTAAGTATCAATTATTAAGTTCATGTTATTTTCAACTTATAAAGACTTCTACTTCTCATCTACTTGTGATTGTGTCTAATAACTTTAAGTAAACAAATATATATTTACATACCTGCAATGAGTCCATATTCTTCGGATCAACTTCCTCCCAAATATTTTCTTCATCTCCTTCCTCTATCTCCACATTCTCTACAGGACTTCCATACATGGCAAAACTCTGGCCGTCGCACTGGCTTTGTTGCATTCCCATTTTTCGATCCTGAGGCTCCAATCACTCCTTTAGATTGTGAGATCCAGTTATTGCACTCGCTTTCTGTGGACAATTGGGTGATATGTGCCCAACTTTATTGCATATGAAGCAAGTAGCAGTTTTTCTCTTTGGACAATCGTTTATCATATGCCCACTGTCCCCACAATAATAACATTTGTTCTGCAATTGTGGACAATACCTTGGGTAATGAGAACCTTTACATTTCCAACAAGTACATTATTCTTCCCCATTACTCCTCCTTTGTTCACATTGAAAGGTTTGAAGAATTTAACCTTTTAGGCACAGGACTTGCTGTAGAACCATCATACATTCTTTTCCCGAACATAGTTCCTTTCTTTTTATACCTCTCAAGTTCATACTTCCTTGCACGTTCAATATACGAGCTTTTTCCAACATAGCTGCAAAGTTATCAATCTCAAATTCAGCAAGTCTTCTTTGGAAATGAGGTTCGAGTCCAGCCATGAAAGTCTGTCTCTTAAGTTCATCACTGTCCCGATAAGCATCTGGAGCAAATTGCAACAACCGATTAAACTCATGTCATATTCATCAATGGTTTAGCTCCTTGGGTCAAATTCATCAGGTCAGTGCTATACTTTGCTTTTAGGCTGCTTGGAAAATATTCCTTCAAAAATTCTCGTTGAATACTTCCCAAGTAATTGGTTGGGACAAACTTCTTTGTTTCGAATTCCACCATATCCTTGCTCTTAACCTTAATAAATAAGTCCATAACTTTCAAAGCTTCAGGTACTTGAAAACATCAAGGGATCGCTCAATCTGAGCTAGCCAATCTTCAGCTTCCTCTGGCTTTCCCGGTATTCCCTCAAAATATCTGTTGCACTTAATGAATTCCGGCAACAAATTCCTCTGAGGTCGTAAAGGTGGTGGTGGCAATTCCTGTTCATATGAGGGGGTCCTTGTACCTCAGCAGCAGACTCATTTGGATTCACTGGTCCATTTTCCTGAAATTGAACCGGTGGAGTATGCCTTTCATTCCTTCTAGGATTTGGTGGAGTCATTGCTGGTGCTCCAACAGGTGGTGCTCCATTTGTGGCTTGCATGTTTTGCAAAGTGTCGAGCCTGGATTTTGCAAATCATCCGGTTCATTTCTCCTAACCCATTCATATTAAACCCTAACCCATTTAACATGAATCCTCGACTAGGGGTTAAAAGAAATTTAATTTTTTAAAATTTTTTGAGTCGCCACCCGATATAAATCGGGAAAAAATGAAAGCCAGGATTAATGGGTCGGTTAATCCTAACTTAGCCACTAGTCTGCGAAAAGTTTGATTTAAAAATCAAATTTTTAAAAAATACCAGATATCTGAGTTCGAGGGGGCTAACCTATTAAACCTAAGCGGTTACCACTTTAAATTTAAAATTTAGAATTTATCCTTTTCTATACTAAAAAATTCAAACAAAACATTTATAAAACAAATATCTACAAGTTTAATCATGCATTTTTATTTTTATGTATTTTTTCTTAGGATTTAAATATCAACAAACATTTGTATTTTCCTTTTTAAAAAAAACTTATAATATGTACAAAATGATTATTTCAAACTATCAAAACAAAATATATTTTTTCTAATTTTATTGTCGCCCCGTAGGTGCCTACGTACTCGCTAATCGAGATCAGACAAAACGTAGTTCTTTTATAAAGAACTTAGTTTGTTGATCAATTTTATATTTTTAAAATATTCTCACTTTAAGTTTATTAAATTTTGAATTTTTGAAAACCAATTTTGATGATCCTATGATCTAATCAATTGAATTTTATTTCATAAAAAATATTTTTCTAAGTTCAAAAATCATTTTTTCTAAAAAAAACTATGATAATTCATGGCTAATTTAATGCTACATGAAAATCAATTTTGAAAACTTTGAGTATTATCTTTATAGCAAATTTATAAAGATAATTTTGATAAAAACTTAATTAATATCATGATTTTTAAAAAAAACAATTTTTATCTTTATTCAACAACAATTTTGGTTTAAAAAATCTATTAACAATTTATTATTTTTCAAAATTCAATAATCATCACATATGTTCAGAACATATTCAAAATATATCATAACAAAATTAAAATACAAAAACAAAACATCTCATGCATCAAATATATATTTAAAGATCAATCTATATGCAAATACATATTCAAAAATATCAAAAAATCAAAAATTGATAAAACATGTAAATTTATATTAAAAATAATTATTCTAATTTTTCTGGATTTTTCTGAATTTTTCTGGATTTTTTACGAATTTTTATTAATTTTTTCCTATTTTCGAAATTAAATATATAATAAATAATTAATAAAAGCGGACTAACCTGGACCGTTGGATCTTCTCGGATCAGATCTGGAGCGTCTGATCTGTAGACTGAATCTGGACCGCAGGATCTGATGGCTTTTGATCTGGAGCGTTGATTGCTTTGATCGAATCTGGACCGTCTGATCCTCTGATCAAATCTGAACCGTAGGATCCTCTGATCAAATCTGGACCACAGGATCTTCTGATCAAATCTGGACCACAGGATCTGCTGACTTTTGACCGACGACCGTTGACCGTTGACCGATCACCGTTGACCGACGACCGACCGGGTTGGATTCGGATTTCGGGTCGGATTTCGGTACCCGTCGGGTGAAGAAGACGATCACGGTGGTTTTCGAGCGTTCCTCGGCCGTTCCTGGTGGTTTTCGAAACCTCCAACTTTGTCGGCCCGACGTGGATTGGGGTGCTGCAGCGGCTGGTGGTGGTGGTTCACTCCCAGAACCACCAGAAGTGGCGGTTCGTGTGGTGGTGCTCGGCGGCGAGGGTTTAAAAAAAATCAAAAAATTTGCAGAACTTCCAAATGCAAATTCGAGCAAATCTAAACACTATAATCGATCAAGAACACTTCCTAGATGATCCTAACACTCTTTAATTGGATCGAAATCCTCTCAATCACTTCGAATTTGCAAATTTTGCAATTCGAACACTTTTCTCTCTATTTTCAGATCTCGATCGTGTAGTGTGTTTTGTGAAATTGAATTGTGGTTTCTGCTTGTGGGGTGATCCTATTTATAGATTTCGAAACAATTTGTTTTTCGAAGCTTCGTAATTGTTCAATTTTACAATCACGAATCGTTATATTTTTTCAAATAAAAACGATTCAAAATTGGGACTCGATTCGTGATTGTTGGTTCAAATTGATCACGAATCTTATGTTTATACATCACAACTCTTCGATTAAGTGTGTTTAATTTGATTAAAGGACACAATTCGGCCAATTTTAAGATTTGAAAAATCATGTCCATTCGAATTTTTTCCCAATTTTCATGCCTTAATTAATGTGTCTTTTGGAATGAAATAATGCACGAATTGTATATGTGATGTATCCCATGCCTAGTTTGTGTCTGTACAATTAATTTCGAAAAAACACAAAGATTCGTTGCTCAAATGAGGTCTCAAAGTGGATGAACCGATGTGTCTTTTGGGAAAAAAAATGAACAAAAAAGAGGCAAAATCTGCCTTAGGCTAGATTCGAACTTGGGTCCCCTTGCTTTGTGTCCATGGTCTGATCCGTTAGGCCGTTGGCCTGTGCCTTGGTCATATAGCTAACCCACTAATACTTAAGACTAATAAAATATATATTATATTAAGCTTAAATAATTATTTATTTTAATTTTTCTTACATATATTTTATTTATATTACTATTATTCATTTAATTATATTATTATTTTATTCCTCTATTTTTTATTTTTTCTATTTTCTCTTTTTTATTATACTATTGTTTATTATTTTTATTATTATATTTTATATTTTTAATGAACTCAATCATGACATTAATTTATTCTAAACTTAAGCCTAATTTTTAATTGGGCAAAAATTGGGTGTCTACACAAAGCTTGTAAAATCAAAACATTTTGTTGTTGAAGACTTTGTAAAACATCCTCAATTTGGTTTTGGGGTGCTGTAGGAGCATCCATTGGTGGATCTCCAGAAATTCTGGCATTTCTACTTTTACTTTTTCCTCTTGGCATTCTATTAACATTAAACATATTACTTAAGTCAGATCGTAACTCGTCTTATCAAAAGTTATCAAGATCATTCATATGTATATATGCAACACATATATATACATAACCAAAATACATCAAAGCTTTTCATGGTTAGTGCATTATGTACATATCCAAAAATTGCACTACCCTAACTTAGCTTCCTATCATAGTCATCAAAAGATACATATATAAGTCATCAAAAGTCTACTAATATCATCCTGTAATGTCATCATAACAAATAATACACATCATCATATAATACTCAAGTCAAACTCAGGGACTGGGATGAAGACGACCCTTGCCCTTCTCCTGAGGGCCTAATCGAGGGTAATCATCGCCTCCCTCAGAACTACTATCATCGATCTCAATCATCACACTCTCGTCCCCTGGAGGTGCCAAAGTCAGGGCTGTGTCCATCACCCTAATGCCTCTGGGTGCTGGTCTCCTCTCACCCCCAGCTCTAGATGGAATATCACTCTCAATCCATCCTCCCTGTGCTGATCCAATCCATCTGGCATAATTATAATCTGAGACATACTTCTCTGCCTCAATCCTTCTTTTCTTACCCTCTCTCTCATCTAACAGCTCTGTGGTGATACTCCTCGTATGGACAGTAGTCTGAACTGTCTCCTGTACTACTCGATCCTGTACTGCAGCAGGACGCTGGAACTCACCTGCTATCTCAGGGATAATAGGCGGTTTCCTCATCAACATGCGTCTAGAGTGACTGCACCTGCTGAGTCGTGCAAGCATCAAATCATCATCATAGGCTGCATCACCTCTAACCCGGGCATGATCCTGCCTCACATCATGAGCATAAGCTGCTCCTCTGCCAATATCTACCCAGACTCTAAAATCTGGAAGCTCTGGTCTCTCTGATCTGGATGAGACTATAAATGCTATGTTATCAATCTCTAGACCACCTCCTTTCTGCACTATCAGCCTCTCAAATCTGTAGAGCGTCTCTATAGCTGATCCATTATCTGGAAAAGCCCGCTCCATAAAAAATAACCAGCCTTTAAACAAAGGCAACAATCCTCGCTTCCAAGTGCTGAGGATCTCGTCCAAAGTCTTAGTAATCCCGCTCAGATACAAGTCCTCTACCAGAACTCGTAGTCTGCGCCTGTAATCTGTCAAAGTCTCCTCCTCCTGCATACTAAAGATCTCCCATCTAATGTGACACGTAGCAGGATTAGTCTGCACACACAATAAAATTTGCATGATTAATAATAATCACACATACTTTATTCCTAGTTGTGCAGTATAATTCTACCCATGACTACCCAACTACTACTAATGAATGCTAACTAAATCTAATTTACTACATTCACTAAATGCAATTCTTTCACATATTCATCTTTCTTATTCTAGCAACCATGCTCTGATACCAACTTAATTCTGTCACGCCCCGAGGGTACCCTAGTAGTAATAAACAAGTTACACTTGAATATTATCACTAGATTACCTTCAGAGAATGACAGGTTTTCAAAACAACAGGATCTTTTAAGTTGCTTGATAAGAAATAACAAATATATGAGAGAAATGATTTAGTGAATAACCATTACAAACTATTACAAACCATATATCTCTGTTGAAGTATACAACTAAATAATCTACTCTAATAGTACATAACCATCAAACTAAAATAGATCTGTAGACTTCTAGCTTCAAAGCCCTTACCGGAGCCATATTCCTGGATGTAACTAACCAGGGACGTAAAGTGAACCTGAAAAGACTGTAGGAGTATGAGCGAAACCACAGCTCAGTGAATAACAGACATACCATACATCACACAAGTCATTAACAAATCATATGCAATGCAATCACTCAACCATATGCACAGATACAAGTTTGGATGATCTAGAATCCAAACAGGAAAAAGATTTACGCCCTCTTTTTAATGGGTTGAAGAACAATCAATGACCCACCTGCCCAGGAGAGACTAAGTACACAGGAGAATCAACGATTTCTCGTTTTAATGTTATCACTTTGAATATAGTGGCTTCCACAAACCATCTCCTGCAATCCCCTTAGAAACTCCCTAAGTATTAATCATTTCAAAGCGATTCTACGGGCGACGTTCTTCGGTGCCTTTTAGTTCCTCATAGGACCGCCAGACCAAAGAGAACCTTGGAAGACTCACACATTGGATCAACCAAGCAAAAACAGAGATCCGAAATATTAATACGTAGCAGGCTGTCACAACCATATATGCAATAATGCAATTCGTGCAATGCATGTCCATTATTTGGTTAAGTCATAATTCTTAATCAAATTCGGGTGACCATACATTACACACAATCATCATTATACTATTGCACAACACCAACCATTGCGTTATCGCTTGTATAAAGATATTTTAACAATCATACAATCAGATCATATCAACTTTCAACAAACATCATTTTTATCTTGCATTACATATTCGACTATTTACAATCACAACCAGTACAATATGACTGAATTACTCACCTGCTCATACCGACTCAGTCGTAGTAGTCCACTGGTAGATCTTCTAATGAGTCAAATTCACCTATTTAAAACAAAATATTCATCAATACAATCTAGCTAAATTCCTACATGTGCCTTGTGTCCTAGACTCGATATTAATACTTAGTATGTCTTGTTTTTCCTATTTAATCTCACATAATTGTTTGGTTATTTTTAGAAGTCATATTACTCAGGAAATTAACTTATTTCAATTTCCATTCTTATATATTTTATCTTGCTAAAACAAATATTAGACTAATATTACTCTAAATATTTTCTTAGTTCTAGGGTTTCAAAAGTTAATAGATATTAATTCTAAATAGACTTAAATATTTGTATTAAAGTCACTATCTAATACATATTTATATAACATACATATATACATACTTAGTAGATATATTATATATATATAAATTCGGTTTAGGTCAGAAAAGCTTTCGTTGGAAAATTTTAGCTGTAAGCCGGCTCAAGGCCGCCGGCCTAAATCCCAGTGCCGGTGTAAACATTTTGAAGAAAAAATTTCATATGGAAAGCACCGGTGTTGAAAGCCGCCAGCTTTCAAACGCCGGCCCTACGCCGCCGGCGTAGATCTCCAGGTAGCCGGCTTACGTTGATGTTTTACGTGAAAATTATTTTACGTAGCCTCTGTTTGAAGTAAGCCACCTGTAAGCCGCCGGCCTATCCATGTAAGCCGCCGGCGTACATCGCGTTTACACTGCCGGCCTTGAGGCAGCGTTGCACTGTTCATCATCTTCTTCCTCGGTTCGATTCTTTTTCTTTGATTTTTACACTTAGAAACTTACTTAAACTACTTCTAAGCGTTTATATCATATATAAGGATATACAATGTAGACACCCAATTTTTGCCCAATTAATTAAGGCTTAAAATTTAATTAAACTAATTTTTTTCCAAAAGCCTTAAGTATTGATGAAATTGGCTAAGTGATCAAGGTACAGGCCAAATGGCCTGTTGGTTAAACATATGGACCCAAACACACACTCAAGCTCAAGGACACAAGTTCAAACCCTAGCAAAGGCAAATTTTTGCCTTTTTATCATTTTTGTCTTTTCATTTTCCTCAAATGTGACTTTTGCCTTACTTTGCATCAGTTTTTAACTGACAAAACATCATTGATTGTCAAAATTGATGATGGGATTGCAAAGTGGTTACAAAATTAGTGCAAAAAACAACCAAAAGTTACAAAATTCAATGTATAAAGCATTCAATTGCACATGAATGAGGAGTTACAAAAATTGAGTGGATGAATCTGGCATGGAATATGAAAACAATCATCAATTCATCAGTTTCAAACAAATTAATCATGGATTTTCTAATTAAATTCGTAAAAAAATCAAGGGGCAAAAATCAATTCATTTTTGAAACAGTTCGAAACTGAAAATTGAGCTTGCAACCTATAAATAGGAGGTCCTAGGAGCAAAAGACACAAGTCAATTTCAGAAGAACACATACATAGCAAAGCCAATTCGAAATTCTTGAAATTAGGGTATAGAATTCGAATTTTTCAAATTCGAATTGATTGGATCAGATTTAATCCAAATTGAGTGTTGTAACAATGTTAGAAACTTTATTTGGATGATTTAGTGTGCTTAGATTTGTTCGAATTGATCGGATTTCTCTCTGAAAATTTTTTTTATTTTGTTCTTCAAACGCCGCCGTACAACCACCACCGGAGCTGCCCCTTGCCGCCGTTCTGAGTGAACGCCACCACCACCAAAGGACGCGCCGTCGCAGCAGGAGTCGGGCCGACAAGCTTCCAGCCGCCGAGGACCACCGGAGCCGTCGGAATCTGCCTCGAAAAGTCGCGTCATCGTCTTCTTCACCCGCCGGAGCTCCGAGATCCGACCCGAAGATCCGAATCCAACCCGGTCGTTCATCGGTCAACGGTCCTCGGTCATCGTCAACGGTCAACTCTGATCAGACGGTCCAGATTTCATCAGGCAGATTAGACGGTCCAGATTTAATCAAGCAGATCAACGACCCAGATTTCATCAAGTGATCAGACGGTCCAGATTTGATCAAGCAGATCAACGATCCAGATTTCATCAAGCGATCAGACGGCCCAGATTTCATCAGGCGATCAGACGGCCCAGATTTCATCAGGCGATCAGACGGCCCAGATTTCATCAAGCGATCAGACGGTCCAGATCGAGTCAACAAGATCAGACGATCCAGATCGGTCAGCGAGATCGACGCTCCAGATCTCGTCCGCTTCATCCGACGGTCCAGGTTAATCCACATTATTTTATTAATAGTTTATTATATAATTAATTTCAGAAAATAATAAAAATAGCAAAAAATAGTAAAAAAATTATTAAAATTCATAAAAAATACAGAAAAATCCAGAAAAATCAAAATATTTATTTTTTATATAATTTTATTTTTTTGATATTTTTGATATTTTTTGAATATTTTTAATGTGTATTTATACACAAATTACCTTAGAAATGCATATTTAATGCATGAAAAATATTTTTAATATATTTTAAATTATTCTGGATATGTTGTGAAATTATGTGATGATTTTTAAAAAAAAAATAATAATAAATAATAAAAAAAATAAAAAATAAAAAATAAAAAAAAAAATTGGATTTTCCAAAAACAAAATTTTTTAGAAAAAAAATAAAATAATAAAAATGATTTTCGGACTTAGAAAAATTATATTTTCATAAAATAAAAAAAATCAATTGATTAGATCATAGGAACAAAAAAAATGATTTTTTATAAAAACTTGAAAATTTAATGAACTTAAATTGAGAATAGTTCAAAAAATTAAAATTGATCAACAAATTAAATTTTTTTTTAAAAGAACTACGTTTTGTCTGATCTCGATTAGCGAGTACGTAGGCACCTGCGGGGCGACATAAAAAATAAAAAAAAAGTTTTGTTTTTTTTTGTAAATATAAGTTTTTTAAAAAAAAAAAAAGAAATATGTTTGTTGTTATTCATGTTCTAAAAAAATAATAATAATAAAAAGTAAAAATGAATAAAAAAATAATAAAAATAAAATGAAAATTTGACTTGCAAATATTTGTTATGTAAATATAATTTGAATTTTTGAGCATGAAAAGGATAGATCATAAGTTTAAAATTCCAAAAGTGGTAACCGATTTGGTTTTAATAGGTTAGCCCCCGAATCCATGATATCTGGTTTTTAAAAGTTGATTTTTCAAATCAAATTTTCGCAGACTAGTAGCTAAGTTAGGATCAACCGACCCATTGATCCTAGCTTTTATTTTTCCCGATTTATATCGGGTGGCGACTCTAAAAAGTTTTCAAAAATTAAAATTTCTTTTAACCCCTAGTCGAGGATTCATGTTAAATGGGTTCGGGTTTAATGTGAATCGGGTTAAGAAAAATAAACCAGATAAGATAGTGGAAAAAATCCAGGCTCGACATACAACAACTTTTAACACATTTAAAAACATAAATATATAGATTTCGATTTTGTGAAAATAAAACTAGGGTTTGAAGTTTTACCTCGTTGGAGCTCTTTGAGTGCAATCTGAAGCTTGTGTTTGTGTTTAATATGTTCCTAAGATGATTTTAAGTCAGATACAACTCTTATATTTGAACGAAAATCCTTTGAATCATGTCAACTTACCTTTGAGCTTGTTTTTTAGGGTTTTTGGCTCCGTTTTTCCTTTGATCCGTATTTATGTTTTATGATCTGTTTGTTCTTTGTTTTTAGTTCGATTTGGTGGCTGTTTTGGAGTATTTTCGGACTGGAAGAAGTTGAAGAATTATGAAGTTTGTTTGTTCTTCATTAATGCATTTGTTTACATATATATATAGAAGAGAAAAGGAGAGGTTCGGCTGCTGTTCTTTCCTCCGATTCTTCCCCCAGATTTGTTCTCCTTTAGCTGTTGTTTTCAAGCCAATTAATGCTTGAATGATGTGGCAACTTGTGATTAGTGTGGAGGTTGATTTGTTTGACAAAATTAAGAGAATTATTGTTGGATTTCGCCTCTTGTTTCCCCCGCAGCTTCCCCACCAATTTTTGCACCGAATGCAGCCCACAATACATATATATATTAATTTAATATTCTAATTAAATCTTGAGTCAATTATACGGGTTAAACGGATATATATTAGCTAGTATTTGGAAGTTTTTGTACAAAAATATGAAATTTTCAAATTCAAAGTTCTTGGATTAGATTTGATCCAAATTGAGTGTTTTAAGAGTATTAGAAACTTGATTTTGATGTTTTAGTGTGCTTAGATTTGCTCGAATTGATCGGATTAATCTCTGTAATTTTTTTTACTTGTTTGAAATCCTCGCCGCCGATCAACCTCCGCAAACCGCCGTCTACGGTGGTTCTGGGCGCGAACCACCACCACCAACGGACGCGCCACCACCATAGGAGTCGGGCCGACAAGCTTCCAGGGCTCGAAAACCACCACAGGCGGCCGAGGAATGCTCGAAAGGCAGCGTCATCGTCTTCTTCGCCCGTCGGGTATCCAAGATCCGACCCGAAATCCGAAGCCCACCCGGTCGGTCGTCGGTCAACGGTCGTCGGTCATCGGTCAGCCCAGATCAGACGGTCCAGATTTGATCAAGCAAATCAGCAGCCCAGATTCAATCACCCAGATCAGACGGTCCAGATTTGATCAAGCAGATCAGCGGCCCAGATTCAATCACTCAGATCAGATGGTCTAGATTTGATCAAGCAGATCAGACGGCCCAGATTCAATCACCCAGATCAGACGGTCCAGATTTGATCAAGCAAATCAACAGTCCAGATTTGATCAAGCAGATCAGCGGCCCAGATTCAATCAAGCAGATCAGCGGCCCAGATTCAATCAACCAGATCAGACGGCCCAGATTTGATCAAGCAGATCAGACGGCCTAGATTCAATCACCCAGATCAGACGGTCCAGATTTGATCCGAGAGATCTAACGGCCCAGGTCAATCCGCATTATTTTATTATTATTTTATTGTATAATTAATTTCGAAAAATAGTAAAAAATCATAAAAATTCATAAAAAATTCAGAAAAATCAGAAAATCCAGAAAATCAAAAATTATTTTTCATATAAATTTACCTTGTTTTAGTAATTTTTGATATTTTGAATATTTTTTAATATGTATATTATACCTAAATTGCTTTTGGAAATGTGTATTTGATGCATGAAAATATAATTTTAATGTATTAATATAATTTGAATATATTGTGAATGTATGTGATGATTATTGAAAAAAAAATAATAATTAAATAAAAAATAAATAAATATGACAAAAATGGGGTTTTTTTCAAAACCAAAAATTGTTTTGAATAAATATTTTGATGATTTTTTTTTTGAATGAAATGAGATGAATGAAAATGAAATGAATCATTGTTAAATATAATTTTTTTGAGAATCATATTAATCAATCAAGTTTTCACCAAACTATCTTCATAAAATTTGCTATGAAGATATTAATCAAATTTTTCATCAAGTTATCTCATAAATTTGCTATGAATATAATCAATCAATTCCTCATCAAATTGTTTTCATAAATTGTCTATGAAAATAATTAAAATTTCAATCAAGTTATCTTCATAAATTTGCTATGAAAAATCAATCAATTTCCTCATCAAATTGTTTTCATAAATTGTCTATGAAAATAATTAAAAGTTTCAATCAAGTTATCTTCATGAATTTGCTATGAAGATAATCAATCAATTTCCTCATCAAATTGTTTTCATAAATTGTCTATGAAAATAATTAAAATTTCAATCAAATTATCTTCATAAATTTGCTATAAAGATATTAATTAAAAGTTTCAATCAAGTTATCTTCATAAATTTGCTATGAAGATAATCAATCAATTTCCTCATCAAATTGTTTTCATAAATTGTCTATGAAAATAATTAAAAGTTTCAATCAAGTTATCTTCATAAATTTGCTATGAAGATAATAAAACTTTTCATCAAAATATCTTCATAAATTTGTTATGAAGATAATCAATCAAGTTTCTCATCAAATTATTTTCATAAATTTGCTATGAAGATAATGAAAGTTTTTCCTCAATATTATCTTCATAAATTTACTATGAAGATAATAATCATAAAGTTTCATCAAATTATTTTCATAAATTTGTTATGAAGATAATCAATCAAGTTTCTCATCAAATTATTTTCATAAATTTGCTATGAAGATAATGAAGTTTTTCCTCAATATTATCTTCATAAATTTACTATGAAGATAATAATCATAAAGTTTCATCAAATTATTTTCATAAATTTGCTATGAAAATATTCAATCAAGTTTAATCAAAATTGATTTTTCATGTAGCATTAGAGTAGCCATGAATTATCATGAATTGATTTTAGAAAAATGATTTTGGACTTAGAAAAATATGTTTTCATAAAATAAAAAAAAAACAATTGATTAGATCATAGGATCATCAAAAATGATTTTTATAAAAATTTAAAATTTAATGAACTTAAAGTGAAAAGAGTTCAAAAATTAAAATTGATCAACGAACTTAAGTTCTTTTTTAAAAGAACTATGTTTTGTCTAATCTCGATTAGCGAGTACGTAGGCACCTGCGGGGCGACATTAAAAATGAAAAAATGTTTTTTTGTTTTTTTAATATTGTGAATACATATTTTGTAAATATAAGATGTTTTGTTGATATTCATATTCTAAAAAGAAAAAACGAAAAATGTGACTTGTAAATATTTTTATTTGAATTTTTGAGCATATAAAGGATAGATTATAAATTTAAAATTCCAAAAGTGGTAACCATTTGGTTTTAATAGGTTAGCCCCCGAATCCATAATATCTGGTTTTAAAAGTTTGGTTTTTAAATCAAATTTTTGCAGACTAGTAGCTAAGTTAGGATCAACTGACCCATTGATCCTAGCTTTTATTTTTTCCCGATTTATATCGGGTGGCGACTCTAAAAAGTTTTCAAAAACTAAAATTTCTTTTAACCCCTAGTCAGGATTCATGTTAAATGGGTTCGGGTTTAATGTGAATCGGGTTAGGAGAAATGAACCAGATAGTGGAAAAATCCAGGCTCGACACATATTATTCAATCGTTCTTCCTTTTTGGGATATATGAAGAAAGTCTCCACTGTGCTGCACTCTTAAACTTCTAGGAAAATAATTCTCCAAGAATTCCCTTCTGAAGGTTACCCAAGTCACAGGTGGTAGTAACTCTCTACTCTTCGATTCCCACCACACTCTTGCATTGAATCTTAGCATATAGTGCCATAGTCCAGGCGCAGGTGATGAGGTACTTTGTAAGCAGCAAATGATCTTTCTATTTGCGCTAACCAATCTTTTGCTTCATCAGGTTTTCCAAAACTCCCATCAAAGTATCAATTACTTTTGATAAAGTATGGTAAGGAACTTCGATACGATCGAGGTGGCGGTGGTGCCGACAAGGGGAAAGTTTGGGATTCAACTTCTAATGGTGCTGGTGCTTCTACTGTTGCTTCAGGTGCATTAGCAGCTAGGGGTGGCATATTCTATGCGTGCTGCGTAAAGTTGTTGACCAATCCTGTTAATTGGTTAATAGCTGCCCAAACATCGCCTTGTTGATTTGGCGGAGGATCGGCTTGTTGATTTGGTGGGGCTACTGGTTGGCCTGCTTATGGGTTTTCCAGCTCAGTTGGAGGTTTATTGGATGCATGGCATTCTCATCTCCTACCTCGTCTATTAATTAATCTTAGTTTTAGACTTCTTAAATCTATACAAGGGGAAAAGATCGGAAATAGCATAAATTTACATAGGGAAAAAATTTCAAGGTAATTAAATAAAAAATCATTAAACCAAACACAAGAAACTTTTTCATTACTTAATCAAAAGAGGCTGATAACCCTTACATAACCTAAGAGGGTTAAAACCAATCTCGGCAAAAGAAAGCACATAGAAATAGGAAATAATTAAAAACATATTCATTAAACACAAAAGATTCATGCATCACAGATAAGGATATGCCTATCTTAATCCTAGTACAAAGGTTGTTGGACTCATCGGAGGAGCTTAATTCCTTCTCTGTTTCCTTCTCCAACTTTTCCTTCTTCATAGGGATGGTGCAGGATTCATGCTTCGGCTGGTAGAACCCTTGTGTCTTTTGACAAATTTTTGCAGATATCGGATTACTGTCATTCTCTTTCTTTTGTATCTTGATGTAATTTCAGCCTAAGATGGTCATCCATCCTCTTGCGCAGGATTTCCATTTCCTTGGGTGAGGTCATTGGTCACTTCTTGGTTTCCTTCACTTTCTTCTTCTAGTGCTACTACCATGGTAGGGGTTTGGGACCTGCTCCTCAAGAATCCACTTGATTCATAATTGTTCCTCCAGCGCTGATTATTTCCCCTTCCTTTTCCTTCCGAGTCGTAGATCATTACAGGGTTATTTCTTGTAATCGTCTCCATGGAGACATCTTGGCTTAACCTATGAGGGGGTACCAAGCTGGGAACTAAGGAACTATCCTTCCAAAGAGATACATATGGAGTTTCCTCAGGTTTCGAGTCCTTATCTTGATCTTCTTCGGGATCTCCTTCGGTTTCTGTATTTCCTTCGTTCTCATGGGCGTTTCCTTTACTGAAGTCCTCGTTCGGGATCATATCCAGTTGCATTCCGATTGAATTTGGTGGTTAGATGATGCATTCCAATGGCATTGGAATGATACGTTTATAGGTGGCATACTAGTATAAATGTTCCTCTGCGTCAGCTTTCAGCTAGTCTCTATGGTCTGCTAGCTCGTCATGCTTATATATGTAGAGGGGTCCTAACTCATTCCATGTTCGAAAGTCTGGGGTCTTTCGGGTTCCTTCATTCTTTAAGATAAAGGTCATTTCTTGCAGCATGGTTTCCTTATACATAAAGACCATCATCCTTTCAACTACATAAATGACTTCCACATCGCTCCACCTTTGTCTCCTAATGGCATCAAATCTCAGCTCTTCAGGCAGATTTCTCCATAAGGAATATTTCAAACCCTTTTTCCATAACTTAAACATCTCCCTTACGGTTTGAGGCCTTCCCATAAGTGCGAATTCCTTGCATAGGACTCTCAATCTAAGATGATAGTTCACAAAAGTCTCATCTGGGTCCTTAAGGAAATTTCGAGCTTTTTCCTTCACTTCAATGAGGGTTAACTATTCAATAGAACAAAAATATGATCAGATCTTAAGCTCGGGTTCTAGCTTCTTATTGTCTATCTTGAAGTCTATTTCTACTATCTTTTATCCTAAAACTTGTGCTCTGATACCAACTTAAACTGTCACGCTTTAGAGAGTACCCTAAACATGGCAGTCCACCACACATAATATTAAAGTTAATGAATGATGTAAACCCCTAAAATTAGGGTAATATCAAGTTCAAACCTTAAACCAGAAAGTCAACCGAAAAACCTAAGTCAACAAATTTTTAGGAAACCCTAGTAGTTTGGATCCGACAATTCTGTGTTCCTAAACCAAGGAGTCGAAATATGTGTAAAGGGTGTAATTTGGTTCGCAATAATACTAGGATGCTTTTAAAGGATAAGATTGGCGAATTTTGATCTATTTTGAACCCGATCGGGTACATACTTCGAAAAGTGTATCCCGGGGCTCGAAATATTAAATATATGATATTAGTACCGTTAGACTCATAATTTCATAAGATTTTCAAATATATCAATTATATAATTTTTTATAAAGGCTACAGTTATAACCTTTTTATCGTATTTTTATTACTACCGGTACTTTAAATGTCAAATCTACTTTTTGAATTCTTCTACTCTATTCACAAGTACAACTACCCATAACCTATTTCTTACATTCTTACACTCTACTCTTACAATTACATCATTTTTCTTACAATTTACTTTTCCAATATAACTTTTATCATTTAAATTACTTATTTAATTCCAAAACTTACACAACACAACTCCACTCTCTCTCTTCCTCCATGAAACCGGCACCCCCTTCCCATTTTTCCTTCTCTTCAATTTTTTTTATTTTATTTTGTTAAATTAAGGCAAACCCTAATCCATTTGTCTATATATACCTCCATATACCCACTTCATTTCATTTTCTCTCTTTCTTCGCTTTCACTTTAGGAAAAATTTTTGCAAAATTCTCTCTCCCTTTCCTCTTTCATACCGTGAACTCCCTCTCCCTCTATACCCACACACACTTTGTTATTTTTTTTCAAGTTTCTTACTCCACATAACCAATAGGTAATAGATCTATACCTTAGTATCTTAAAAACATGTAATGGCAAGTTCATTCATGTGTGATTCCACATAAAAATCCCCATGAGCTTCAAGCTAGGGATATGGAAACACTTGAACATGAGATCATTGCCATCACAACGTTTCAGATCTTGTTATTTGAGTTATTTTGCTATTATCTTGTTTTATTATTAAGTTATGTTATTATTATTAATGATTTGTGCATATATTCATCTTCTATTCATATTCACATAACCATCATAGTGTTCATGCATTTGTAATTATGATAAACTAGATCTAGTTGTTTTAAGTTCATACATGCATTAGACTTTTGTTTTATGATTCATAAATAACTTGTAATAGCTTGATGGTAGTAGGAAAGTATTAGAAAGCTCAAGATCTATTTTAGTTTCAACAAAAATAACATTTGAAAATTCAGATAAAAAGGGATCTATCACGCTCCAAAGGGTACCATAAACGTGACAGTCCGCCACATTCGATATTTAAACTCAAGTAAGGCAACCTTAGTCTTCCCATGAGTTTGAACATCAGGTGTAAGGCTCACTTTCAACATTTAGGAACCATACTTTGCTTCGAAATAGTTTAAGGTGACATACATAGCAACATGAATGTAAATCATAACAGTTACATTTAGATTTATTCTATTACATGATCTAAGGGGCATACCCCCGTCAAAACGTTAAGAGTTCTCAGACTCTCAAAGTCTCTTATGTTATCCTTCAAATACCAATTTAGGAGACTCATTTAGAAGTCCGTGCCTATGTCTAGGTCCCGGCTTCATCAAAAGCTCCTTAATGTCCAAGAGCTGTACCTGATGATAGCGGCTCCTCGGAGATAGCCATAAATATTCATACTGCAATAGGAAACTATTGGGGTGTAAGCTATACTGGCTTAGTGAGTGAGAACTTCCAAGATCATATTTATAACACACCATACAAACAAGTGATTAGTCAAGCAAGTGATATGCATCAAACATATGAAATCAATAAACATATGACCAGCCGGAAATCATATGTGGATGGACTTACGCCCTCCATCCCGGGTTAGCAGATTAACGAATCTTGTGGTGCCACACCGTTTAAGCTCACGGTCAACTTAACTATAAATTTGTTTGAGGATCACGATTAACAACCGAACTTTACACCGTTTAGGATCACGGGAAACCAAACAAATGCTAATGCTCCATCCCATCGTGTTATGAATGAGTTCAATTTCATCTTCAATTTCGAATAATCAATTATACCGATTCTTTTAAGTGATCAATTAATATCCGCAGACAGTCAATCCTAATTCATCTATATAACCAATAGTTAATCACTCGGCTTCGATATTCTTATATTCCATTTCTCATATCAACAACAACCATACATAGTTGCCATTCATTCCCATCATGCATATCCATTTTATCTTTACCAAATAACTAGTGCAACTATCATTACAATCACATACAATATATGGAATCGAAAGAAATACTCACTCGGCCATGGGATCACCGGTCTCTTAGTAAACATAACCCAGTAGTAAGGAATTGTCAATTTTGGGTCACCTAAAAAGGAAGAAATACACTAATAAGTATTTCATCACTTAACTAATCCAAACTATCTTATATAAACTATCAAATTTGTAATTCTCGTCCTAAGGGAAAGTCCAACTTAAAACGACCATAACTTAGTCGTTTTAACTCATAATTTAGCAAATTATATATCGATTTCTATCTATTTCGAAAGATCTGTCTATTTCTAATATTATTTTCAAGTTCTGAAAACATTTAGGTCACGAAAGAGAGGGATCAGATCTGATCAGTAACTATTTCCATTTCCGAAAAAGCGTTTTGTACTTGTTTGAATTGTATCTATTTGATAATTCAAGTATATATAAAGTATGAATGATTTCCTAAAATGAATGATATGTGATGAGTTCAATGTATGCATGATCTTGATGTTTTTTTTTTTTTTTTTTTGGCTAAAAGAAAATTTTAGAACTCCTTAATTTTGCAAGACTTCAACAATAACTACTCCTTGAAAATTTAGTTTTCTAACTTTGACATCACACTAGTGTTTTGGATTTCATTCTTAGGAATTTCTAGTTATCTTAATTAAAATTGAGTCTTCATAACATGTACTACCTAAGACCTTCATTTCTACATAAAAATTTGCATTTTACACTTTGCAAGTATGTTTTCAAATAATTACTCAAAAATCCAAATTTTTAGAAATCCACCTTTTGAATGATTTATTTGGGAAAAACTTGTGTAATGCATTAAAATTTAAGACTTTACTATACCTACTACCTAAGGACTTCATTCAATACATAAAACTTTTAATTTGAGCTTAAATAATAGGTGTTTCCATAGGCATCATCCAAAGTTACGAATTTTACAAGTTGACTACCAACTCAAAATTTTCCATCTTGATTCTACTTTTTGTTTTACACATTAATCTCATCAAAACTCATTTCAACTTATAAAAATCACTATTTAGTGATATCTATTACCTATACCCTTCATTTTTCACATAAAACATGAGTTTTAAAGTTGATACAAGGGTTTTTAAAATAGAGCTTTGAAGTCATACGAATTTTCCTTTGAACATTTCTAACAAAAACTTTTCCTTTGTAAGTTCTTTGTCTTATCTACATAAAGATCCACTAACTACCACATTTATATACACAAGACTAAATCTTCATGAGCATTAATGCATGAAAACACAAAATATCTATATGAACACGAATGTCAAGTATAATATGAGTGTCTAAGTGTTAGATCTACTACTCATAATGCATGAAAAAGAGTTTAAGAACATGAACATATATTTTCATGAAAGATCTCTACTTCTATATGCATGAACATGATAATATCTCAACAAAAAACTCATCAAACACAAGATCTACTCTTGTGATGGCTTGGTATTCATGTATTAGCATTTTCTTATCCCTAGCAAATGCTCATGGGGATTTTGTCACGCCCTAATGGGTACCCTAAACGTGACAACCCACCATACACAATATTAAAACTTAAGAATGACTACCTCAATCACTCGAAAGCTTCTATATTGGTACAAGGCGTGCATTCATATCAAAGAGAGACCGGTAAAGTAATGCATTTTAAAATATTGACAGCGGAACATGCAAAATAACACTTAATATATTTCATTGAAACATAAAGTCTTACAACTTCTAAGGGGCATTCCCCCGATAATTTCCATAACAACATGGTTTTACTAAAGTAAATAACTAAAGCTAGAAGATTCTAGAAGAAATCTACTCTAAGACTTCAAAATAGAATTTCTCCAAAAGCTTCCCAAAATAAGGACTCCACCCGAGGAATCAAGAGTGTCTCGGGTGCAAAAAGATAATCCTGTAATATCAAAAGTCTATAGGGATATAAGCATAATTTTCTTAGTGAGATATTCCTTATGCAAAAGTACTCATAACAAGCAATCAACTAAGTTTATTAATCAAGCATATGAAATGCAATAACCATATGATCAAACATTACATACGACTATCCGGTTTCGTATGTATGATAGATTTACCCCTCCATCGGTGGTTAGGGAATGCTTTAAACTGGGCCTCGAATGACCTCCTTAAAAGTTTGTGCACATCTTGGGGTTCCAACGAACCGTACTACTAGTCCTCGGGCTTTCCATACTCAAAGTGATCGATCCGACTCGGCTACACCTTGAGGCCGTATTCCCCGAACGTCCTAACCCTCAAGATGTAGCTAGGCAGCTTACCTTTCCGGTCCCACGCTGAGGAGTAGTAGCAAAACTTCGAAATGATATTCTAAGTGATATGCATGAGAAATTTATTATATGGGGATTCCAATATGACATTAAATCATTTAAAGCGATCAAGCAATAATTGCACACATAGCAATATATACATAGAAGCTGTAAAGACCCGACATGCTCAATTCTCAAATTAAGCACACCAAGTCCCCAACCACGTATAACTCTTACGAATTATACGTAAGGTTGTCTTAAAAGAAGGTGTTTATGTTGAACATTCCTATCCGATTTTAGATTATGAAATCGTTTAGTTAGATTCTGGCAACAACTGGATTTAGCAATGGAAAAATAAGCTTTAATAAAAACGTTTCTACATAAAAGCATTTCAAACTTCCACTATTAAAAGTGGAAAAACTTTCACTTTGATAAATATTTACAAAAGCTTATTTACAAAAACATGGGCACTAACAAGCCTTAAATAAAAATACAAATTTATAATTAAATCCAGTCCTCTTACAAAACAAAACAAAACAAAAGAAGAAACAAAATACAAGTAATGTCTCGATCCTATCACACTTCACTCATTCTCCCATATCTTCAGAATCGCCCAAAATCCGAGACAAACATCATCACAACACATCATCACCATCACCATCCTCATCAACAACATTAACAACATCAACAAGAACTCATCATCATCAACTTCATCAACATCATCAACAACAACAATACCTATAAAAAGAATAACAACAACAATAATGAGCCAGAGCTCAGTACACAGTAACACAATCACACACGGAGTGGCACGCGAGCTTAACTAAATGTAATGCATCAATCCACAAGTTATTATCTTTTCATTAAAATAAACAAATCAACAATGGAGCACTCACACTCGGAACAAGCCAATGGAATCTGGGGATCCTGAGTAACGCTCACGAAGCTCAAGGGTTGATATAAGCAGCCCGAATACTTATATCTCCTAGATAACGTTACACTGAAAAAGGAACAGTAATCTCATCCAGGACTCATAGTTGCTACTTAACTTTACTTAACTTAATCCATAATATAATTTAATTCATATGCTCCCATAAACATTGAATTAAATCATATTACTTCCTCTCAAGATTAAGTAAACGTTACGCAGTTACCACATTCCTTATCGATTACCCGAGCCTAGTCATTGCATCATGACTATTGGCCTAAGCGCTATTAAACTATTGTCATTGCATCATGACAATCCGCCGAGCCAAATCATTGCATCATGATAAGTGGCCTAAGCGTTTATTCTAACATTGTCATTGCATCATGACAAGTTGTCGCTCCTCAGACCGGATTCAACGACGAATAACACAACCAACACTCATTAATTATTAAGCCGAGTTTAAGTCTTAATCAGTTTAGGATGTGTATCCTAACATTCAACACGCAAGTTACTGCGTACCTTGAATATGAAATCCAAACAGAGTCTCAGAAGATAGAGTAGAAGCAATCTCAGAAGATATATCTCATATCTACCACTGGTTCAAGAAACAACTCTTATAAGAACCTAAACCAACATCCACTTCAACAAACTCATACAAGAACTTGTATCAATTATTCACTAATCTCTAACTCATTTTATTAAATCCTATTTGATCAGACACTAATGTGGAACCCCACTATGGCTGCGAATATCGCCCCGCCAAAATATGGACAATTCTCCTTTGTCTGTCAAAGTGTTTCTTTTCTCTTTATTTATAGTGTTTTATTACAAAAGCATTAACAAAGAATTCATAAACCAAAAACATTCATTTTCCAAGTAAATACACATTTGAAAACATATTCTCCATATTATTCAAAGATCATCCTAATTCATTCATCTAAGCTAATTCATAGCTATTAACCCATTTTAGCTTAACATTAGCCAAATTGATTAAAATTAGTCATTTGATTCATTTACTAAGTCAAGTTGATTTAAACATAGACAATCTAATTCATTTTAGCTTAGTAAAGTTCATTAAGTCAAATTGACTTAGATTAATTACTAATTCATTATATATCTAAGATCTAGTCACTTAATCCCAAGTTAGCTTAAACCTAGCCAAATTCATCAAAGTTAAACAACCTAATCCATTTTAGTTCATTCAAGTTCATTTAGTCAAGTTGAACCTAGGTTTGTTAACTAAGTTCATTTTATAACTAACTTCTAGATTTAATCTAATTATTTATTAAATCTATAAATCTACTTAACCCATGTTTAATTACATGAATTAATTCACTTAACACATCAAAAATCACTTATCTATCTCATTTTAGCTCAAAAAGATCCATTTCCTAAGCAAAAACACATTTAACAAACAAAAACAAGTTTTAACTTTGTTTTGGAAAGTGTTGCAGCTGGAAAGAATGAAAATGTACTCATCGATAATTTTTGAATTTGTAAAAACTCAAAACATGAAAATTGTAGATCTCTTTTCAAGATTTCCAACACAACTTGAATCACCTCAATCGGAGTTCGTATGAAAAAGTTATGATGAAAATACGAAAATGTCAAATCTTGGAAATTCAACTTTTCAAGGGACACGGCCAAGGGACAAGTCGTGTCTCCAGAATGTCGATTGGATAATATCACCACAGCCAACGACACGACTTGGGGACAAGCCATGTCGAACCTGGGAATATCACCACAGCCAACGACATGGTTTGGGGACAAGCCATGTCTCCAAAATGTCACTTAAAATTACAAAGAAAAAGCCTTTGACATGCTTTGTGACATGGCTTGTCACAAAAATGTCTTTTTGACAGCCCGTGCTCTTTTGAAAAACGACTTTTGAAAACATTCTTATCAACTTCAAACATCATTTTTAAACACATATACAACTTCAAACATGAATATACTTTACTTTCAACTATCAAACATAAAACACTTCAAATATCATTTAAACAACTCAAACACTTCAACACTTCCAACAACTCCATCAAACTTCTATTCTCAATTCATCATTTTCCTCATCACAATCCCAACTCCCATCAACCATAAATCCAATAAATACATATATAAACAGCGCTTTTAACTTATTTATAGCATCCATACATCATATAAACATATAAAGAACAATTAAAGTAAAAGATGAATTGAAATAGAAAACTTATCTATCCAAGAACACATGTACTTTTGATTTTTCTTTATACTTCTAGCTTGATTTCCTTCTCTAATCCTCATTTCTAACTTGATTATCTTTTATTCCTTCTTGAATTTGAGATTTAAAGAGAAGAATTTGAGAGAAAAAGAAAAAGGAAAGGAGGAGAAGAAGAAATGGATACGGGAAAAGAATAAGAAGAAAAGAGAGAGAGAGAGAGAGAGAGATAAAAGGTAGGCAACAAAAGAAATATAAAATAGAAAAGATAAATATAAATATATTTTCAAAATAACGTATTAGATTTAGAACTACCAAATCAATATCTATAATTCAAGGAGTATTTAAAAGATAATTTTAGAACCGATAGGTTAGAAATTAAGAACTATAATAAGAACTTAATTTAGGAATCTATTTTGGATGAAAGATATTTAATTTGAGTTCGGGTTAAGAATTGATATTTTTATTCAAGCAAAGAACTCAAATTTTGTAAAGATTTAGAAATTAGTGTTTAGGCTAAGAATCAAGAGTTTAGGAATCCTCTAAACATTTCAATAACTTGTTTAGAGAATTTTAGGAATTTCAAATCTCAAAATCAACTTAATTATTAGCTAATTAAATTAAGCCAACTTATCTAATTATATCCTATAATTCATTTAATTTATTTAATCTATCTAAACTCAATTTCTAATATATGTGAAGGTTTGGGATATTTTAGAAGCAATTATATCAATCACAGATTGGTTTCTGATATACTTATCGTTCATTGATCGCACATAACAATTCACATACATAATTCCCATGATATCCCACATGCATATCAATTTTATCTTTTCCTAACATCTAGTGCTCTATTCTACAAGCCCATGCGCGAATACATAAATGTAAAGGAAACTCACTCGTCTAGCGATCTTCTAGGAGTCGAAATAATCATCGGGGAAGAGAAGATCTTGGTCCTCAACACATAAACAAAAGAAATACCCTAAGTGAGTATTTCATCCAAGATCTACTCAATATCTTTAATTTTATCTTATTGAATTCGCCAAAAATCGTATGAATGGAAATCCCAACTTAAAATAGCCATAACTTGCTTATTTTTACTCAAAATTTCGCATATTATATACCTATTTCTACCTACTTGAAAAGATCTATCTATTTCTAAGGTTATTTTTATCAAAAGATGTCATTTGGGTCTCGGAAAATTGACGTATAGATTTGATACGAAAATTCAAGATTTCAAAACTAGAGTTTTCAAACTTTTCTTCATTCAAGAGCTTTTGTACAAAAATATAAATATTTTGTATGGTTGAAAGATCCTTAAATATATACATATATATGTATACTCAAACTATATGCATGAATTTAGTGGTGTTGTCTCAACAATGATTTTGTAAAACAAAATGTCTTAAAAGTGAGAAAAGTTAAGACTTTTGAAAGAAATTAGTTTTGTTAGGAAAATTTCTTAATTTACTATAAGTGAGCATCTCCTTCTTTTAACTCCATTTCTTAAATTTTCAAAAGTATTTTTAATCTTTTAAAATTCCTATAACTTTATTTCTAATGGCTAGAAATTGTAGTTTTCTAAATATTTCTTGGTTATGTGTTTTAAAGCTTTTCTAATATTAGATTCACTTTAAAAGAATAATATCAATGATCTTATAAGTTAATTTTGAAAAACTTATCTAGACTTTAGTATTTTAGAGTGTTGGTAGAAAACTTTGATAAATGAGTTTAGGAAAACTTTTGGTTAAACAAGGAATTAAGTTTAAAGAAATTTTTTTATTTTATTGGTTTGAAAAGAGAGTTTGTAATAACTTTACTTTATGTATTTCTTGATAAAATCACATATAGTGTTATTACTAAAACTTGAGCTAAACTTACCTAACCTTAGAAAATATTTGTTAAGATAAAACTTTAAGTTTTTATGGAAAAATTATTCCTTATGTGACAATATTTATTTTTAAACAGAGTTCTTATTTTTATTACTTAAGAAAACTCATTCTCATTATGGTTGAGATAATATCAACTTGTTCATGCATGAATGAGAATATGTAACTATGAAAAATGTAATAAAAACAACATATTAAGATGAATAAAATAAGAGCATAAAAGTAAGGTCAAGTATTGGGAACCTTAGCTTCATCAAGGTATCACGGGACTAAGAATAGACTAGTCCTAAAAGAAAAGATAAGCAAAGAAAGAAAATTGTTTTGACTTGATATGGACAAGTCTAAGACTAGAAAGACTAGTCTTAATAATAACATGAAATAAATAAATTACATAACTTGAAAGTAAATAAATAACAAATGAGCTTATATGCTCTAAATAAATATATATACATAATACTTTATATAAGTTAGATTAGAAACAATAATAACAATAATAATAACAACATAATGAAAAAAATAGAAACATGAACAAAAACAAAACATGAAATATTGTTGCTTCTTTAACTCTCATGAGTCTAAGAAACATACACTAAACTCATGTTAAGTTGTATGAACATGATGAATATGTGAAAGAAACTTTTTATAAGATTATGTGTTTGTTTAAGAAGAATGGAATGGTTTGTAGTAATATGTGGGAATTGGTTTTATGGAGAAAAGAGAGAACTTGAGAGAGATTTTGAGAGAGGGATTTTATAGAGTGATTTTGGTAAAGTTTTTGTAGGAAATGAATTGTGTGAAAGAATGAAGAAGGAAGGGGGTATTTATAGAGTTTTGGAGTGGAAATTAGATGTAATTAAATAAATTGAAAAAAAAAACAAATTGAGAGGGATAGAAGAGAGAGGGTGGACGGCAATGCTTGGAAAGGGAGAGAAAAATTAATTAAATTTGTTATTTTGTAATAAAAAGAAGTAATATGTAAAGTATGATGTGATTAAAGTTGTATGGGGAAGGTAAATTGTCACGTCTAGGTATGGTAAAGTGTAAGAATAGAGTGTAAGAAAAAGTAGAGATAGATGAATAGTAGACTAGACAATTAAAATACTAGTAGTAAAGAAAATACGCGTAAATAAGTTATATATGATATTTTTAGTTACCGAAAAATTCTAAAACTGATATTTTTGAAATTCTTATATTTTTACAAATTTATTGGTGTTGTCAGAATATTTTCACTATCCGATGCACCGGGGCATGGTTTTTGAAAACCGATCCGTTCAGATCCGAAAGACACTAGAAAATTAAGAATCTGATATTTTTAAGCTTTCTATATTATTACGAACCATAATCCACAATTATTTCAATTTCATTTTCTAGGGTTTAAGAATATGGGATTGCCGGATCTACATTCACTAGACTAAACATAGAACTAGGTTAACTTTAGGGTTTCGTTTTGACTTCCGGTTCTTAGGGTTTGCTTATATTATCGAAAAATCTAGGGGCTTGCAGATTTAAGGTGAAAATACATATGAATAATCTTGCCATTACAAGATTAAGTAGTAAGAAAGCTTGAGAATCATCACCTAAAGATGGATTTGGTGAAGAAATGAAGAAGAAATGAAGCTTGTGTGTGTGTGTGAAAGGTGGAGAGTGTCACGGCAAAGGAGGGGATAGATAGAGAGAGTTTTGTGATTTTTGAACAAATGAAAATGAAATGAAGGAGAGAAAAGTTAAAGATTATTTATATTAAGTGAATTTAGGGTTTGTTTGAAGTAATTGTCACGCCCCGAAGGGTACCCTAAACATGCAGTCCGCCGTACACAATATTAAAGCCTAAGAATGACCACCTCAGTCACGCGAAGGCTTCCATACTATGTACAAGGCGTCTAACACATAAAGAAGACACATCGGAATGATACGTTTTATGTTGATACAATTGAGTAACAATGTAAAGGAAATACAATCCACTGTACTCCAAATACAAAACCCTATACTTCAAAATACAATTCATCAAACTTCAACAACATTCATCCCAAGACTTCACTACATAAAGCTATTACAAAGCAAATCATAAAGCTTAGCCAAAAACTTCAAGCACTCTTATATCTTGCCGAAATCTCGAAATCATTCTCGGCTTCAACCAACTCGGTCCCCACTTATTATTCTTGGAATAACCTGCTCATTTAAACATCTATTGGGGTATAAGCTATACTAGCTTAGTGAGATTCATTTCTGCAATAATATACTCAATTGTAAAATATACAAACAAGTTTATTTAAACAATCATATGAATGCACAAGCACGTGAACATATAAGCATATGACTTTCCGGTAGCCATATGTGAATGGATTTACGCCCTCCATTCGGGGTTTAGGGTGGTCCATAAACATGCGACCACAATTCCAATATTTTCTCTTGTGGTTTATAGTGTCTACTCCACTGCCCATTAACATAAGTGACCTCATAGGCCCTTGATGTTAACGAAGGTGGTCCTCCACCTGTTTATATGTATTGGTTTATAGTGTCTACTCCACTGCCCATTAACTTAAGTGACCCTGCAGATCCTTAATGTTAACGAAGACCCGCTGCCTCCTGATCATACTTTTGTTCTCACCAAAAGCATTCTCGTAATGCAATGTGACTCACTAAATGATATGCATGTACAGTTTATTTATAGAATCGTAGCAAGTTCATTATGCAATTTAAGAGCGATCATAGAGTATTTCAAAGAATCCAAGTCTATACTAACTCATACAATATTATTTCAACCAGTCTCGTCTCGATATACTTATCATTCATTCAACAGGAAAAGTTCATTTCTCATCAACAATTTTATCTTTACCTAAGTCTAGTGCTACTACAATTACAAGCACACTCAATGAGCATAATTACTTAGGAAATGAACTCACTTGGCCATTGGATCACCGGTCTTCTAGTAATAATAATCCGGTGGTAGGGAATCGTCGAACTTAGGATCACCTAAAAAGGGAAGAAATACTATAATAAGTATTTCAACTCAAACTAATCCAACGACTTCATACGAACTATCAAATTCGTAATTCGCGTCCTAAGCGGGAATTCCAACTTAAAACGGCCATAACTTGGTCATTTTAACTCGGAATCTCGCAAATTTTATATCGATTTCTATCTACTTCGGAAGAGCTTTCTAAATATGAAGTTTAAATCAAGTTTTGAAAATATCTAAGCCTCGGAAATGAGTGATCAGATCTGTACAGCGGTTGTGTTGATTCCGAAAATGCGGTTTTCATGAATGCACTTGAGATTCCTACATGAAAAATGGAACTAAATGCCATGGTGATGATTTTCCCTATCATGAATGTCATGATATGAACTCTTAAGTGTCTAAGGTCTTATAAATTTTTAGACTTAAAGAATTTAACAAACTTTTTCCTAGAAAATCATTTCATGCTATTGTTTAACAAGTAAGATTACTACACTTGGTCACACTTACTTATTACAAGGATTTTCTTTGGGAAAACTCCACTTTGTTTAAAGAAATTTTGACCCATATATTAGTTATATCCTAAGGCCTTTATTTCTTTAATAAAATCTTCATTTGTAAACTTTTAAGTGGGTCTTACACTAGGGTAGTTCCAAAAATCTGAATTTAGAAAACTTCATTTTCAAGTTGATTCTTCTAAGAAAAATGCATTTTATACTTAGATCTTTAAGTATTTATTTTACCTATACCTTAAGGACTTTATTTATTTAAGAAAATATCATTTTTGAAGTTGGAAAACTAGTGTTTTCTAATCATCTATCCATTATTACGAATTTGGTTTTCAAGACTTTTAACTCAAAACTTCTATTGGACTTCATCTCTTATTTTAAATATTTTCTTTAGTAAAAGCTCATTTAAACTTATGAAAAATGTTACCAAACATTATCTATCACCTATAGGCTTCATTTTTCTTCTAAAACACATGTTTAGAAGTTGATAAAAGGGTTTTTAAACTAGGTTTCTCAAGTCATCCGAATTTACACAAACTCATTTCTTGAAAAGTGTTTTCCTTTTTAGCTTTATTAACTCATCTACTTATAGATCTATATACTAGGAAGGTTATTTACTAAGGACAAAAGCATTGAAGACCATTAATGCACACAAACTCAAAATAATGATGAGATCTTAAATGCCTACATGAATATGAGTAGTAAAATGGTAAATCTACTATATCAAGTGCTTAAATAAGTTTTGAAAACATAAAAACTACATTTTTATAAGAGATCTTTTGTTCAAAACACTTTTTGATGAAAAATCATAAAGCTTATGCCTTGAAAGCTCCTTTAAATGTTAGATCTACTTTGTGATGGTTCGGTATTCTTGTTTCGACATTTCCTTGTCCCTAGCAAGAGCTCATGGGGTCCTTTGGTTGGAAATATCCAAGAATAACCTAGCCATTACAAAGATCTAAGAGTAGAAAGAGTAAAAGCTCATTTACTTAAAGTAAAATAGGAGATAAAAGAGAAGGAAACAAGTTGTGTGTGTGTGTGGGGGAGGCCATGGGTCACGGCAATGAGGGAGTAGAGAGGAGAGAATTGAGAGCTTTACTTTTTGTAAAAGTTTGAAATGTGAAAGAATGAGGAAAGAGAGAGAAAATGTAGTTTATATATCAATTGGAATTAAGTTAAAATGGAATATAACAAATAAAAAAAATTTGCAAATTGGAACTTGTTGGGGAGGGTTTCACGCCAACCAATGCAAGAGAAAAAGAGGATTTGATTTCCTTCTTTTGATTGATTTGTACATTAATGCCATAACTTGTAATAATAATTAAGAGACAAAAATCTTTGGAAAAGAAAGTGGAATTGAGTGATGGTAAGTGTTGCAAGTGTAGGGTGTACAAATAGGTAGTCATAGGTTGTACTTCTGAATAGTAATGAATAGTAATCAAGACAACTTAATTACCGGTAGTAAGAAAAATACGAATAAGAAGGTTATTTTATTTTTTGTAAGCCGGAAAATTATGAAATTTATATTTTTGAAATCCTTATTTTATTTCGATTCAAATGAGTATTCATAAGTAAATTTTTGAAATTCTAGTTCCGGGGCACGCGTTTCTGTAATTGGTCTTGGGATGACCCGGAATTGAAATTTTCTTAAAATATGATCTTTTCTTGGTTTGAAATATAATCAAGAACTATATTCAAAATTAATTTTGCTTATAAAAGTTCCTTATTTGGAAACCGAGGAAAAGCCGGAATTAGGTTTCTAAGTCTTTCTCACAAAGCTTGAACTAAACCGGTTTAGGGTTTCATTTTCTGGTTTCCGAAGTTTACTTGATTACTAGAAAACCGGGTACATTATAAAAGTAATAAAATTATGTAATGAAATAAAATGAATAGTGCAACAGACAAACCAATTACCGGTAGAAATGAAAATACGATAAAAAGGTTATAACTGTAATTTTATAACCCGAAAAATTATATAACTTATATATTTAGAAATCTTATAAAATTACGAGTCTAATGGTACTAATAGTATTTTTTGATATCTCGAGTCCCGGGACACGCTTTTCAAAGTCTGTATCCGAATGGGTTCGAGATAGGTCAAAATTTACCAATATGATATTTTTAAACTAACTTATATTACTACGAGCTATTCTACTTATTTAAACTACACCTCGGCCTCTAGAGTTAAGGGTGCTAGATTACTAGACTTAAGCTATTGTATTCTGATTAAGGTTTCCGGGTGATTTTTCCGTTTAGATCCTTGCCAATTTAGAAACTGATATTTATGTTTATACAACATATTTAATTTGAGAAATTTATTTTAAATTTTATTTTTTTGTAAGTATTTAATATCTTTTAACATTTTCGAATTCTTGAATTGGGTTTCATTTCCGAAAGTTAATCGTTATTTACTTTTTATTAATTTGTTTTTGGGTTTTATATTACCCGATTTTATAAATCGAAGTTAAATATGAAATTTTCGTACGTCGTGGTTTTGAATTTGAAGACCATTAAGTTCTTATTTTATTTTTAAGGATTTTCATTTTCTCATGATTAAGAATTTTTTGGATTTGTTCGTGATTTAGGACTTGTCGAAATTAGTTTTAATTTGGAGTAATTTTTAGGGTTATTTTCGAAGTTCATTTTGGAATTATTTATTGAAATTTTCAAGGGCTTATAGTAATAAAAGAAGAAAAATAAATAAATAAATAGAGGGCAAAAAGGGGGGCTCTTGCGCTGGCCAATGTAGGAGAAAGAGAGAGGGAGAGTTGATTTTATTTGAATTTGTAATTTATGTAATAAAATGTATTAAATGTGATAATTTATTTAAGAGACAAAAGTTTCTTGGAAAAGAAAATATAATGAGTGTTTGTAAGGATGTAAGATTAGGGTATGGGTTGTGTGTGTAGTAGGTTGTACTTGTGAATAGTGATAAATAATAGACAAGACATTTATTTTACCGGTAGTAAAAAAAATACGAGAAAAAGGCTATAACTGTAATTTTTATAACCCAAAAAATTATAAAACATATATTTTTGAATTCCTTATAAAATTTCGATTCTAAACAGTATTCCGGAATATTTTTCTGTATTTCTAGTTCTAGGGCTCGCTTTTCTATAAATGAGCTCGAGAAGGCCGGAATAGAAAATTTTTCAAAATCAAAACTTTCTATGGTTTGAAATATACTTTAAAACAATAATCCTCATTAAATTATTCTATAGAGATTCTTTTAAATTGAAATCGAGGAAAAGCTGGATCTAGGGTTCCTAGGTTTCCTTTTTCAAGCTCAACTGATCCGATTTAGGGTTTTGGTTTCCGATTTCCGAAGTTCACTTAGTTACTAGAAAAACTGGGCTTACATATAATCCAAAAAATTATATAACTGATATATTTAGAGTTCTTATAAAATTACGAGTCTAACGGTACTAATATCATATATTTAATATTTCGAATCTCGGGGCATGCTTTTCGAAGTCTGTACCCGATCGGGTTTGAAATAGATAGAAAATTCGCTCATCTTATATTTTATAGCATCCTAGTATTGTTGCGACCTAAACTATACCCTTTACTCATATTCCGACTCCTTGGTTTAAAATTACGGGATTGCCGCATTTAACCTACTAGGGTTTCCTAGGAGTTGTTGGCTTAGGTTTTTCGATTTTGATCGTTGCCAACTTAGAAACTGATGTTTTATGTTTATACAGCATGTCAAATTTGAAGCATTTATATTAAAGTTAATTCCTGTAAGTATTTAATGTAAGCCCCGGAAAATTTCAGTAAATAATTCATAACATTGAAAATAAACCCTAAAAATCACTCTAAATCAAAACCGAACTTCAACTAGTCCAAAAACACAAGCGAATCCAGAGATTTCCGAATCTCGAGAAAAATAAGAATTCTTAAAAAAACAAAATAAGAACTCAACATACCTCAATTCCAAAACCACTACGTACGACAAATTCCATACGTAACTCCAACTTATAAAATCGGGTAATATAAAGCCTAAAACAAATTATTAAAAAGTAAATAACGATTAACTTTTGAAAATATAACTCAATTCAAGAATTCCAAAAACGTTAGAAGATATTAAATGCTTGCAAAAATTAAATTTAGAATAAATTTCTCTAATCAAATATGTTGTATAAACATAAAATATCAGTTTCCAAATTGGCAAAGATTTAAATCGGAAAATCACATGGAAACCCTAACCGGAATACAATAGCCTAAGTCCGGCAATCTAGCGCCCTTAACCCTAGAGGCTGAGTTATAGTCTAAATATGTAGAATAGCTCGTAGTAATATAAGCTTGCTTAAAAAGATCAGATTGGTAAATTTTTTACCTATTTCGAACCCGTTTGGATGCAAACTTCGAGAAGCGTGTCCCGGGGCTCGAGATATAAAAAATATACCATTAGTACCGTTGGACTCGTAATTTCATAAGATTTCCAAATATATCAATTATATAATTTTTGGGTTATAAAAGTTATAGTTATAACCTTTTTATCGTATTTTCATTACTACTGGTAATTAATTAGTCTTTTGCACTATTTACTTTTATTTCATTACACAATTTTATTATTCTTATAAAGCCTTATATTTTAAGATAAATATTTTATATAATATAGAAAATTTTGTTTTTCTAAATTTAGTTCGTTTCGGGTTTTTACGGATCAGATTCTATTTAAGATCCATACTAAAAATAAAATAAATTAATTTAATAATTGAAAAATATTTTAAAAATATTTTTATCTTTATAATATAAATTTTTAGAATTTTTCGGGTTATAAAAATATCATTTATAGCCCATATTCGCGTATTTTGATCATACCGGTAACTTATTTGATAATTCACTAAAATAAATTAATTAATTTGTTATTTTAATTATGAAAAATCTGCTATAAATATTTGAAATAATTTTTCTATTTTTATTTTATTTTATAAAGAAAGTACTCTTACAACCCATACTTTCAAGTACACTTTTCACATATCACTTCTTTTTCACTTCGATCTTTCTACACTTCATTATCAATTCTTGACAGATTTTTTGACTTCTTTTGGCTGCCATTGTCCTTTAATTTACTCCATTTTGACTAAAATGAATTATATTCCACTCCTACTTAAAGAAGCAACACATACACATTAGTTACACAATTTAATTTTAATACACTCATTTTCTCTCTCTCTTTCATTTACTCCTCTTTCCCTTTTTCATTCCTTAACTTTTTCTCTTCTTTTTCCTCTCTTTTCTTCTTCATTTTGTTCTTGTTTCTTCAAGAACAAAAGCTGCCCCCTTCTTCTTCTTTGAGCTCCTACACATATTTCTTTAAGATTTTTGAATAAAACTCTTGTCCAAAGCTTCCATAGGTGATATAGGTAAAGTATAATGAGAGTTTCATGCATCAAATGACATTCCATTAGCTTAAAAGTTAAGGATGATGATGCTAAAATGAAACAGTCCTCTTCTCCATGATTATTCAGTTGTATTATTATTATTTTCTTGTTTAAAGTAGTTATATCTTGTAGATCTAACTTTTTTCAGTTTTGATTTTTGTTTATACCTTATATCTTGTTATTTGAGTTATTATTTTTGTTATTGCTTATGATTTATGCATATATTCCTCATTCACATGTGTTCCTGCATTTAAAACTAGTATAGAAAACTAGATCTAGTGTTTTGGAGTTCATAAATGCATTAGACTTTTGTTTTATGTTCATAAACAACCTGTAGTAGCATGATGATAGTAGGAATGTTTTAGAAAACTCAAGATCTATTTTATTTTCAACAAAAATCACTTTTGAAAATTCGGATGAAAATGGAACCATATTTAGAAAAGTTGTTTTTCAACTTCAAAATGTGTATTTTTCATTGAAAATGAAGGGCTTAGGGTATAGATAACATAAATGAGTGATTTTGATGAGTAAAGTTTAGATCTATGAGTTTATAGTTTACTATCATGGGTTTCTTTTAGATTTATGTTTATATTAAGTATAGATCTTGGTTTTGAACTTAAACAAAAATTGTGAAATTCGTATTTTGGCAAGACCCCTATTTAAAACCACTTTCAAGTTCAAAATGAAGTTTTTACTTAAGATAATGAAGGCTTAATGTATGTATATCATCAAGACTTCTTTTTACAAGAATCAAAGGTGATTTTCAAAAGTTATTTTCATAAAAAAAAACCTCATTTTCGGATTTTGGCCAAGGCATATTTGAAAAACATGTTTTCCAACACAAAAATGAAGTTTTTATTCATGATATGGAAGGCTCTTAAGATATGATATGTAAGGAATGGATTTTCATAAGTTTAAATAGGTTTTATCAAAAGGAATGTCCAGGAATAAATTGTGTAAATTCGGATCTCAATCAAGACCAATTTTGAAAACCCATTTATCAACTCCAAAACTCATGATTTATGTGAAAAATGAAGGGTATAGGTAATAGGTATCATTAAGTAGTGATTTTTACAAGTTGAATGAGTTTTGATGAGATTAATGTGTAAAACAAAAAGTAGAGTCAAGATGGAAAATTTTGAGTTAGTGTTCAACTTATAAAATACGTAACTTTGGATGATGCCTATGTAAACACCCATTATCCAAGTTCAAAAAAATTTTTATGTATTAAATGGAGTCCTTAAGTAATAGGTACCATAAAGTCTTAAATTTTAATGCATTAAACAAGTTTTTCCCAAAGAATCATTCAAAAAGTGGATTTCTAAAAATTCAAATTTTAGTAAATCCTATTTGAAAACATATTTCAAAGTGTAAAATGCAAATTTCTATGAAAAAGTAAAGTCCTTAGTGGTTATGTATGGTTGAGCCTTAATTTTCTAAGTATCAAATGACTTTTACTTAAAGGAATCACTCAAAAACTAATTTTACAAAATTCGGATTTTGGATTCAACCCTGCTTGAAAACATGTTTACAAAGTGCAAAATGGAAAATTTTATGTAGAAATGAAGGTCATAAGTAATAGATATAATGAAGACTCAATTTTAACAAAAATAATTATATTTTCTTAAGTAATAAATCCAAAACAAATGGAAATAATCAAAGTTAGGAAACTAGTATTCTTAAAAGTAGTTATCCTTGAAGTCTTGCAATATAAAGAGTTATAAAATTTCCTTTTAGCAAAAATCATCAAGATCATGCATACATTAAGCTCATCTCATGTCATTCATGTTAGGAAAACATTCATATTGCATGTATAGCTAATCTATATAGTGGGAACATTACAAACATTTACAAAACTAATTTTCTGGAAATTGAAATTGTTACTTCCTAATCTGATCGGACCTTTTCTAAGCTTCAAAGTTTTCAAAACTTAAATATAATATTATAAATAGATAGATCTTTCGAAGTAGATAGAAATCCTATATAATTTCCAAGATTCCAAGTTAAAATGACCAAGTTATGGCCATTTTAAGTTGGAATTCTCGCTTAGGACGAAAATTACGAATTTGATAGTTCGTATAAGATCGTTTGGATTAGTTTGAGTTAAAATACTGATTAGAGTATTTCTTCCTTTTTAGGTGATCCCGAAATCGACGATTCCCTACCACCGGATTACTTTTATTAAAAGACTGGTGATCCAATGGCTGAGTAAGTCTTCTCCTTATTTTGTTACCTTGTTTGTGCTTGTAGCTAGTCGCATTAGAAGTATAGGAACAAGATAAAAATTGATATGAATGGGGATGGGATATACGATGAGACTGTGATGAATGTATGCCAAAGAATATTAAAGCATATCAAAACCATGATTTGATTGGATAACTGCACTGTTCATATTATTTCTGTTATATGTATGATATTGGTTGGTCACTCTAAAGAATGTATAAATATTTTGACCTAAGAAAAAAATTAAATTGGTCATGCATCGCATCGAACATGTTGCATTTGGTAGCGTGTTACTCCTACG